>JACJUM010002279.1:10626492-10768927 GCA_020976665.1 Heortia vitessoides | reverse complement strand
TTAAAACTACATTATGGAATCGCCACAGATTGTTACCAATTATGGTCAAATTGGGCATTTAATATGCCTTGGACCAATAGAGGATGATCTACAATTATTTGGAGCCAAGGTTTTTTTGTTATTATTAATATGGAGAAAATAAATCTCATAATCTATTAAGACTTATTAATATGACTAGGTATATTTTTCACCGTCAACACAAAATCTCTTTAAGAAGCTTACGCGTGGAACACATGACGCAAAAACCTCAAGTACAATGTGGGGGAAGGCAAAATATTTACATTTCTATGTACCACTATTTTTTTGTCAGATATATTCAGGAATCGTTCTAGAATTTTCCACATGATGAGTGGAATTATGTGGAAAAGATGGACTTATAACAAAATTCTCAACCGTCATATTTGAAAGTGGAAATTGCTTATTTGTTAATATTGTGAATATAAGTATGATTAATATTTTGTCACAAGGTTCTTTTAAAACAATTATTTTCGAAAGTAAACAACTATTTATCTAGCATTGTCAATATTTAATATCAACAATTTCAGAAGACAATTCTATCATAAATATTCTATCTTTATATTTTTTAAAGAAGAGATAATCAATTTTATGTCACCCATACCACCACTACCATACCAGTCCTTGCGAAGGTTGCGTAACAACCACTGAGCCATAAACTGAAAACTATTGATCTGTCTTACTAGAACGACAAAATTGTGAGAGACCGTAAAAATGGAAATATAGGCAGACTAGAATAGTACTCTTTGTCCTTGTATATGGTGTGATAGGAACTGTCTGAACCGGAACACATTCCAGAAAACGTCTTACATGAGGTAGACTTCATACAAAAGGTCGTCTGCAATGGTTCCATTCTCTCACCTATTACTACCGTCAAATATCAGTTTCGCATAGCTGTGGTCCAGTCTGAAGGATGAAAGAGGCAGTGAATTTACTGGGTAATGTGGCATTATATCCTCAAGTGACAAGGTTGGCAACGCGTTAGTGCTATCCTTGTTATATTGATGCGATGACGCTTACTATCACGCGGACTGTATGCTTGTTTGTCGGTCCAATAAAACCGACAGATGGCGGTATAACAACCTGAAAAGGGGTAGCTCAAATACACCGGGTCGGTGATGGGAGCAGCATTTCCGTCGCTGCATCGTCCAGCAGTGGATGTTCTACTGCTATGATGATGTTATTTACATCTCCTTGTATACTTTAAACAAGACATCGTAAATTATCGACCGCTGATCCCAAATAGGGGTAATCTTAGATTTGGACAACAACGATATAACAACACAATTGCGTTGTACGTAGCGTAGGCATGCATGCTAATAGTTTTTTAACGGCTTATTGTTATAGCTTTCCCGGCCATAATTGATGTGGGCGGTGCACACCAGGGATGTTCCTGATATGAATTTTCGGATACGGATATTTTTACATAGATACATCATGCCTGTGTCCCATCGGAGTAACCAGAGACTATGATTCTCTTAGTTTTACGATCATGGCATATTTAGTTTTACGATCTAGGCTCTCTTGCTTCCCCCGCGTGCTCGCGTTATTATTGCACACACGCTCGTTAATTCTTGGTACTTCTGACCTATCCCTTTATTAGAACGGATTTTTTTTACTATCAAAATGACAAACATACATATAATACGGTTAAAATTAGCGTCACTGTCCACACCTAGTAATTTTACTATCTCTCTCACCCTTTAACCGGAAACAGTAATGCGAGCAATTTCGCGATATGCGATTACGAGTATCCGTTAGGTTTTTATTAATATCTAGATGGTTTCAGTAACGGGTATTGTGGGTTTTACAAATAGGTAGTTGTAATGAAGGCAACGATTTGAATGTATCAATATTTGGGCCTAACATGAATCCACTCATAAATAATGCATTTATTATTCACCTTTTCCGATAATTAATGTGAGACCTTAATTTAGTGTAAGTATACTCGTATTTCGTATCTCGTAGAAAATGTTAAGATGTCCCAATATCAGAGATAATAAATAACAAACTTCAATTTAAAACTTTATGCAAAATCTATCTAGACCCGATAACATGATCCAAACGTTTGCACATATAAGCAGCATAATCAGCATATCAGCTATTTGAAGTCCACTAGTTGACATAGGTCTTATTTTGCTCATGCAAGCATGTTGGTAATTGCAGAGCCCAGATTTCGAAATGGGTATGATTTGGATAGTACCTGAGTCTTACGACACCTGATACAGAAGAAGTTACTATTCTACTCTGCCGGTGTATAATATTATTAAGATATCCGCTAGTTCCGGTTATACTGATAGGGCCCAAATGTAGTCCCTGGGGCACGCCGCACGAAATCAGTTTCGACTCGTAAATTCACATAAAGCGGCACGTGCCCGCCCACGTATAGTCATATAAATTTTAAATGCTGACGTGTTGTTAATTTCTTTTATTACATGCCATATATATGTTATATATAGTTAACAGTAAACATTGGCTAATTTGTCATTAGCCTTTGTATAGCGGGAATACATACTTTAATGTCCTTACTCCTAACGAGTTAATGTTAAAATGTGTAATAATCTCTTACATTTTAAGTTAGAAAATGTACATTGATTTCAAACCTAGCTTAAATAATTAACTGGCGACATATATAAGAAAGTGGACACTTGAAATTTATTGAATTCAAATTTCAATAACTGTCTGCTTAAAGGTTTCTCAGTCTCTTTAAGGTTTCTAATTTCATCTAAGTAATTTATAAATTTATTTAATTTTCATCAAAAGATAATTTTATTATAACTTAATATCTTTTCTGCTAATTATAATAATAGCAAATCATTAGTTATTTAATCATGGATGCGTACTATTCTATTAAATATTCTTCGTTAATTTATAAATTTTAGTAAACTGAAAGCAAAGAACTCGCAAATACAAAACATGGAAGCATCCAGTAATTTATAAAATCTATAATATAATACCAAATAGTCATTTTCCATGAATAAAAACACGGATCAATATATGAAATTGAACGATAAAGCGATTCTCTGAATGATGTCTCTAATTGCGTCAATTAGTTTGCATAATCGATGAACTCCGCGTATTTCCCATCGCGTAATCTATTGATTTTTATATTTCCACAACAACCTATAGGGCTTTCGCTGAAAAAACCTACCAGTATTGAACTGTTATTCCATGAACTATCTATATTCGTTTTGCTTGTTTTCTATCTTGTCTTTGTGTAATAGTGTTCTTTTTCTTTCATAGAATCTATGTTCTTTCCAGAGGTAGATATCTCGGTAAAGATATGTGTATTTAACTACTTTCTTTATTGACGCATATATTAAAATCTAGTTTTATTAGGTTAAAATTAAGATTTTTTAAGACTATGATTCGACAATAAAGACTTTGTCAGTAGCAAATTAACAAAATCTTGTGACGAAATTGACGTAATTCCTTTGCAAACAAAGACGGAGATTGTCTCTAGAGAATGTCAATAGAGGTTTAAAAAATTATAAAAATCCTTTAAGCAAACCAGTGTTTGAAATGCGATATCAATTGTTAAAATAATCTGAAAAAATTGTCCTTATTTAAAAAAATATCACTTAAAAGTTTAAAAGAAGTGACAAATAGGTTTCTTTGTGATTACGTAACAGAATTAAATCGGTGCAGAGGTGCAAGGGGTTAGTTAAAAAAAACATCTTCGTCGACAAAATTTGCATAGAAATAAAATCTATTCATTACTTTTTGATTATTTGGCTTTAAAATAAAGTTACTTAAATAAATATATTGCAATTAATTTGTTCAAGTACTGGTTTAACTCCGAAACTTGTGATAATTCTTCAAAATTTATTTGCCTTTCTAGTAATAATTTAATGTAATCAATGTGATGGAAATAACGCAATATTTACTTTCTCCGTAATACACGAAACTTTTGATGTGTGGGGGAGCAGATAGCAAACAGTATTACACAAACTAATTAGTAAATTAATCGTAATAAGTGTCTTGATATCGAAACCGTCCAAAATTCGAGAGGCATTGCGTTCACTTTATCGAGTTACACAAAAAAACATGAGGTTTTGTGTGTGCAAGCTCGTTTAAGGTGCAGTTCCGTTAACACGACAGGGTTTGCTCGTGCATGTGAATTTACATATCTTTGGGTTGGCTGATGTTGCTGTTTCATTATAATTTTGAAGAATACTGTCTGAAATATGTACTATATTTGAAATTAGAAGTACAGAAAACATCGCGTTAAAATTATCTGGAGTAATTCCAGTTTTATGATGAAAAACTCCATTGACTCAGAAGCGTTATGCAATATCAGCAATTTGTTCATCTTGAATATTGCTTTAACTTTGAAATAATGTTAGCGTGTTTACGATCTCATGCTATTACAGAAAATATTACCTTTACTTTATTAATAACGACATAATGCTTTGAATGAGATTATTTAAACGCAACATCTCATTATACCGACCATAAAATCACAAATGAAGGCAATCATTCGACAAAACACCAAACAAAATCGGTATTAACAAAACCTCTAATCCAACTGAAAGGAAGAATGACTAATCAGACGTTACAGAAGAATTGACGTAACAGTAAAAATGGGCGCGCAATCGCCCGAATGGAACCGACGTCTAATAGTGTAATACAGAAAGGTGAGGCTAAAAAAAATAGCGTGTGTGTTTGTGAAGCATATTTATTCAACTCTGTACATAGAAATGTGGGTACACGTCCGCGGTGTACGTTACACTTCGTGCCAGCTTAAATTATTAACAAAAAAAAAGCGAAAATGTGAGATTTTGTCTTACCCCCATTTTTCTTCCAGGCCCCGGTTTCTGCGAAATATTGAACGACTTTAAAATTTGCTCAAACACTCTATCATCCTTCATCAACCACAGCACTTCTATGAATTACCTACTGGACCTTATAAAAACTTACATGGACTCTCGTGGTAGCCATAGCGTGTTGACTTCAAGGCTGGTGGTACCCGAATGTGGCGAGACACGGCGTGGGTTTGCCCATCAATATGGGGTTGAACCACCACCACCAGGGCGGTACCACCACGCATGCGCTCGAGGGTGGGACGGCAGAATATTGATTATTTCTACCCCTGTTACCATGATCGAATGATAAAGGCACCTTTAGCGTGGGGTGACGAATTGGGTGGTGATTCCAAAGGCAAAGTATTAATTATGTAGCAGGCATAGTGATTGATTGAAAGCGTCTATAGAGCATTCAACAATGCCTTTTACAAAATCTAACAGAAACTTCTAGCGGCTGCGTTTATATTACACTGTATTTTTAGATATCTACTCGCTCCGCGATCGATTTGTCGGCCATCTTTGACCCTTCGATGCAAACATTCTATCCTATTATAAATGCCGAAGTGTCTGTCTATTTTTTACGCTTAACAAGTTATTCTGATAAATACAGGCATACAGATAGCTTAACTTGTAAAAAAAATATACTAAATTTTAATTCCACAAAAATCTCGTAACTCTTCCTAATAAATTAAATAATTCAGGTACATATATGGCATATGACTCTAGCAAGATTGCACTAAATTGGATAATAATTTAATTTGGTTTTATGTTGGCAATTATCAGGACCAGGTCTGTATGGGATCAACTTGATTTGCAATTATTAATATAAAATATATAAATATCATTAATTGACGTGGAAGTTTAATAGAAAATTTAAATTTATGAAGTATCCGTAAAAAGTCGTTGCAGGCCACTAGTTTAACACGAAATTCAATAGGAAATTAAAAAAAAAAATTTAAATATACTTTATGTGAATTTATGTGAATTGGTCCAATTATCACAAATTGGACCTAAGTTGCAACCTATTAAATATTTTTTTTACATACTCTTTCTTACTTACTCTTTTTTTCATGTAGAACTTATTAATATAAGTACTGATTACTAAAAATTTAACAAGAAATAAGGTCATAAACTAGAACGTATAATTACAAAACCGCGACAACCGTTATTTTAATTAACAATTTCTATCAATTTAATTTCAGATAAGCGATTGTTTTTCACGGTGATTTCTTAAGGTTAACGAACGAGAATCGCAATAGATAGAACCCGTTAAATCCACAGAGGCCTGATTTAAAATCAATTTATTAATGTGAACGACAATGGCCCGCTAACATACTATTACAGCTTCTGTAATCGTGTGTTTGTCAATTATTAAGTCCACTCTTGGTAAATTCATAGCTCATTCACGGATTCTCTAGCACGTGTAATAAGGAAACTAATATATCTAATATGAACTCTATACCTTTAGTAATAAGAACTATAACTTTCCTACTTATAAATCCAAATAATGTGTTTAATATAACGCTATGGAATTTGACTTATATAACTGACATAATTATGTTATAAATAATTAATTATTATTGGACGAGGTTGTTATTAGCTAAATGTTTGATATTTAATAATTGGTAGTACAGTAGCACTAAGAAACAAAAATAAAAACAAAATTATTGATAGAGTTAATGCTCCATCGTTGATCAAAAAGTTAAAACAATAATTGAGTCAATAAACATTTTTTTTATTCTTAGTGGCTGTTCACTTTTTAAATTAATAAATGTCTGATAAAAAATAAAACTTATATATCTATGATAATATTATCTTAACATTGAGAACTGTAGGAAAGTTTAACAAGCATTGATATAAGTTATATCCGGACAACAACGTCATATAGTTTGAAAGAAAATTGCAGTTGATATCGAAGATCAACCGCAAATTGCTGAATTGAACTACCATATTGATGCATAGATGCATTCATATCTATAATAAAGTTTAGTTCACTATACTATGGATAAAACTATAGGGGAACCAGTTGGAGGGTTTAGAAAATAGTAAAAGTTGTTTAAAGAAGTTGAAGATAAAGATTCTGAACTCAATTATCATTACAGCCATTGGAAGTGTTCTGCTGGACATAGGCCTCCCCTAGAAAGGGGGATTAGCGCCCATAATTGCCGCGCTGGGCAAGCTGTAGTAAGTAAATTAATTCCACAGTTTAATTTAAAACATTATGCCAAATTCTATCTAGACCCGTTAACATCATCCAAACGTTATCATCATCATATTAGCCATTTGAAGCCTACTGTTGGACATAGGTCTTCCTATAAAAGGGAGAAATTCGTCCATTATTTACGCGCTTGGCTGGCACGATTCGAATGGATATACCGCCATCTGTCGGTTCTGTCGCCTTTTACGACACCTAGTAAAGAGGGAGATACTATTCTACTCTGCCAGTACCTTATGGCAAACTCAATGCCGAACATACATCGTTCGCTACCGATTAAGGTAATCTCATTTATATACTTCGCCAGATTCACTAGGGATAGAGAATAACTTACAATCTTTATCTATTCAATTATCGATTGTAGGCCTTATAGGACTTGAAATCGATCGTTTTCTACGTTTGTTGGTTAGAAAATACGTCAATACAGGATAGAATAAATTCTCATTATTAAATCAATACACAAAAAAAATATCCTACATAATTATTATATTTGACAAAGTATAGACTCAATTTCCTTACAGAAATAAAGCAATCACTGACATTTGATGACAGAAAAGTTACCGTCAATTCAACGCGAGCGAATCCGCCGGCTTAAACCAGTCATAAAATATTTAAATAATCCAGGTCACGTGTTCCGTGATAACCGTGCACGGCGGCCATTGTTGTATGCTAGTGTAATAATGTGATCACACGTCGAAAGCGCATTGCGGTATTGCTATCGAGCCGACTTTCCTAGGAAACCGACAATATTGGCTTGGCGTAAGCGAATTTAGCCCGACTAGACATCCATAGACTGGCGTGGAATAGTCCTGGCAAACGTTTAGCGTTAAACACATTTTTTTTTTGTTATTTTTGAGCCTTTAGAACACGCAATAGAGTAATGATTTCTGATGGTAATTTGCGATAGAGCTGTAGTGCAATAATGACTTAATTTTATAAATTGATGTTTAACACCTTTAAACACCAAATATTCAGTCTTCATTCATAGCTTGATGCTATGTCTCGCGGTAACAACCATGAAGGCATTTCGAAAAATAACTCATTAAAAATTTCCCATACTGAAGTATCGCAACCGATAAATGGCGGTATATATATCTGAAACTGATCCAAAACATAAAAGCAAAAGACTGGTGATAACCAAAAGGGTCTCTGTTGCGATTGCCGGCCTACCGTGGAGCTAAAATCATCCCAAATGCTTAAAAGGGAGAGAGGGACATAGCGAAGGAAGAAATAAGCTATGCCCACCAATAGATGTCCTTAGGCTGATACCACGAAGAAGATTTCTATGTATGTTTTAGTAGAGACTCTTTTAAAATGTTGTTTTAAGCGACATTATCGAGGCTATCAAAAGAATAAAAACCTGGGTTTTCTAGTGGCGCCTGTGATAGGCATTTCTTATGGGCATAACAAAGCAAGTGACATCAAAATACGTCGCTAGAATATTTAAAAATTTCGTACATTTCTTCAACAGCGGAAGCGGAGAGATCAAAACATCATACGGCTCGAGTTAATATGATTAATTTATTTAGCTCGGAGTTCCTTTGATCTGACAACACTGTTGCATTTGTAATGCGTGCACATAGAGGTATGTTAACATTTATTTTGTTTTACTTATCTTATGGATAAATAGCGAAGTGTAGATTCGAGAGAGACTTCGTAGCCACAGTGCTAGATAAAGACAGAAGTTGCATCTGTCGTTGGAGCCAGTACAATCTTATTAATTTTAATAAAAATGTACATTGACATATGTATACATCAATGTATTAAATGTAAACACGCACAGTCCATCTCTGAAATATGTTCAGAGGATTTTTCTATCTCGAACTCTTTAGATTAGAAGGATCTCCCTTCTGAAGCTTTACAATGAATTTTAAAAGAGTATTCTAAAAGGTAAAGAAGGTATCGACAGAGTGTTATAAGAGGCGACGAAGGTACCAGAATCGACAGATGGCGGTATATCCATCCAAGAAAGTGCAGCTCAAATGCACAGTTCGGGGATGGGCAGCAGCATTCCCGTCGTAAAAGGTTCAGAAATACATACAAGCCAAAATTTTCAGCATTCTGTCGCAAACCTCTATTTTTTCATAGTCATTGTAGTAATATTATATAATTGGCAGAAAAACGTTTGCTGTGACAGCTGGTATTTTTGTGTGATTGTTTGAGATATTAAACAATTGTTATTGTTTCTTGTTTGTATACTGTGGCAGTGTATATTTAAGGCTTTATTCAAGTTTCCATACTAGTCTTGCACCTGTGTCGTGTACTAGGGCCTTTTAATTGTCGACGTATTTAAATAATTGGTGATTAAGTGTGGAGCGATGTTTTTGCTGGCGATTGCAATTGTTTCATGTCAGCAAGTAGGTACTGCGGGCGGTTTTCTAGGATTTAAAAAGTTGCCTATAATAATCTGCGGGGGCATCGAACTTTGCGGTCGATACATTTTTTTCAGTGCTACCAACCTAATACTGTGATAGTTCATATGGTAATTGTGTCGATGTCTTATAGATTTGTTTTTCTAAAGTTGCATGGGCTGATTAATGATGATATAGAAAAAAAAAATTCCCAAGGTCATTCTTGTAAATTTTAAATATCAAATAATATATGTAACTATAATGAAAAATAAGGATTTATTACTGTTTTATTGATACTTAAAATGTATAAGACTCAACTGAGATTCTGAGTAAGGAAACGTTACTTTACTTGAGTAAAGAAACGTTACTTTTTGTAACAACTTCTATGTAACAGTGAAACTGACTCTGTTAAAATTCGTTAAACCATTTCCGATTATAAAAAACACTTAAACAAACAAATAATAGAACAAACAACACTCTGGAACTATTCATAGTAGTAAAAAACACTTAAACCAACAAACAAATGAACAAACAATTTTTGATAAAATCACTGTGGAACTATCCATAGTAGTAGTAAATGAGATTATCGAAGTGGTTGAAGTTAAGCACCTTTAGAAATGGTCAGTTTTATGATGGGTGACCTAAAATTCATTATCAACTCCATACTTGGAAAGTGTCAATAAGCCGTTGTTCCCAGCTGCATTTTGTGTTCTTGAAACACCCGAATCCGCTGTAAACTCAGGTGGCGGGTCACAATGTCTTCCTTTTCATCGATAAAGGAAGGCCAGTGGCCCTGCAGTGGATACAATAAAAAATGGCTGATGGTGAAGCAATCTATCAAATTTATCCTCATCATAGCCTAGAACTTCCACAGCTAGACTAAAGCTTCCTTATAAAAAGAGGTGATTTCTTTCTTTCTTCTTCCATAATTGACGGGCTGAGCAAGCATGGTGGTAATTGCAGAACGTAATGCTACTAGACATCCCCCATATTTGTTATAGTTTCTGGTAAATGCACCGCCATTGGTCGGTTCCAGTACCTCAGTCACTTTTATGATACCATTTCTACACAATCAAACTTCATCATGAGGCTAATGAGGATGTTCTCCCCTTGAAAGGGGAATTTGCCCATAATTACTGAGCAAGCGTAGTGGCAATCGCAGAGCGCAGTTTTGCGACGTGGATGCTCCTGTCCATCCCTACCCAGTCCCATCTTACGACACCTAGTACATGGGGAGGTACTATTCTACTTTGCCGGCACCTCACGGTGAAACGTGGTTCACAAAAAAATGGTGTATTTGCATTTGACACTGTTGTAAACCTTATATTCATTAAATATGATTACACGAAACATAAACGGCGTTAAAACATTTTTGATCTCGATATGAAATCAGAATTACCTTGTAAATTAATAAAGTAATTTAGTTCAATTGTGGGGGTCATATGTTGGCATATATAGAGTATATTTTCTTAAATTTTTTTAAAGGGACTCTTCTGTGAACCATCGATACTTTACGATATTATATATTTAATTCATGAATAAGAAGTATAATTGAATATTACGTACAAATATACCACAAGACCTAACACATATATCATAAGTATAACATCTCATACATTGACCTCAGACAACAGGGATCATAAATGTAATACAGATGTGCACATAACTTTATATCGATACGGAAATCTAACCAAACCCCATCATTATCTTGATTATAACTGCCAAAAAGATCTACAAGCCATAGGGCCTTATCTAAATCACAGCATATTACTTTTTCGAACAAAAACACAGCAAACTTTGAGCTTTGAACGATAGATGTTAGTAAGTTTTGGAGAATTTTAGTATGAAAAAGTTAATTGTATGTTAATAGTTATACATAGTTAACAATAAATAAAAATTTACTATGTTTATACAATATTACAAATTATTAAAATATTTAAAATATATACATTCCCTTACTTCAAACTGTACATTACTATTAGAAAGTGATTTAGTCCAATTCACAAAACTGGAAACGCCTTATTTTTTGCGGGACTACGTTGGCCCATAATATTTTTTTAATCGACTAACATTGCATATAGATATTGTTTCATATATTAAAAGTACAACTCTATACAAAAATATTTCACACGTGGTTCACGGATTTTAATGATAAACCTTTGTACTGAAATTCATTAAGAAAAGTTGCATACTAACTTTGTATTTACGTCTATTTGCCCCTTTAGGGAGTTTATTTTCAAAAATAATTACTTAGTGCTCCTCTAAATAATAATAGGAACCCTTGTGCAAAATGTCAAGATTCTTAAAGTGTATAGTCTTATAACTTAGGCCCTGCGTCGATATGTAAGTCAGTCAGTCAGCTTTAGGTAAAGAAATATATAGATTTGGGTAGAGAAAATACTTTAACATCATCCAAATAAAGTAGGTAGTCATAGATTTTTCCAAATACTCAACATGATGTATGCTCAAAAACAATATCTAATAAAATATATCGAGTGACGTTTAAGAAATTGCGTGATGAAATTTTATCGAGCGATTCAGCCGTAAGACACTCAAACAAAACCAGTAGCGTAATAGGCAATTACGGTTTTGGTTCGTCCATATCACCGCTTATTTGTCTATAAGCTGTCTTAATGAATAATTTTATAATTATGACGGGCCGACTTATCATTTATAAATAAAAGTTTGACCTAATAACGGATGACGTTTGTTGCGTAGGGTCATTGTCGTGAAAATGTCTTATAATTATGTCTAAATATTAGAATAACTGCTATTTCCTTTATGCGTATGGATGGCACGGTACATATAATTGTTTTTATTATAATTTTTTGTCTATCAGTTTGTTTGAGATAATCTCATAAACAGCTGGACAGATTTTAATGGGACTATCACTGGTAGAGATCTGATATAATAAGAAGCAATTTAAGCTTTAAATCATCACGCTACGGACCAATAGGAGTGGCTAAAAATGTAGCTAACCCAGGCGAAAAATATACGTTTTGAGGAGAATATGCTGCCCAAAGTTAGTGCAGCTGCTCATAAATATAATTTCTTTATTTTTACATCAATCTAAAAGCTTGTGTCAAAAATAGATATTTTAAAAATCATTGTCAGCTGATTGATTTATAAATATTTTATATTTTTCATTTCGCTGTGAATTAGGCATAGGAGTTGAAATAACAGGCCCAATGGCGCAGATGGTAGTGCTAATCTTGGCTTCAATTTAGAATGTGTCTGGGTGTTAAATATTATATTAATCCTCTGTTGTCTAGTAACACAAGTGATTTAAGCTAATTATCTCGTATATTCTGGTCAACATATGAGAATCATGTGAATTTATTATTGTATAAATACCATTTTCTTATTTGATCATCTTTATATCAGCCGCTGGATAACTTCAGGTAGACATAGGTCACCGCAACAAGGGGAAATCTTGGTCATGATTGCCGTGATGGGCAAATGTGGTAGCAATCGCAGAAGCTTGAAGAATGCTTGACGACGGGAAGCAACTGCCCATTCCCGCCCTGCGCATTTGAGAAATGCTGTATATATACCGCCGATAGCCGATAGATGGCTTAGATACCGTAGTCGCCTCCTGTGACCCAAGGGTAGGTACTATTTTATTCTGCTGGCATTTTTGAGATATACTGTTTCATATACCGCCATCTGTTGGTTCCAGTACCAAAGTCATCTACAATACAGAGTAAATACTATTTAAGTCTGCAGCCAATAATTTGTGCAATTCTGTTTGATATACAGTCATCTTTCTGTTTTAGTATTGTTGTAGTGTTCTACGACATGAAGTAGGTACTGTTCTTTTATGCAGTCATTTATTGAGATATACTGTTAGATATACCGCCACCTGTCAGTTCCGATACCATAGTCGTCTCCTACGACACAGGATAGGTACTATTTTATTATACTATCATTAATTTGAGTTATGCTGTTTGATATACTGCCATCTGTCAGTTCCGGTACCGTACTCGTCCCCTACGACACAGGGTAGATACTGTTATATTCTGCATCCGTTCATTTGAATTATACTATAAGATATACTACCATCTGTCAGTTTCGGTACCGTACTCGTCCCCTACGACACAGAGAAGGTACTATTCTATTCCGCAGCCGTTAACTCGAGCTTTACTATTTGATATACCGCCATCTGTCGGTTCCGGTACCGTACTGGTCCCCTACGACTTGGAAGGTACTGTTATCTTCTGCATCCGTTCATTTAAATTATACTGTTAGATATACCGCCATCTATCGGTTCCGATAACGTACTAGTTATCTACGACACAAGGTACAAGGTAGGTACTATCCTATTCTGCAGCCATTAAATTGAATTTTGCTGTTTAATATCCTGTCATCTTTTCCTCGCTACTTTTAATGGCCTAGAGTATTGCTGCACTAAAGTATAACGCGAAGGTTAAGTGATTAGAACAATTGAATTTCAATACTTATTTCCCACAGATAATATTAAATACAAATGTAATGCAAATGCATTAATAAATCACTGTTTACGTTTCTGTGTCAGTGTGAACACGATGTGAAATAATTCCGAATGGCTACCTGTCACGGACTGCCATGTTCATTGTTGGGTAGCACCTAAATGGGTACCGGGAATACGTCGAAATATCGGTTTTTGTCTTAGACGTTATTCACCAAGTATTTTGACCGATATAAATGACCACCCCCCCCCCCCACACACAACATGTTGATTTTTGCAATACATTTTGCTCATTACTTTTATAAGTGTAAAAATATGATTTAAAATCGTCTATTGTAATTATGCCACAGAAAAGCGATGCAACTAACTGCATACAAATAAAACTTTTGCTTGCAAGGCAGTTCCAACCACCAACTATTGATTGTGTGTTTTAGCAAACAAAATTACAAATTGGTTCTTATCATTTCATTCAGCTTGGCTGGTTCCTTTTTTAACTTTATTTTATTCTATTTTCGAAATAGGCGGTATATCCTTCCGAAACAACGAAGCTCTAATGCAATTAGGCGGGAATAGGCAGCGGCATCCCCGTCGCGCAATTATGGCACGGCAATTATTCGTAAAGTTCCTCCATTCTTGAGGAGGCATATATCCAGCGGTGGACTTCCAATGGCTGGTGTGAATATATTCATAATTTGGATGAAGTTTCCATTTCAACACGCTCTATATTTTCAGTAATTTTTTTTCTAATACAGCATTAATTGACTTTACAACAGCTAAAACACAGATGATGCTGTTGTTATGTATACATGTTTTTTTAAAGTATTAATGCGTATATAACGGCCTGATGGCGCAGATAGTACATAATGATTTTATCTTGTACGCACAGGGTTCGTTCGATTCCCGTCCAGCAGCAATTTTTATTATGAAATAGGTAATTAATAATTAATCCTTATTCCCTTATGATACACATGAACGGTTGGACCGATTTTGCGATAACTATTTTTGTTAAGTTCATTTTTATTAAGATATAGTTCCGATTAAAGAAAAATTAAGAAAGTTACTCGTAATATAAAAAGCATTTTTAAATACTCGGTTAGAAAGAGAGGAATATATTTTATATTCCTTTATGACTTAACTTCATGGCACTTAGCAGTTGGGGCGTTTAACACTGAAGAACAAGAATGCGCAGCAAATATCGTTTGAAATAGTTCTGCCAGGGCTCGGAATTAAATTATATTTAATTATACTAATTTAAGATCAATAATAATATAAATATTCAAGAAAGAAAATACACCCGTCGGATCAGCTATTTATATATACTTAACTGTAAGTACAAAAGTGTCTGTGTGTTTGTCACGCTTTGATATCTTTACCAATTAACTTATTTTGAGAAATTAAGAATACAAAAAGCTTGTTTAAACAAAGACCCAAGCTACTTCTTATCCCGATAAAGAACCCGCAGAAATTAACATAAAATCGTTTGATTGGTTGCTTGTTTCTTTATCACAGCAGAACAACTGAATGGTATTAAAATTTGCATTTTTGTATTGGAATAATACATGTTCGTCATCATATAAGCCATTGGAAGTTCACTGCTGGACATAAGCCTTCCCAAGAAAGGGGGATGTTGCCCATAATTGCCGCACTGGACAAGCGTGTTGGCAATCGCAGAGCGCAGCTTCCCGACAGAGATGCTGCTGCCTATCTCAACCCTATGCATTTGAGCTACACTGTCTCAAATGGGTATAACGCCATCAGTTGGTTCTAGTACCTCCGTCGCCTCATACGACACCTGGTATAGGGTGAGGTACTTCTCAGCCGGTACCTCACAGCAAGCTGTGTATAGTAATGGGCGAAATTTTATAGCAGAATTATGTTTCGTTACTTCAGGTCATTTCACGCGACTAAAGCCACGATCTGTCGCTTATCTTATTGATTAATTAAGGTATTCATTACATAACAAGGTACCTCTTCAATGAACAATGATGGTCATTTGTTTAGATTACAATATCTTACCTCTGCCTCCTGAACATTTCACCTGAAGAAATAGTGTCTGATCACTTACCTGAAAAAGAAATAAATCAATTAATAGACTATAACGTAACTGATTAAGAATAACTACTAAGTATTAACTTAGGGCATTTTTCTACGTTCTCATACAAAGATCTATCATTTGAGCCAACATTTGACAATTATGGGAAACATTTATGTTATATGAATACTTATGCTAAATACGCACGCATAGATATCTTATATACTCCTTATAGCCGTGAGGTACCGGCTGAGTAGAATAGTACCTCCCTCTGTGGCGTCGTAAGAGGCGACTAAGGTACCAGAACCGATAGATGGCGAAATATCCATCTGCATCAGTATAGTTCAAATGCACAGAGTGGGGGTGAGCAGCAGTCCCCGTCGCGAAAGCTGCGCTCTGCGACTGCCAACACGCTTGCCCAGCGCGGCAATTATGGGCAAAATTCCCGCTTTCTTGGGGAGGCCGAAGGCCTATGTCCAGCAGACGAAGTTCCAAAGGCAGTAATGATGATGATACCTTATGAATTCATAACTAATTTCTTTATGTTTGAGTTAGATTGATATTCCATTTGAAAGCTCTCGTTGCGTACGCTGCGTAAACGAAATAAGCCACACAAAGAACACGTGCGATAGATTTATTCCTCTTTAAAAGTTCTGAAAAAGAAGTCCAAGACCGCACGAGGTTTTTTATCAACATGAAATTAATCCTTATCCAAATAAATATTTCAAAAGGTTAGTTGTCACAAGTATTAAATTGTGAATAAAATTGTGCTCGATTTCAATCTAAATGTTAGGGGATATCATAATTTTTAAATGACTTCGCGGTAAAACCTCACTTGACGTGCAAGGCTGTTGAAGGAAAACAACGATGCCGGGTAAGCTCGACCAAGAAAGTATAGTGACAATTTTGAAATGAACTTAAACACCATCATACTTGCAAACGATCAACACCTCTCACTTCTACCCTAATTATAGTCGGAGGAATTAATTACACCAGTATTAGAACTGGCAATGCATTTATTTATAAGTAGCGGTTCCCGATGAATTATGTTGGGATGGTGTGAACAAATCGACCATTCAGTTATCGGACTCATTAGCGTTTACTGCCTTATCGGTATGGTGTAACTTACCTCTACCTCTTGCATTTACAGTTTTTTTTATTAATAGTGATCGTAATCGACAATAAAATTCATCATGATATAGGGTGATTTTTAATTAGAATACAATCTTGAAATGGGGTTTAAACTCTATGGAATAATAAATGCGATACGAATACGAGTTCCTGTAAGATGTGCTACAATGATGAAGACCTCATGGACTATAAAGCTACATATAGCGATAGGGGCTATTATATAAAATGAAGGGTCAATTTTAGTATCATAATATACATCAAATTTGCTTAGATACGACTTCAAATGCAGACGTTTAGACCTATATAGTGTGATTTGGAATTACAGCACCAGCTTAGGGTTGTAGCACAATTCATTTGCACAAGATATTCTTATTTTTTAATATTAGAACATTCTAAATGTAACCTTAATGTGAAACAATAAAGATTGCTTTTTGTTGTATGTTTCTTAAATTAACATGGTGAGTATTTTTAATGACTTAATCTCAATAATGTTTAATTCTAATATGTTAGTATTTGTATACATAAGTTTTGCAAATAAACTGTATAATTCTATTTAATATGGTGCTATAATTCCAAGTCGGTCGGTAAAAGGTAAAACGAATGTTTTTAAAGACATATCTGAGCAAATTCATCAGCTTATTTTTAGCTTTACCGTCCATGAGAACTTCACTGTATATTGCATCCCACAGGAACTCTTTCAGGATCAAATATAGCTTTTATACTTCTCTAGGGTTCAACTGAACGTCAAATTGTATGAAAATTAGTATATAAGCTGTGAAAACAAACAAACAGACAGACAATATTAAATTAGTGTGTATATATATTTTTTTGGTAAATTTGCCTGAATACATTAAACTAGACAATTATAGACAGCTGAAATTATAAAGAGTAGTTTACCCACTATGATTGTATACCGACGAGAAAAGACGCGGGTTTCTAGCATGTAAATGGTGCTCATTAAGCAAACACACTTCAGCTTGTTAGCAAAGCAGTCAATAAGGACATTTGATACCGCAGAAAACGCCACTGGCTATCTCAGACCTTGTTCCACTTAATTTACAACAGCCTGTTTTGTTTACAGATAGTATGGATATTGTCAAGTAGGTATTACATTCTATGGTAATACATTATCATTGTAAATGACAACTTTTGGTTTACGTGTCATTGAAAATTATTTTGATCTAAAAAAGTTAATCATACAATAAATTATTGAAGGTAATTTTTTTTCACCGTGTTTTGATTTAATTTTAACTTTAAATACACCAAGACTTTTTAACACTCAAATCAAAAATAATTAATTAATAATCTAATTTACTTAACTAGCAACAGCGCCATTAAGTAGCTAAATATCTATTATTATTTATCGTGGATAAAGAGACCCAAGTCGAATCCTTGACGGACCTATCACGGTTCTTGTTATAAGGCCTGACTAGATACCAAAAATGCGTCTCCTGACGACTCAATTGACCCAGATGACCGCGAGGACATTGAGGTCACAGGTGTATCGTGTGGAAGCGGTAGAACTACACGTAGCCTTAAGTTGAACAAGAACGTCAATCACTCTAATCCTTTTTAGGTCAATTAAAACCTACAAGGACGGCTGTACTTCCATTGATTACGTTTGGCTATCATTATTACGTTACAAATAAACCCTCGCACAGTTTGTGACTAAATTATAGACAGACCGACATTTTGATTGATATATCGTCGAGTATATCGATTAACTTGAAACCGAGCTTCTGATATTACGAAACATTCATTTGCTAAGATTTATAAGTACAAACTCCACGTAAATTATGTAGATAGCAAAAACGTATTATTTGACTAAATTGACATTCGGATTTATATATTTAAACTTAAATGTAGTCCGATTATGGAGAGATAAGAACCTTCTGGATAGTTAGAGACCTAAGTAAGCTTTACGATATTAAAGCAAAAACAACATTGTATCACAACAAATATGATTGCTTATTGTATACCTCTATTATATATTTCATTGTTATCGTTTTTCACTTTTAACTTCCTATAAACCGTATTTCATATTTTATGTTACAAAAATCATTCTCTTTTTTATACTGGAGTAATATGACTTAATATTTTCTAGTCACAAGGTGGGCTAGTGATGCGGACCGTATGCGACCGTTTATTTGGTCCATTTATTTTAATAAAAAAGATCCAAGTACTCAGTTTTTTGCTATAATAGCGTTTGTTATGCTAAGATATAATTAGCCGAAAATAAACAGAGTAACTTCAAGGAATAGGTGAGAAAGAAGTTTGGATTCAAACCATCATTCTGAGAGGATACTAGGCAATAACAATTACGATTTGGCTTTTCGCCAATGAATGGTATTTAAAATATATCTAAAGCATTATCCATTTGTCTATTCCAAACAGAGTCACTACCGAGTCGAGTCGATTACTCACAGTCGATAATCGCCATTGTCTCAGGATTCTCGAAACTGATGTGTTGCGCAAACCAATGGGATGGACAATAGTGCGGGAAACAGTTAGGGTTGTCAAAATCTAATACTTTTTTAAGTACTCAATCTTTTTTTTTATTAGACCAAGGTCGACGAACAGGCATATATATATATATATATTCCACGTGATAGTAAGCGTCACTGAAGCCTATAGACGTTCGTAATATCACTAGGATACCACTAACGCGTTGCCAACTTTGTGGCTTAAAGATATTATTTCCCATTACCCAGTAATTCACTGTCTTTCTATTGCTATGACGATAAAAATAGGTGAGAGTGAGGTACCAATGTATACAACATCTAAAAGAGGCCTACCTTATGTATGTTTCTAAAGTAGTAATGCTGAGATTATGCTTCTATAACGGTAATACTCGAACCACTATTTTAATAGTTTTGCAGTGCAATGTGATGAACTCCTTTCACCGAATCTCATCTTTCTTATTATTATATACAAAAAGAAAACCTCCAACATATATAATAATAAAAATAATAATAATAATAACTTTATTCAACAACAAAAGGTAATTTAAACTAAAATACATTTTGATACTTAGGTACCTAAACTAGGTCTAGCCTGTTCTTATAGGCACCTCTCAAACATCATTTTACTTGAGCTTTTCTTACATAATTACATTTTTATAGCTACACTATTTCATTAATAAAGCCTTAATAGCCTTGTGAGTCAAATGCCTTAATTCAATATCGTTTATCAGAGTAGTATACATATTTTTTTATTTATTTATTTAATTTTATTGCACAAAATGTTACAAAATGTACAAATGGCGGACTTAATGCGAG
Source organism: Heortia vitessoides (assembly GCA_020976665.1). NCBI lineage: Eukaryota > Metazoa > Arthropoda > Insecta > Lepidoptera > Crambidae > Heortia > Heortia vitessoides. Next base: position 10,748,653 of record JACJUM010002279.1, on the reverse strand, counting down.
ATGGCATTATCTCCCAGTCAACCATTACACAAAACTGAAAAATATATATAGTGTAAAAATATATATATAAAATATATATATATATATAGTGGTGCAGGCAATATATATACAAAATAAATAAACGTGGCATACATTTTTGTATAAATAAACGCAATAAATGCATATGACATAAATATATATATATATATATATATATATACATAAAATAACGTACATCAGAAATAGGGTTATAAAGTTAGAGAAGCAGCATCAGTAAATAAAGTACGGAGACAGCGTTTCAGGTTAAATTTGTTTGGGGATTGCTTAATATTCAACGGAAGCTCGTTGAATATTATCGTCATGACAGTTTTGATTTTTATTGGTTTATCAATATGATGAACAGCTGTATAAAGAGCCATTTGAATTTAAAACTAATATCTATAGCCCAAATTATATAAATAAAGCCTTTAAAAAGCACAAGAACTAAGTAAGGGGCTTTTTCATCATAATCATCATTGCAGCCATTGGAAATCCACTGGTGGACATAGGCCTCCCCAAGAAAGATGGCATTATGTCCATAATTACCGAAATGGGCAAATGGGACATGCTGCTGCACGTCCCCACCCTATGAATTTGAGCTACACTCTATCGGATGGATATACCGCCATCTGTCGGCTCTGGTACTTGAGTCGCCTCTTACGACACTTGGTATAGAGGGAAGTACTATTCTACTCTGCCGTCACCTCATGGCAAGGAGCTTTTTATTACTTCCAAAATAATATAATACCTATTTAATATTCGCTCTTAATTAGCATAAACTAAAACGAAAACTAATTATCACTTTCTGCTTTCCGTTTAGGAAATAACGCATAGAATCTCACGCTCAATAGTCGTGCTCACACCACCTACCATCATTAATTTTCTCGGTGATTTATTTACTGCGAGTATTAGTTGCATGTATAATTAAACCATTCATTACTTTCCTCGTCCTGATACACCTACCAGAAATTCGAACAGTACATGCAATGTATGCTTCCACCAATCTAATGCTTTAAATCCTTAAAAGTCGACAAACAATAGGCTCGTTGTGGCTCTAACATTTTCCGACAATTAGCTGTGTGCAAGAAACGCGGCTGCAGTACATTTCGACTGGCAATTTTACTTTCTTTTCTTGCTTGCTTAGACCAAGGGCCTAGTATCGGAATGCAAAGCAGGAGTGACAATATTTCCTCTATAAATTGGAACTCATAAGTGGTGTCTATTCGGTCAAGGGAAATATGTCTATTCGGTCAGTCAGAGGCTGATCATATCATGCATAAATTCAACTAATAAATGAGGTATCTAATTTCAATCGTTAACCTTTCACGAAATATACAAGCCTTTCTCTTGTTTTGATAGTAAGCGTCCGCTATCTGATATTTGTCTGTGATATTTGCATACATCATTTTCATGATTAAATTTATTTATATTAATAATAATAGTAAGTATTTATTTCTCAACAGAAACGTACACAGGGTAATTAAAATCAATACAGAATGAATACATTTATAGTTTGTGTAAGACTGATGCCTGAATGAAGTATAAAATACTTGTGATATAGGTCATCAGACTATGATAAAGATAATGGTGATAAGTGAATAACATTACACCATTCGTTTAATTAGATTAAATATTTAACCCCCTCCCCCCCCCCCATTATTGGGAGGTCTATGTCCAACAGCTCCCCAGATTAGGGGCTTGTTTGCCCATAATTGTAAAGGCAAAGCGTAGCTCTGGGATTTCGGAATAAGCACAGGGGGAGGTACTGTTCTATTCTACCGGTACCCCACCACTAGTCTGTCTTTTTTGTTGATTACTATAAAAATATATTAAAAGTTAAAGCACTCTATCTCTTAGAATACACGGCCAACAATCAGCGGAAATATGTTGTCGTGCCACATGGCAACGTCGCGTGACAGCTTTGCGAAATGTACGAATAGCGGCGTGATATACAGGCAGACAGTTTTTCAAATACACAAGTGCTTTGTGCGTTACTGTAGTAACAATTGTCTTTAACCTTTTCTTGACTATTTCGGGTAGACGCGGATGGTAGTGGTCCTATCTTTTGCGCCGAGGTCCGTGGGTTCGATTCACACCCAGAGCAACTATTTACATGATGGTATTTGTGAATTTTTCTGTGTCTGGGTGTTGAATATATGTATTTAAGTAGTATATTTGTGATTCCTCTGTTGTCTGACATCCGAAACACAAGTGCTTTAAGCAAATTACCATGGAGTCAGGTCAACGTATGAGATTATGTGGGAATTTATTATTATAAATATGATTTAATTAATTTTGTAGACTAGTGTATTAAGTATATCTCGATATAAAGTTCAAAAATCATTATCATACTATACATAGCCTCTAAGATCCTATATTATAAGATCTAGTTACCTTGCGGTTCTAGTCAAACCATCTGTACACTTGATGGTTGGACGTCCTTCTTTGTGCTTGGTCTCTATTCCAGAATCTCACGGTCATATACTCGCATGCTAACAATATGCAATCTCTTTAATTTATTGGAATCATCAAGATCATATCAACCGTAGCATAAGCCTCCCCAAATGATCTCCAATAAGACCGGCTGCATGCGGTCCGTGTCCAGCGCGATCCAGCGGTTTTAGTCAGATCGTCTGTCCACCTTATGAGTGGATGTGCCATGCTGCACGTACCTGCTGGTACGTGATCTCAATCCAGAACCTTATAACTCCAACGACCATCGGTTTTGCGTACTAAGTGCCCGGCACACTGCCAATTAAACTCAATAATTCCATCTCAATCGGTAACTTTGGTACTGCTACAGATCTCCTCATTCCTGATTTGGTCGCGCAGAGCATTATCCAAGCACTGCCCTCTATAGCTCGTGGGGTTTTTTTGAGTTGGCTCACAAGGCCAATAGGAATAGAATAGGCCATTGCTGGTAACACACATTGATCAAAGACTATTGACTTAAGAAACTGAGGCATGTCTACTCGTCCAAGAAACCTTTGCATTGTTATTAAATATATATTATGTGAAGCTCCTAGCTCTGTGAGTCCACAGTTTCGCAAAGCGGAGATGCGGTCGCGAGATGCGTACGCGCCGCTGCGTGCTGACGCAACCCGTTGCGAAATTATGCTCTATCACTATGTCGTTACGGTCCATGGTTAGCGACAATGCTCTTGCGCAGATGAAAGCGGACAATGGACCGCTGTGGAAATTGAAAATGGCTGTGATTTAAAACATATTTTAGTGAAGTTTCACTAGAAACGTTTGTGACTTTTCTATGTGCAAATTCAAATATACTTTATTCGTGTTTAAATTACAAATAGACGACTATATAATGATGTAAATACTTAAATATTTCTAAGATGTAATAATTTAAATGTTTAAATACTGACAACCTTGATGATCCTCAAAGTAACGGTGAGAGTCACCTATCATAAAAACATTAGTTTAGGCATTACCTTTAACTAATATACCGGCATTAGAAAGTAAGTTTACCACAGGTTTTTCACGCGAGACACTATGAAAGAAACTGAAAGGACAACAGGCCCAATTGCGCGGACGATAGTGATCCTTTCTTACGCTACAAGGGTCGTGGGTTCGATCCCACTCAGGACAAATATTTGTACGATGAATATTTGTCTTTGTTCTGTATCTGATATATATGCATTTATATATTATATTTATGATTCCTCTTTTGTCTGATTTCCCTAACACAAGTGCTTTAAACAACTTATCTCGGGTTCAGCAAAATGTATGAAATTTTGGGTGAAATTTATCAATTGTAGAATGTGTGGGTGAATCAATTTTAGTATACATTAAATTGTAATGTAGGTAGCTTCACTGATAGACTACCACATTTCATCCCATTCCATATAAAAGGGCAATAAAAAAGGTTGTTTTACAAAACAAATAACATGGACAGTAAATAACAAAGTATATAACATAGCAACGTTATTTTCTACATTCGACAACAATTTTATGATGCACAGACAATCGTATTTTCACATGACCATAAATACTTTAAGGAATACTTATGCCTCATGCTTGAGCATTATTCGCTTAGAACTTATATATTTCATGAACACAATACACGCGTATTAAAATGATGGAAGTGTTGTTGATTTGTTTGTTTGCAATCGCGACCGGTGCAATAAATGCGAAAATGTGTACGTCCGACCTCCTTTCTGAGTTCATAGAGCGGGTTCAGCGAGCGGTTTACTTTACTCTTACGTTTATTAGAAATCTATTCTAATATCTAATAAATAACTGATGTTTGTTAGGAGTTAATCTCTGTACTACACGCATAACGGATTAAGAAAGTTCATTACCCTACAGAAATGCTATAGGTCAATAATTCCAGGCCGAAGATTGCTCCCACAGAATATCGATAATGCGTAACGATATATAGAAAAAATAATATGATTACAATAACAGCTTATTGGATTTTTTGGCTATTTCCTTTTAATATGAATAACACGAGCCTTTAATACATGTTATAAGTTTCGGCATTTCTCGAAGGTCAAGAATTCTATTCCAAACGAAGCTACGGGCAAACACTAGTTGTCTGATTTTAGGATCAATTAATGGTACAATTTATATAACACAAGTGAAATCTTTTACACAATCAATTAGCAATCTCATATTATTTATCTTTTACCGTCAAAAATATTATATGGTTTATAACGTTTTGTAATAAGTCTCTCTCTATTTGTGAGTGCAAGGCATACGCACACTCTATGTGCAAGTGCGAGTCGCACTTACACACCTGTATATCAGTGCGAAATGTGTGCGTGAATCGCACGCACACATTTCGACGGGCCCGAAGGCACAGATGATAGTGATTCTATCTTGTGCGCTAAAGGTCGTGGGTCCGATCCCCACCCAGCTTATTTGATGATATTTGGTTTGTTCTGTGTCTGGGTGTTAAGTATATGTATTCTAGTTTTATATTTATAATTAATCTGTTATCTAATGCCCGTAACACATGTGTTTTAAGCGACTTATCTCGAAGTCGGGTCATAGTTTGAGATGTTATGGGAATTTATTTATTATGTATATATTTATTAAATTATCAGCGAATGTGGATTTTTCATTTAAGAAAGAAGAATATTCTTAATATATTGATTTACTATTTATCATATAAATAGAAATTCAACATCATCATATCAGCCATAAGACGCCCACTGCTGAACACAGGCCTCCCCAAGTAATCTTCAATAGGACCGGTTGTATGCGGCCTGTGTCCAGCGCGATCCTGCGGTTTTAGCCAGATTGTCGGGCCATCTTGCGGGTGGATGCACTATGCTGCGCTTGCCGGTACGTGGTCTCCATTCCAGAACCTAACGACCCCATCGGCCATCGGTTATGTGACCAAATACCCTGCCCACTGCCACTTCAACTTACTAATCCGCCAGGCAATGTCGGTCTTTAGTTCTGTTGCCAATCTTATTATTCCTGATTCGACCGCACAAAGAAACTCCTAGCATTGCCCTCTCCATAGCTCGTTGAGCTATTTTCAGTTGAATACTTGAACATTTTCGAAACTATTCCTAAAAATAAACGTTCTATAGTTTCTATCTTAAGTGGTTCAGTGTCATTTTTGCAGTAAAAATGTAGTTAATAATCAATTCGGCCAAGGTTTGCAATTAGCAGTAGTTAGTAATTATTAGTGCCCATTGAGAAGTTAATTGCAGCTTTAATTGATTACGGATCAATTAATGAAATTCAGATGAAGTAGGTTAGCCGTGCTATTTTTTATACCTGTAAGTTGTTGTCAAACATATGGTCCGAGGAAAATGTAATTATGCTAATGAACACATATAAAAATAATAGATTTACGCAGCATCTCATACGTTGCATTGATTTTGAGGTAAGTCGTTTAAAGCACTTATGTCATGCACATCAACAGAAGGATCACAAATCAAATATTTAAATGCAAACCGTATCTACAACCTTTGGCGCCCAAGATAGGGTGACCTTCAGTCAAACCCAGCCCTTAATCTCATATATTAGCGTGTTATATTATAAACAATACCTATCACAAACAATTTGCAGGCTTGTTTAACTATCGTGTTCTTCCGTCATCATCATCATCATTGTCATCATCATCACCAGCCATTGGAAGTCCACTGCTGGACATAGGCTACCCAATAAAGGAGGAATATTACCTATAATTACCGCACTGGGCAAGGCAAGCGTGTTAGCAATCGCAGAGCGCAGCTTTCGCGACGAGGTAGCTTCTACCCATCCCCACTCCGTACATTTGAGCTACACTATTTCGGATGGATATACCGCCATCTCTCGGTTCTGGTTTCTTAGTTGCTTCTTACAACACGGCGAGTAGAATAGTAGTTCTTCAATGCATTTTATAAATAAAAAAAATATAAAAAGACACTTCATCTCATATATTGACCTGGCTACGAGATAAGTCGCTTGAAACACTTATATTACGGACATCCAGATAAATCAGGAATCACAGATATAATAATTCAATACATATATTGAATACTTAGAAGCAATACAAATATTATCATACAAATATTTGTCCTGGGTGGGGATCAAACCCACAGTCTTCAGCGCACAAGATAGGGTAACTACCAACAGCGCCATCAGGCCTGTCAAATATATTGATTTGTTATACCTAACGATATTGATAGTATTATGTAATCCATGTTATCCTAAACTAAACCTAAACCGAAAATAGATAAATTTTAGTCATTTTCCAAATGCCAAAAAAAATTCTGACAAATGACAAAACACAAATAATTGAAACTATAAATGTAGTTTAGACGTGTTCACAAGCATAGTCATAGATTAAAATTTTCAATCTCACTTTTCGATGATAAGTACTATGATAAAATAACAAGATAATGCTTTAACTTTACTGGTAACTGAAACATCAAAGAACGTCAGTAGAATTCATCATCAACGTATCAGCTATTAAAAGTCCACTACTGGTCTCTCTGACAGGTCTCCCCAAAAAAGGGGAACTTTATCCATAAGCCAGCTAGCCGTAGCTTTCACGACGGGGACGCTGCTGCCCACCCCCGCCCATTGCGTTTAAACTTTCGGATGGATATACCGTCATCTATCGGTTCTGGCACCTTAGTCGCCTTTTACGTTTACGGCTGATATGATAATGAATAAAGTGTACTTTGAAAATAATCACAGTAGGATATATAATGAAGCATACGCATTATATATTTACGTGTTTAAAAATACATACAGAAAATAAACTTCATTTGAAACTCGATTATTGTACATAACCCACTTATGTACTATCATCTGGCCTTCGCCAAAGCGTGCTGTGATATATATACTATTAGTAAATCGATTGTACCTTCCCATGCCGCAAGCACACATGAATATTGTACGAGCAATTACATAGGAGACACTGGGTCTACTGAGCCTGTGGAGTTCAAAATAAATTTCGATCAAAATTGAGAAGCTGGCAACATTTATATATATTTTATACACCTTATACGATATTAATATCTCTTTCAATCTCGAAAGTATAAACATCTGAAACTGTGTAGCTCAAATGGAATATGGTAGAGAGAGGTATTAGCTGTACTAATACCATGTCAATTATGGGAAAATGTGATCACAATCATACTATACTTTTTTCAGGTTAAAAACACTAAAAGTACCTCTATCGGTGTTTTAATCTTAGTTATTTAGACAACATGTCATATATTAAGCTGACTCCAATATAATGAACTTCAAGAACTTGTGTCACGGATATCAGGAAACAGAGGAATCTTTATTTGTAATAGGAGAAGCTGACTGACTGTATGATATAATGAAGGGCCTAATAAACTATAAGAATTAGAAACTTGAAAATTTTGCACAGGAGTTTTTTTTTATAACATAGGGGAGCACTCAGAAAGATTTTTGATAATTCAATCATAAAAGGGGTATAACGGGGGTGCAAAGTTAGTATTAAACTTTGCTGTTTTTGAAGTTATTTGAAAATTCAATGTAAAGGTTTTTCGTTAAAAGTAGGTAATGAAACTCGTGTAAAATATTTCTTTGAAAATCATTCCTTGAAGAAGTTAATGAGGGGTGTTAAGTTAGTATAAAAGTTGTATAACTTAACGAGGGTAAAGCCGGGGGTTCTACTAGTTACAAGTATAAGACATAATTACACATAGAAAAGAATAAACATAAATGTTCATAATTTAAAACTTCTCCTAGATGTAGATCAAACCCACAACCGTTGGCCTCCGTTAGTGTCTTTCCAATCTTGTGACTTGAAATTGTTATGTCACTTTACCCAGTAATTTCACTGCCTTTCTCATCATTCAAACCAGATATGTCACAGCATATGTCTTCTATCATCTTCCCTTAGATTATCTGACTTATCATTTTATTTTTGAAAATTCTTCGTCATATATTCTAACAATTTTAACTAACAATTTTCCTTTTTCTAGATGTCACATTGTCAATGACTAATGTTTCAAACGGATAATGCTTATAAAGGGTGTTGTTGAACCAGCAAGAGACAATAAAACTAATGTAGGTACATACAGGGCGCCCTAAATAGCCCCCCATCACAATGCCATCATGTGTCATTATAAATTGATAGTGTTTGAACCGAATTACAATGTAATCGATGATACCTGTCTTTTTAGAACTTACTTGGAACGTGATACGTGTTTTTATTTACTTATAATATACGATATCTGTCACACTAATATTAGAAACGTGAAAATTTGTAATAATGCATATTTGTAACTCTTTCATGCCAATAATTACTGACTAAATTTTAATGAAACTTCAGTACTACAAAAATATATTTTATACAGAATAACACAACAACTATAATTTATAAAGATCTGACAAAATATAACGATAAGTGCTGCTTGCGCCGAGAGGTACCGTCAGAGTAGCTACCTCCTCCTGTACTGGGTGTCGTAAGAGACGATTAAAGTACTAGAACTAACAAATAAATCCATTGAAACAGTGCAGCTTAAATGCACAGCACAGATGGTCATCAGCATTCTTGTCGCGAAAGCTGCGCTCTGCGATTGCTAACACGCTCGTCCAGCGCGTGCAATTATTGGCAAATTTCGCTCTTCTTTAAGAGGTCAAATTTTCAGCAGTTGACTCCTAATGACTGGATTGATAATGTTGTTTGCGCTCCAAGAACATGCCAAGTTCCATTTGCAAATTTGTTTAACATAGTGTTGTGTATGAAGCGAACATTCAGACATTAACTAATTTTCTCTTTATCTACATATAAACAAAGTTTAAGTGTCTGTTTATAATAATTACTAATATAATAAAGCGGAAGAGTTTGTTTGTTTGTTTAAACGCGCTAATCTCAGGATTTACTGGTCCGATTTAAACAACTCTTTTTTTGTTGGGTAGTCCATTTATAGAGGAAGGTTTTAAGCTATTTTACATTACGCTGAGACCAAAAGGAGCGAAGCTTCAGTGAGAAATGTTGCAAAAACGGGGAAAAGGCTACTATACCCCCCAAAGTCACTATTCTACGCGGACGAAGTCGCGGGCACTGCTAGTATCTAAATATCAGCTTTTTAAAGTATGTACGGTATCTTCTACTTAAAAAAGAGCTTTTTAATTTTTGTCTGTCTGTTTGGCCCATATATAAGGTATTGCAAACGCACTTTATTTTCAATCAGGTTTTTATAAAACTGGCTCTTTCCCTTTTTTATATCAATGTGAACTGTTAATGAAGTGTAAATAAAAAAGGACATGTCGATACGTTATCAGCTAAGTACATTTTTTTTAAAGAAACAGATTAAATCTCCTCCATTTTGTTTAAATATATTTTATTTCATTTAGTAGACTTACAGTCTGCAATATAGTAAGCGTTACTGCAGCCTATATACGCCTGTATTATCACAAGAATATTACTAGGACGATACCAATCTTGTGACTTGAGGATGGAACATCAGATTACACAGTAATTTAACTGCCTCTTTCACCCTTCAAGGAACAACAATACAAACACCGCTGTTTGGCAGTAGAAATAGGTATTTGAGGTACCTGCAGACGACATTTGCTTGAGGTCATCTTAAACAAAAGTGTGAATAAAACGTTTTTTCCCCGTCAAAAATAATATTATTACAAATGTGCATTGTAAAAAAAACTGTTTGTCAACATTTTCTATTTAATTTTATTTTGCTATTAACTTATTTTATTTTGAGATTTTGGTAGTCTGCAAATACCGTGGCGTAGGTTAAAACTGTATATAATATATATTTAGGAGCATTGTCATAACTAAAAGTTAACACGATCGCAGTCTCACGAAAAATGACATTACGCCATTATTCTTAGAACGCCGATTCAACATCATGGCATCGCCAGACCCCCTCTAATTCATGGGAACAATTTCGACATTGTTTAATTTGAACTTTACTTAGGTTGTAATAAAGACTGAGTTATCTTTGGAGTGTTGTAGCGTACATTTGCATGCATTACCTTATGTCAGGTGAAATAGGTGTATTCGTTGACTACTTTGGTTGTTATTATGTTCGAATATATTTGTTTTTACAACTAATAAATTCCCACAACATCTCATACATTGACCTGACTCCGCGGTGAGTCGCTTAAAGCTCTTGTGTTACGGATCCCAGACAGCACAGAAATCACAAATGTACTAGTTGAATACATATATTTAACAGCCAGATACAAAACAAAACACAAATATCATCATATAAATATTTGCTCTGGGTGGGAATCGAACCCATGCGCCATCGGGAACCGTGCAATGCTCAATGTAATAAAATATTGTTTTAAATCATATCATTAATTAACCTAACTATGTGATAAGTATTTCTATTAGAGCACTTTTGATATAACTAATAAAAATGAGTTATAGCTGCTACATGTAAAATTCCGACACAGAGTAAACTGAAATATTTATCCTGGTGGGGACCGAACCCTAGTCGCATAAGATAGGGACGCTACCGAATGCCCCAACGGGCCCGCTACGCTTTACAAACGTTCCCTCCGTTTCCGTTTGTGCACCTACTTTACTTTAATTGTTTGTTTCCGGGATCGAAGTCGTTCTTGATCGAAGCTGAAGATGTCACACGATTGTGATTTTTGACAGCATTTCAACATGTCTAACATCTTCAGATGGTTACTTTAAATTAGGAAAATCTACAGCATACGAGTACGTTAGTTGAAAGGCAGAATAATCTGGTATGTTTTTCAGAAATGTCTTGTTTTATGTTAACCATACATATATATGTATTCTGTTTTACAATTATTCATGCTGCTTTTCTTTTTCAGTGGTAGTGTTAGTGCAACTAAAATATTTTTTTTCCTTTAGAACAAGAGAGGTTTATAATAAATTAAAAAAATGAGATATATTCAATGCTTTTTTGTTTTATGTTCGATGCTTCAGTTGCCCTGCGGCAACTGTTGATAAAAAATAAATAGTGCGAAAAGTTTAATAACTACGTTTTATAGCCGTTAAAAATAGTTTTATCATAAGTAGTGAACGCGTAAATGTTAGAATATATAAAAAAGAGGTTTATATATCTTTCTTAAAAACAACTGACAAGTTTACTTAAATTCCGTTACGTTCAAAATTCAAAACATATTTAATTATAATACTTCTCATTTTGGCTTAATAAGGAAAGAATGCCATTGTTATTAATAGATATCTCTTAGTTCAATCAACGCTCAGATTTATGGTGCTATCATAATTCTGACTTTTGCACTTTAGGTAGCGAAGTAGACGTCTTCGCCACAAAAGCCATAAAGCCTACAATTCACACGGTCACAAAGAACGGTCGTAAAGGATGACGTAATTCGCGAAGCGTGGATCGAACAGTGTAATTGAGGCACACGAACGTTCGCTCACCTATGGACTGGGGAAAAGGCTTTAAACACCGATACGAGCGCAAAAGCTAGCTAAATTAAAAGATGATTAATGTTATTTGTCGCATGAACTTTATCATCATTATTATATAAGCCATTGGAAGTCCACTGATGGATATAGGCCTTCACAATCCATCCAAAAAAAATTTTGCTGGGCAAGCGTGGTGGCAATCGCAGAGCGTAGCTTTCGCGACTGGGATGCTGCTGCCCATCCTCATCCTGTGCATTTGGGCTACACTGTTAGGGATACCTCAGTCACCTCTTACGACACCTGATACAGGGGGAAAAACTATTTTCTCCTGCAGTTATCTCACGGCCCTAAGGCTACATGAACTTAATATATACAAAGATATTAAAAAAACAATAAATACTCTCATGAATAAAACTCGTTTCCGTTTCCCGCGTCCCAATTTTAAAGTTATTTTACAGTGCTTATCGATCTAGATGATATTGTAGTTTTATAACATTTAAATATACTAGAGATAGACCTGGGTAGACCTAAGTGACCTAGTTCACTGACTAAATCGCGGCGTCCGGCACATATTTCAGTGTAATGTTTGTAATTTTTCTGTCGATTGATGCCCGTAACACAAGTGCTTTAACCGACTTATTTTAGAATTAGGTCAATGTATAAGAGTTTGTGTGTGCATTTTTATTATTATTAGTATTTAATCTATCAAAAAATATGGGTTAGTGATAGAAACATTTAGGGTTGTATGTATTTTTAATGCCACATTATAAAATAATAAAAATAATTGCCCAAAAATTTAAAAATAAATGTAAGAGGTGGAAAACCCTCTTCACTTAGGGATATGAAAAATAGATAGTAGCCGATTCTCAGATTTACAGTAAGAACAGACGATTTGACTAAAACCGCAGGATCGCGCTGGACGCTGGACGCTGGCCGCATACAACCGGTCCTATTAGAGATCATTTCAGCCGTCCGTCCGTCTTTTGTCCGGCAGTGGGCGTTTCACGGCTAATATGACGATGATCATGATGATAATGATGATGTTTTAATGAGAAACTTAATCGTTATAACTATATTACACTCGATTCTACCACGGTACAACAGTCGTCCATTTTAATAGTGTACATCGACAGTCAGCTGTAAACGAAGGTAGAATGGGCCAGATCGTGATAGAGTAAATGTGATTAGTTAGTTATGAATTATGTCTGTTACAGATTGATTGCATCATTGCGTAGTTTAGATCATCGTAACCTGTGGTATAGACTGTAAGATAACCTTAAATAATAATAATAATAATTCCCACAACATCTCATACATTGACCTGACTCCATGGTAAGTCGCTTAAAGCACTTGTGTTACGGACGCCAGCCAACAGAGGAATCACAAATATACTACTTAAATACATATATTTTACACCCATACACAGAGCAAACACAAATATCATCATATAAATATTTGCTCTGGGTGGGAATCGAACCCACGACCCCTGGTGCACAAGACAGGATCACTACCATCTGCGCTATCGGGCCCGTCAATGGTATTTACATAAATCATAATTCCTCATCATCATCATAGCAGCGGAAGAATGTCCACTGCTGGACGAAGGCCCCCTTAAAAAAGGGGACAAAATGTGCCAACTCCGCGACGGAAATTCTGCTGCCCTGATGCATTTGGGCTAAGCTACTTTGGCTGGATATACCGCCATCTATCGGGCCCGATTCAGTCGCCTCTTACGACTCCTGGTTCTTCTCTCCCAGGATAGGTGTAGTAAGTATACTACCCGTGATATTTAACAGATCCGCACCACCCAGAGCCCGAGCTCTAGTGTAATTAATGGTTCCCAACTATTAATTAACCAATATTTGATTAACGTTACATGAGGTAGACCTCATACAATAGGTCGTCTGCATGGTAAACTCTCTCTCACCTACGTCTACCGCCAAATAGCAGTTTGTATTGCTGTCTTTCCGTCTGAAGACTGAGTAAGGTAGTAAATATACTGGATAATCTAGCATAATATCTTCAAGTCAGTGGGTAAGCAACACGTTTGTGATATTCTTGTGATATTACGAGCGTCTATAGGCTGCGGTGAAAACGGAAAACCTTTTTTCTACACAAAACTTTTATTTGTTACTGCTCCTTTTTATTTTTTAGTGAAAACAATATCTTTTTCAGACTAGGAGTAATTTGACGAATATTAACATTTCTCATTCTTTTAAAGTTAAAATAATTCTTAAAGAACAAACGTTAAGTTCATTAATTAGATATTTACTGAAAAGTCTTGATTAAAAAACGACGAAGATGGGTTTATGAAATGTATATCTATAAAACTTGCAATGTAGATAGTTTAAGCCCTAAAGGAGATAATTCATAATATCCCAAAAATGGAGACTATACAAACACAGCCAAAAATCTTATATATCTTTGAAAAAAGTATATAAAAATATACTTTGCATTACTCGTACTTATGAATGAAGCATACATTTACAAAAGTCATTACACCTATATATCTGCATACAGTACAATGACGGGTATAAAAGCGTCTAGCAAGAACCCATTTTCCCATCACTGAGTGACTATTGCAATGTCTCTCGTTGTAACACTAAGAGGAATCAAAAGTGAAAACTATAACTATAATAGTAGTAGGGCTGTCACAAAGTGGTAGTTGTAAATAAATGCTATATTAGACAAAAATTCAATACAAAAGACTTCTATTAATATACAGGTAAAACATTTAAAAATGTTATTTTTTTAAAAAGTACCGTACATACATTTATATGCATATTCTTAAATCTTGTAGTGAGGTATTGAAATCGTTAATCTTGACGACAAAGTTTCGAATTCGTTTTTAAACACATAAATTCGATTACTTGTTGCCATGTTTTAGATGTTATTCGTCCGGTAATTGCAGCGTAGGACGTCCCACAAGGCGGACAGACATGATTAAAGGCGCAGGATCGCGCTGATCGCGGGCCCCAAACACTTCACTTGGAGAAGCCTAGGTCCAGCAGTGGACGTCCAACAACTGATATGATGATGATGTTGATATTCGAATTTTCAATTCAAATTTTTTATCTAAACTTATTCTCAAATGTAAAATTGTCTTAAAAGGGATTGTAAAAATGCAAAACGTATGGTAAAAGTGTGTAAAAAACCGTTTATTTCCATTTATAGGTAATGAATCTTAAAGATTTATTAGTACTACGTTTATAATCTATTATATAATTGAGTGCAACACAAAATAGGTTTGCACTATTATGTTCCCATTAGGAGCTTCCCATTAGTGCCGTGAGGTACCAGCAAATTAGCCCTACTACTCTATACCTCCCACTGCACTAGGTATCGTGAGAGGTGACTGAGGTACCAGAACCGACAGGTGGCGGTATATCCATCCGAAACAGTGCAGCTCGAATGCACACGGCGGGGATGGGCAGCACCATCCACGTCGCGATAGCTGCACTTGGCGATTGCCAACACGCTTGCTTAGAGCGGCAATTATAAGCCAAAGCCCAAGGCTAAAGCTTCTTTCTTGGAGAGGCTCATGTCCAGTAGTGGACTTCTATTGGCTTGTGTAAAGATTTGAAACTTGATCGGTTGAGGGCATTTTCATTGTTTTGCACAAGTTCATCATTGAGTGTACATAAAAAAGACTTAATATATAATCAAAATACGTTCACAAAGTAACTTAGTCAAGCAATACTCAAAAAACAAACTTAGATATATATTTTTAATGCAATTCGACAGCCCTGTCAGTGACGCAACCATTGTTAGAGGCAAAGACATGCTTGCCTGCAATTAAAATTAAATAATTTACAACTTTCTTATATCTTGGCTTTGTATCTTGAAAGAAACGACAGATTTTGTCATTGTCTACTTTCGTTATTTATTATGTTGTTTTTTGTAGTAATCATAGGAAAAATAAATTATGGTGAAACTACAAATAAAAATTATGTTTTTACTTCCCAAATAAGGGTTGTCATATTGTTGGTTGGCCACATTATTTCCAGATGTTGATAATGACCAATTAATAAAAAATCAACTAGGTTTTTACAAGAGTTGGTATTGAACTCCTATACTCACGATACAGGTGATCTTGATGACATTACGGAGTCATAAGTCTCAAAGTCAAGATAGGATTAAGTTCAAGGCTTTATTTTCTTATGTGCCAGATATTATTACGCAATATACTTATACATCTACCTGAAACAGAGTAGCTCAAATGCACAAGGCAGGAATGGGTAGCAGCATCCCCGTCGAGAAAGCTGCGCTCAGTAATTGCTGCATTGCACGCGGCAATTATGGATACAAAATTCCATTTTCCTCCAGGAGGCCCATGTCAAGTAGTGAACTTCCAATAGCTAATACGATGAAGCGAATTACTATCAAAAACAAAAATAAAATCTATAACTACAATTTGTTAGAATTTTTATTTAAAACTTTCTATAATTGATGAACAAACATTAACAACTTATTTGTATATATATATATATATATAAACTATATAGCTGCAAATAAACATAATTGCCTGCAACACAATTCCTTGTGTATATTTTACCACTTCCCAGTAACCAAACCCTAATGACCTATACAATTATCAAAGGCTCTACCGACATAACTCGTAGTTAACAGTTGTAACCTTAAAGGTTTAGTAATGGGCAGATCGTAATATATCTACCACAACACAACGGCAGTGAATTACAATAAATTTTATGATTCCGCTCTGAAATGTCAAAATGCGGACCCGATATTAAAATCATAACATTTTAAGTGCTAATGTATCGTAATGTCTATTGTTAATCATGACATCAATAGACGATAGACATCGTCAGCAGTTATTTATTTTTTAACAAGGGATTAAGAAATACCCGCGGTTTCACCCGAGTAGTTCTCAATCTCGTTGAAATTATCACACTAATATCTATTATAAACGCGAAATATTAAAAGTGAGTTTGTATGTTTGTTTCTCTTTCACGCAAAGCCTACCAATTAGACTTTAATAAAACTTTACAATATTACAGATTATATCTCTGAGTAACACACAGGTTTATATATAACGCTATAGTATATAAATTTTTGTTCAAAATATAATGATGAGTGTTGTTTGTGCCCTAATGCCTACCAAGTTTCATCCGCAAATCTGCTTGACATCGTGTTATTATTTTATATTGTGTGTATCCGCAGGCGTTGCTAGTGAACCATAAATGTAGCCTAAGTTACTCCTTTTATCATCAGCTATCAGCCATCTTTGTTATAAAATTAGGTATATATAGCGTACATACTTTCATATGCCTCTTTTAAAATGCTGTTATTTTGATGTTACAGACAGACACTTCAGATTGATTTATATGCATAGACAATAATTCAACTTAGTGTGGGCTTCAGAGATTTCATATTGCATATTTTAACACGTACACCAAGTAATGTGTGAATGGAACGGACTTCTCGAAAATGGTATACACGTATTAGTTTGAACATACGATAGCTGTATTCTTGGTAGATAGAGGTCTTGGGTGAGATACCGCCAAAGTAGAATATTTTTATTATGATACGGTACACATCAAACTACATCATATATTTTCCACACATTTTCCTTGCAAAGGTTGCCTAGAAGAAATTGCTCTATGCGATAGGGCCGCCAATTGTACAGTCTTTGCTACTACTTGCACAATTAAATGTATTGTTATTATTATTAAGCCTCAAGCAATTGAATTTTGATAGTTCGTTAACGTGTTCTGTGTGGAAAACTTCACTTGTAATTTTGTCCATTGGACTATAATATGGCTTTCACAATGTAATTACAAATCAAACCGACTTATCGGACCTAAAACTGCTGCCACCATCAGTCTCATGACCTTGTCTACCACACCAACAATGGCGGACATACAAATTGCCGGACAGACAGACTATGGGAATAAGGTCTCCATTTGTCATAGCCAGTACAATGGACCATTGAAGTCCACATGAATATTCAGAGGTAATGGAACAGTGAACGGTTTGGAATTGTCGTTATAAAACATTTAAGCCATTAGTTATTTCTTACGGGCTTGGATGGCATATAGTAGCGTTTTGGTAATAAAGGTCATTAAGGTCGAAGGCTTTTTTGGTGCAATTACGCCTGCCTCAACTTTTTTGCTTACTCTCACTCTCCACTAAACCTGCGAAATGCAAATTAAAAAAAATGAACTAATGAGCATTGTAAAGTCACGTCTTAACGTCACGTCTTAAATTAAATATGTTTGCTGAGGGTCCAGGTTGAAACCTCAAAAATATTGACTGAAATTCACACACGTAACTAATGATTCAATTAATATATATTCTTAAGTATAGAAAGCATTTTAAATATAGTTATTTTCCAAGTTATTTTACTTCAGATTATTCATGCTAAGAGAGAAATTTCGAATGACATTTATATTACAAAGATAATTTTTACGACCGGTACTCTTTAAAAATTTAAAAGCTGTAAAAGTAGTTTTGTTACATTTCTCAAATAAGTAAATAAATTTAGTGTATACTTTTCAATTTAAATCTCTCGTTGAGTTCCTATCTAAAGAAACTAAACAATACAAGATAAGATTGTTAACTTACAGTTCTGACGTTAAAGTATCTTTTGCTCTTTCTCAGTAACAACTACACAAAATTTACCTAAAATCTACTAGTTACGGTTCATTTTTAAACATCAGATACTTCAGAATAATTCCTAACAAAGTAGCAATTCAATGAAAGCTCACATGCATCAGATAACCATAAGAGTAAATAAGGAATTCCGTCCACAACTCAAATGGCTTACCAAAACTATTTCACACGAAACTGATATTAAAGCAGCAATCACGTCCTATATCTGTCTACGCGTCGCTATGTGGCGTCGCTTCATATATTCTGTTGTATTATTATTGTACAAATATGAAAATTTATATTTTACAAGTCTTTGAGAAGGTTTTTTTTAAATCTAGTTATTATTGGATGTCAATGAGATTAAACAAAAACAAAAGAAAAGCGTTAAAAGAAACACGATGCGACGTGTCCCAAGAAAACTGGTTGGCGATTTGCATGGTAGCTTCTAATTAAAATCAAATTCAATGTCAATGGTTTCACCGGTTTTCAATATATTTGTGTGTATAATGCAGCAGACTGAGCAAGCCCGAGAGGTTCAAGGTTCGGAGTCCCAACATAAAAAAAATACCACCCAAAAGACAGCATTAACATAGTCCGACATCGGGACGTACGTGGTCGCTTTGCAAATCATCCGTCGCTATTTATGGTGGACACTCATGCCAACTATGACATAGTACCACCGCATTGTATATAGAGACACAATGATCTAACATTGCAAATTCGCTTCGAATAGTTTACTGTGTACAGACGTTTGAGTGACATCTGTCAAAATAAATCTACACTCTTTTAGCACATGTCACATTATATGACAATTGTGAGGAGTTGGAGTCAGTATTATTATCACCATTAAATCAGTTGTATAACTTTCCACTTTGGGCAATAATAGAGATCCCAAAGAGGTTAAATATCATTTGGATAATTTTATCCTAGACCTTGCTTGATCTATGCTGCTACATATAAATATATCTCCTACTGTCAATTCTAAGGAATTCGCTTCTTACGACATCTATCATTTATATACACGATCGCCGGTAGACTAGACTATCCATGTGATATGGGATCTTTATCACGACCAGGTTTTGTTGCCGATTATTTTCTGGTGGATCTTCATTATATCAGCCATTAGAAATTCACTTTCAAACATGACCCTCTCTGAATTAGAGAAAATTTGTCCAAAATTGCCGAGCTGGGCAAGAATTGGCATTCGCGGAGCGTAACTATCGCAATGCATTGAGCTACACTGTTTCGAATGGATATATCGCCATCTGTCGATTCCGTTGCCTCAGACGCCTTTTATGACATCTTTTATACTATTTTACTCTACCGGTACCCTACAGCAATGGATTGTACCAGCTCAATTCGATCTAAGACGCCTCTAAGTGATTTAACGGATCAGTTGTATGCAGCCTACAAATAACACGATCCTGCGGCTCTAGTCAAATTTTGGGTAATTATAAGCTACATAAAGATGAATTCCCTTTTCCTTTAATCATGCCTGGACCGATGTCGCTATTTTCTCTCTGTAAGAAAAAAAATATTATGTGCAACATAACCATATTAATAAAAAACTTAACGACCTTATTAACTTGTATTCGTCTGGCATTCGACATAATTGTCAGTCATATGACAGTTGGCACGCGAAATGTCGTTTAGAACAGATATGTTGGATTATTTTTATTAGTTATATTAAATTGTAGTCTATCAAGTCAGCCACTTATTAAATAAGTTCGTAATACATTTTTTTTTGTAGACCAGATCGACACACGTGCATGTACGTAGACGCTCGTGATATCACTAGCGATTTGCCAACCATTACCCAGTAATTTCACTACCTTTAAACCGAAACACAGTAAAGTTCTGGAATTTGTCAGTAGAAAAAGGTAAGAATGAGGTACCAAAGCAGACGACCTTTGTATGAGGTCTTCACGGACAAACAAGTACATGTATTCGATAACCATAAACTTAGGCGATGTATAGATCAATTAAAAGATAGTAAATTTATTGAATTGAACCGTTGCGTGCCATTACAAATAATCGTATCTATAACGTTTGTGCACATTTGTGTTGAGATATTTTCAGATATTCCCGTGGGATTTGCAATCCCGCGAAAATTTATTTATAAATGTGGGGTTCATAAAGAAAAGTAAAGAAAGAATTTAAAATATACAAACTTATTCTCGCGGTGTCGTCTGCGTTCATCCTACTCAAATAATATCATCGTTATCTAATCACGATATAATTATCAGCCATTAGTCGTCCACTGCTGGACATACTAAACTTTGTTTTAAGACTTTGCTTTTGAGTTCGTCACTTCTCTTCAAAGTCATTATGAGCGGATTCTGCTTAAAAATGTTATATATATATATATGGTTCATCTAATGGTCGATTGGGAGATAATGAAAGCTGGCATTAAGTACGCCATTTTGTGCAATTAACTTTGATGTATAAAATCAAATATATTACTGAAAACGCTACCAGGTCATTCCATCAATGTAGAACAAATCTTTTCACAATAACCCCATTGAATTTAAATTACATATGAAACAATTGAACATCGAAATTGTAGTCAAACTAAACATCAAACATAAAAACTTTCATAAGTCGAGTTTTTACCGAATATGTGTGTGTTTTATTAGGCTCTCGAGGTGCGCACTTAATCTTGTCCGTCCGTCCGCTATAAATAAAATACTAGAATTAGGCCAGCGTAACCCTTTATAGGCCGTAGTTATGTTCCAAAGCAGCCTTACAGGGTGGCTTGAATACACGTCAAACAAGTCATGACGTTTTTATATGGGGACGAGTTGGTAATATCTTAGGCACCCGTTTGATGGGAACTAGAATGAAGTGCTTATTCTGGAAACAAAGAAAGTCACACTACTGTAAATAGTTAACTTTACTTATTTATTTAATTTAATTATTATTATTTCATTCTCAATTACACGAAAATTATGCGTAAATAGCTAGCTTCCACACTATACTCCTTTAAATTTAGCTTGAATAGAATGACATATATAGATAAATGTTTTTAAAAATATTGTCCTTTGGAAATTTATGTGTACAATAATAGAGGTACCGACGGACTAGAAGAGTACCTCTCTCTATACCAAGTGTCTTAAAAGGCGACTAAGGTACCAGAACCGACAGATAGCGATATATCCATATGAGACAGTGTAACTCAAATGCTCAGGGTGGAGATGGGCAGTAGCATCCCCGACGCGAAACCTTCGCTCTGCGATTGCCAACACGCTAGCCCAGCGCGGCAATTATGGGCAAATTCCCTCTTTTCTTGGGGAGGCCTATGTCCAGCAGTGGACTACTAATGCCTGTAATTTGCCGCCTTATAAGCGTGGTGGCCATTGCAGAGCAGAGCATAACTGCCCATCCCCGCCCTGTGCATTTGAGCTACCCTGTTTCAGATGGATATACCGCTCTCTATCGGCTACAGTTTAGGGGAAGGTACTTTTATACTCTGCCGGTACCCCACGGTTAAGTCCATATGGAAGAAAGAGCGGACGGGGGACTAGTAAAATATAACTGTATCAAATTGGATTTAAAGATATTTGTAATGAGCTCACTTAACTGTTACGTGTTTAACCATTTGTTTGTTCAGACACGTTATAAGTGGTGTAACACATGAAGCAAATGAAAACTGTACATACACTCATATTCACGCCTGTGTCCCATCACAGTCTCGGAAAGATATACCGGCATTTATCGGTTCTGGTACCTTGGTTCTCTTACGACACCTCGTACAGAGGGAGGTACTATTCAACTATGCCGGTACCTTACGTCATCATTTGATTTTTGGTTTAAAATAACAAGTATGTTTATTATCTTATCACGGAGTCAATTTATCAGATATTATGTAAATTGAATTTATTTACAAACTGCAAGATTATTAACCAATAGTAGCAATAAATGGCCATGAAATTAAAACATGGCGTCAGAATACGGCCGTTCCACCGTTATTCCGCTTAGGGACATTGTCATATTGAGTCTCGATTAAGGCATGTCCTTTTATTGTGAAACATCAATAAATGCTCTATTTAAAGCACTAAAGGCTGATTCACACGCTAAACAATCAAAAAATAAATAAATTCCCACAACATCTCATACATTGTCATGATTCTGTTGTAAGTCGCTTGTGTTGCGGACATCAGATAACAGAGTTATCACAAATATACTATTTAAATATATATTTAGATCTAGACACAGAACAAATACAAATAGCTTCATATAAATATTTGTCATGGGTGGGATCGAACCTACGACCTTTGGCGCACAAGATAATTCAACCGTAATAATAACTCAACCGTAATTATTTGTCTACTATTGGTTGACTTTAACTATTACGTTGTATCAATAACAAGTTGGGTCTCGCAGTTTTACTCATGTCATTCCCCATCCTATGTCTACCCAAAAAAGGGGGAATTTCAGCCATAATTGCTGCACTTGGCAGGCTTGTTGATTATGGGACGAGTTTCTCCTATATTAGGGAGGCATTGACCAGCAATTAACTTCCAATGTCTGATATGATGACTAATATACACATATGAGCACTTGTATATATATACATAAAAAAATGTAAATTGTAAATAAAATTGATT
This sequence comes from Heortia vitessoides, assembly GCA_020976665.1. Lineage (NCBI taxonomy): Eukaryota > Metazoa > Arthropoda > Insecta > Lepidoptera > Crambidae > Heortia > Heortia vitessoides. The sequence continues at coordinate 10,725,598 of JACJUM010002279.1, read as the reverse complement.
ATTTATGTAAAAAAGTGTGAATATAACGAGTGCAATACGGCTAAAAATGGTTAATGTGGATTATCCCTGAGAGATAGTCTTATGACATACCGGACTTTCTTATATCTAAGAATATTGTAAAGAATATTGCTTCCGATAGAGTAATAGTACCTTCCACTGTACCAGGTGTCGTAAGAGGCGACTAAGGTACCAGAACCTACAGATGGTGGTATATCTACCCGGAACAGTGTAGCTCAAAAGCACAAGGCGAAGAGGGGCAGCAGTGTCCCTTCCGTGATAGCTGCGCTCTGCGATTGCAATTATGGGCAATATTACTTACTCATTTTCGGAGATGCCTACGTCCAGCAGTGGACTTATAATGGCTGGGATGATGATCTCGTCGATTTCGTTTGCGATGTAAGCGTATAAAAATGTGTTTATTTACGATATCTCGTTAGAAAATTTGAAAATAATTGCTTGAATGCTTCTATCCTCTATAAACTAAATCTTAAATTACTCTATCTATTAAAAAACTTTTAAAGATCTAAACATACAGCGCGAAGTGACTTTGTTTTATATTAATAGTGACGAGGTTGCGAATTTTAGTGTGTCATGAGGAAAACTTAAGCGTGTCCAATCACGGCGCGAGCTTCTTAGTGAGCGTGGTAAAATTGACAGATCAAGAAAAAAATTGTCTTATTTTTTCTAATTCTACTGAGCTGCCTAAAACGGTGGCCTACAGACATAGTGCCACCAAAAAGGTACCATCACTAGTGATACCATCCCCAACATGGATGTAGTGCACAAAATATATTATAATCTATTTATCTTCATAGTAATATTAAAATAACCACTTTCTACTACATGCATATGAGTGTATATACGGTAGACATACCAAACTCGCTGTCTGTGTATTCCGGCTAATCTCTGGAATGGCTGGACTGAATGACTGACGGGTGGACGGGACTATCACTGGTAGATAGATCACGTTACAAGTAGTAACTTAAGCTTTATTACATTAAGCTATGTTCGAAAAGAGCGGAGCATTAATTAAAACATTGTCAAAAACGGGTGAAAGATTTATGTTCGTTGCTGCGTGGAAGTTTGTAATTTAAAAGAAAATGTGCTGCCCAAAGTCACATAAATTTGTGTAGATTATAGTTCAGACTAGATAACTGACTATTTATGACAAATAAATGACATTCAAAGTTGTCAACGAAGACAGATTAGATTTAACCCATATCAAGCATACTCATGGCTGAATCAATGGCCTAAAAGAAAGAGAAAGATATTAAAAATGAGAGTGGGGATCGAACCTACGACCTTTGGCGCACAAGATAGGATTACTACCATCAGCACCAACAGGCCCGTTTATATGGACCATTATTAATTCATTGAAATAACTCAGACCAGGTGTACCTCGATTATAATTATCTTTAGTTAAAATAATGACGCATAAGAAGGAAATAATTACTGTAAAATGTTGACTGGAAATCAATTAATTTAAAAATGCGAGGTTTCGTGTGCGGTGCATTTTAAAATATATTTTTTTGTGACTAAACAATTTATGCAAATGACAAAAATCAACCAACCATTGCAAATGTTGGAACAAAAATTTGCACTGTCCATATGCCAACACCACACTGTCGACCAACGTGCAAAACGAAATACATTAATTTCTTTTTTGGAAATTACCCTTTGAGATCGCTGCTGCATTTGCTGATTTTTTTAAATCAGAGTTTATTGAAGTACGTGAAAGTCGGCTATAAATTGATCGATCGATGATCTCCACATGATCGATTTAAGAATGAAAACCGATACAGCTAGGTCAAGGGTGGGTCAACAAGTTGGAGTGTCTTTAAATACGACAAAATCAAATTAAGATTCGATATTTTTAATTTGACAGGCCCGATGGCGCGGATGGTAGTGATCCTATCTTGTGCGCCAAGGTCGTGGGTTTGATTTCCACCCAAAGCAGATATATAAGATGATTTTTCTGTTTGTTTTGTGTCTGGGTGATGAATATATGTATTTAAGTAATATATTTGTGATTCCTCTGTGGTTTGATGTCCGTAACAAAATTGGTATACGCAAATTACCACGGAGTTAAGTCAAAGTATGAGATGATGTGGGATTTATTTATTTGTAGGAATCATACTTTTAATTGGACTCTATTTGGACTGGATGCAACAGAATTTCAATGTAAAATTATGATGAAATGTTATACTGTGAAGTACCGGTAGAGTAGAATAGTACCTCCCACTGCACCAAGTGTCGTAAGAAGTGACGTGCCAAAACCCGACAGGTAGCGATATATCCATCCGAAACAGAGTAGCTTAAATGGGCAGGTCAGAGCAGGCATGGACAGCAGCATCTCCGTCTATTATACCCAGCGCGGCAATTATAGACAAAATACTTTCGTTTTTGGAGAGACCTATGTTCAGCAGTGACCTTCCAATGGCTGGTGTGATGATGATGATGATATGTATATTGTGTGGAGTGACCGTTAGCGAGATACATTAGCATTAAGTGAATACAAGAGCAAACAGACAGACAATCGGGTAAATTCACTCGGTTAGTCACAATCTGCAAAACCGAATTCTCACATTAAAAAAGGAGGTACAACACAGAACGATTTCCGAACGAAAATCACGTTAGCCGGTTCCTTTTCATGACTTCATTTGATGGTCAGTGACCTTAGTATGACTTCAGTTTTTTTTTAACAATAAAAGGAGTTTACATTCGTATGTTAAAATTAAGAGAGCCCCGCGGTTTCACCTGCGATAATTTGTAGAATTCTGATACTGACTTTGCACTCGTCTTCTAGCCTCCTAAGGGAAGTTTTTGGAAAAAAACCATGAGTTTTATGATTTTTAATGAAAAACTTTTGTACTGAAATTCATTCAAATAACTTCAAAAACAGCAAAGTTTCATACGTACTTTGCAACCCCATTTTTCATCTTAAGATAGGTGTGAGTGTTTAAAAATCCTTACTAAGTGCTCCCCTTCTTTATAAATGAACTCTTCCGCAAAATTTAAAATTTTTTTTCGGGCCTTGCGTTGATATATTAGTCAGTCAGTCACATCATCCTTTTATTTAAATAGATAGATTGAGAGAATATCCGAGTAAAATAATAGCAGAGAAAAATAATATCTCCCCAAGGACACTCTGTGTCATCACAGGTGCCTGAGGCAACCGACAGATGGCAGTATATCCACCTGAATCAGCATAGCGCAAACGCAGCAGGGCGGGGCAGCTTGCAGCTTGAACCGCACTGCGATTACCACCTTACCTGCCCAACGTGACAATCATCATCATCATATCAGCCGTTGGAAGTCCACTGCTGAATATAGGCCTCCCTAAGAAAGGGCGATTTTTGGTCATTATTGCCGCGTTGGGCAAGCGTGTTGGCAATCGCAGAGCGCAGCTTTCGCAACGGGAATGCAGCTGCCCATTCCCGCCCTGTGCATTCGAGCTGCTCTGTTTCGGATGGATATACCGCCATCTGTCGGTTCTGGTACCTTACGACACCTAGTGCAATGGGAAGTACTATTTTACTCTTCCGATACGTCAGGGCAATTACAAGCGATGTGACAAAATATCTTTAAGGCACAAGATTGGCAAAGAGTAATAATATCCTTATGTTAATACAAACGTCTATGAACTGCTGTGAACCGCTTTCTATCACGCGGAGTGTATGCTTGTTTATTTAAAAATACTGTCTTGCAGCCCAATGTCCACAAGAAAAGTTTAAATCAATTTTAAGTATACACTACTTTAGTTGAAAATTATTCAAATCCTCAACCTTAACGAGATGAGCGTGTCCAAAGTCATAAAATATGACTTAGTCACACCGCAGCGGACTGAAAATTACGTGTTTAAGAAAACAAGATGACAAGCGTGAATCGCGTTTGTGTGCTTAGTTCTTTAGGCGTCTTTAAAGATTGTACTGATGTGCGCAAAATTTTAGGCACTCGTTTATTTCCCGATGACGATTATTTGAAACCTTTTTAATATTTTCTGCTTTTTCTTTTTTGATGTTTAATGGCCGAAGTTCTTACCTTGAATGTGTGATGGTGTGTTTTTTATTTCAGGTCTTCAACAATCAGTGCTTTGATTATGAACTAGCACAGTTGTTCTCCTAGCGTTTTGTGGCAAAGATTTCGTCCAACTATTGTTCCTACTATTTTATATCCTTTATTCCTTCAAGAGATGATCATTATAGTGATCACTATAGTATGTCTGAAATTATACGTGTTTAGTTATGTATTAGGAAAGATCTGGATATAAGGCTAAAAGGCATTATTTTTTTTTAATAATTCTAAAATTACGCGCTCATCATTAATAATAAAATATACTATTTTAAAGGCTTTAAAACGCGGTTCATTTAACTTAATACAACATTTGTTCTTTTAGTAACTGTTTTCAAAATGCTTCATTATTCGTAATATTTACTACTATTTCACAAGAATTTATGGTATTATTTATATAAAGTATTACATATTCCGTTACAATTTATCGTCGATATATAGATACGAATATAGATACATCTATTTAATATCGCATATGAAACATTATTGAATAAGGTTCAAATTTTACGATAGGCAATTGAACTTTAAACTTTCTTGACGACTGCTCGTTACGCTGTTCTTAATTACATGATTTAATTGTATTTTCTAGTTTTAGTAGTTTCTTCAGAAAAAAAGTTGAACATTAATAATTGTAAATTTCACTCGTACTGTCATTTAAATGCATTGTAAAATGTTATATGAAACTCCAATTACGACTCAAGCAGTATTCGAAAGTCCATCCCTACTAGTAATATTATGAATACGAAAGTAACTCTGTATGTCTGTTACGCTTTCCCGCTTAAACCTCTCGATCGATTTTTATGAAATTTGGCACAGACAATCTTTATGAACCTAAGAAAGGACATAGGCTTTTTTTTAATTCGAAATAAGGGTTGTGAGAGGTCGAAAGGGGAGCTGAAAATTTGTATGGAAGTATCGCTATTTTTAGACCTAGAAACTTGAAACTTATTTTTCGGGCCATTGATTCGATATAAATAAACATGACATTCAAAGTTTATATAAGTTAAGGTAAAGAGGTATGGTACCTAAAAAACAATTCCACGCGAACGAAGTCGCGGGCACAGCTAGTTGAATATAAAAGTCACAGTGTACAAGAAAAAATAGACGTTACTCCATCAGAATATGTCACTAGCATACGTCAAAAAGACCCCAAACCTAGCCAAGTTGCACACGCCCTATTCACGAATCGTCGGCTCCAAATTTCGTGGTGGGGTCAAAGACCCCATGCGCACGCGTCAACTTGTAGTCCCCACTATTGTACATTGTCTGTATTATGATTCGTTACCGCTGAGACGTGCTACCGTGTGACAATGGCTTTATTTGAATAACTAAGCTGACGCTAAAACAATAATTGATTTCGTTTAGCTTCTAGGAAGCACAAAAAGTGCCTCAATGTTCAGTCTCAGATTAAAGTAACAACACAATATCCATAAAGGTTCGTATTCGGTAATGTTCATAACTTTTTTACCAACGCAACCCAGGAAAAATATTTATTTGATGAACATTTGTGTTTGATCTGAGTCTGGGTGTTAAATATGTATTTAAGTTTTATATTTTGTTATTTCTTTGATGTCTTGTGTCAGTGACTCAAGTGCTTTAAATTATTTATCTCAGACTAAGAATTAATCTGAGAGTTGTGTAAATTAAATTAAAATAAAGTTTGTAATTCCTCTGTGATCTAATAAGTATACCTATACTTACGTAAAATTAGTGCGTCAATTTACCTATCTAGCTGTCAAGTCAACATATGAGATTTTTGAGAATATATTATTATTAATTCCCGCCATTACGTATATAGCCGAATATTAATCCCTGTTTTTATAAAAATGTCGGCCAATATACAAAATAAAATCCGGATTAAAATCCCCGATTATCCCACCACAACTGTTAGGGCAATAGGTCTGTAGTTCGTTGATTTTTTATACATTGGTATAGAAAAATTTTGTACAGTCGTTTCAGGATTTGTATTGCTTTAAATGGTTTAGTATGAAGATGACATTTCATAGAGTGACTCGCGCCATCTATCGTTGTAGGTGATATATGTGTACTTGTCATCATAGTTTAGTGAAAACTAAAATATTTTGAGGTATTTGTCGACAACGTCAAAGCATTACTAATTAAACTCAATCTAAAATAATTAATGCTTGTTACAAACTCATAATTGTGTGAGTGGGATAATCCATATAATAATAATAATAATAAATTCCCACAACATCTCATACATTTACCTGACTCCGTGGTAAGTCGCTAAAAGCACTTGTGTTGCGAATGCCAGACAACAGAGGAATCACAAATATACTACTTAAATACATATATTTTACACCCATACACAGAGCAAACACAAATATCATCATATAAATATTTGCTCTGGGTGGGAATCGAACCCACGACCCCTGGTGCACTTTATGTTAATAATAAATAGAACAAAATAAATAATAAACATAATAAAATATATGAAGCTTTAAGACTAATGGATACACATAGTTAACTATAGAATTAGACAAAAGTGCTATTTTTTTAAATAATTCTACAGAGCCACAGCATTCAATTTTTATTTCCTTTTTTCCTTTCGAAAATAATAATAAATAGCGGTCAATTATAGAAATTTGTGCCACAGATTTGTTTCACTGGAATTGAAAATCAACAAAGTTTTTCGAGTTATTGCCGATATTTTTTTATGAAATAAGATACTGTTAGATAAATTATAAAGGGCAATATATAGAGAAATATACTACGTTGTTTGGATTAACATCTAGTTTCGGTAAAATACCACGACAACGTTGGCGCGGGTCTTTGTTGTATGACAAGCTGGGTGGACGGTGGATCAATATACTTTTTATAAGACCAAGTTGATAAACAAACATGCAGTCCGCGTAGTAGTTAGCATCACCGCAGCCTATAGACCAGGGTTTCCCAACCTTTGTGTCACCGAGTCTCGCCAATTCAAAAATAATATTCACTTTAAAAGTTTAAGAGATAAATTAAGTTTAAAAACACTATTTTTGTACAACTATATTATTTATTTGAACTAAAATTAAAAACAAAACGCCCCCTATGGTATCCCACTACGCCCCCCAAGGGGGGTGTGCCAGGGAGCACTCCTGGGAAACACCTGCTATAGACGCTCGTAATATCACACGGATATCACCGGCGCTTTGCCAACCGTGTGACTTGAAAATATTATAATTATAATTATATATTTACTATAATTTCACTGCCTCTCTTACCCTTCAAACCGAATCACCGTGAGAGTGAGGTAAGTAAAGTAGACAAACTTTGTATATGGACTACTTCTTGTTGATAAATTTTGGTCTTGATACTGTTAAGAATATGTGCAATTTTAAAAATCAATAAGTCTTGTTTATGTGTATTTCTTTTATATTTTTGCAATTACTTAGTTTTTCCAACAATACTTTATTATACAACGTTAGTATATGAGTTTAATTCTGGTAGTTAATGGACTTACCATTGACTACCAGAATAAAACACATAATTGAATGAAGGAACAGACTCATCGCCACGGTGCGCGCGCGCAGTAATGGCGCGAATTATGGTCAATGGTTTATGGTTTTGATGGTGGTTTCCGCTTTCGAGATTTGTTTCGGACTGTAATATAATTTGGTTGACTACCGGCCAAGATTATAGCGTGCATAAGGAAATGCCCAAGTACAATTATACGATTTATTATAATTATAAAAATTAAGTCACTTTTGCGTGTCATTCTAAGCTCTATACCCTCACACGTTATGCACAAGTAAATTTTCCATTATAATAACTGGCTAGTTAAATAACTTTCCTAAAGATCAAGCCTAGATTTATACCAAATTTTATCGAATTCAGAAGTCGCTGGTTAGGCTGTTAAAGCGCAACAATAACTTATACATTTAAAAGTCTTTAAAATATGTACTAAAGTCTCCTTCTTTACTTTAGTTCATTATACTTTTCTAAGTTTATTCATAAGTTACAAACAAGGCTCACACAAAGGACGTCTGGTCAGCATTGGTCCCTCATTCTTCTTCTTCATTTCCGCTAAATAGCAGTGTTAGTAATGTTATGTTTCAGTTTGAAGATTGAGAGAGACAGTAAAATTACTAGGTAATGTGACATAATACCTTCAAATCAGAAGGCTGGCATCGCGTTAGTGATATCTTTGTGATACTATGAACGTCTATAGGCTTTTGGAACGCTTATTATCACACGGATTGTATGTTTTTCGTCGACCTGGTGTAATAAAAGTGTTTTTCATTTAATACGAAAATATGAAATTTAATTTAAAATAAACAAAAATAATACAACTTTAATATTAAAATGAAGGAGATTAATTAATTACACATCACGCGTATACAGCCGAAATTGTTCGACTTTTATTTTAAAATGAAATATTATTATTTTCGAACATAACAGATTGTGGATCTGAATTGCCATTATCAAAACATGGCGTCGGAACAGTCCGCCCCGACACGGTGGTTGCGCGGGTTGAACGCGTGCATTATGCCAGACACGGTGACCAGCTGTTGGTTCGCTTTTATATTTTCTCACGAGTACAATACCTTCACTGACTCATCCTGTACGTAGGAAGGAAGCTTGTCCAATAAAACAACAGTTTATTTTTATATCACTTCAGGAGCACGAAGCGATAAATAATATACTTGTTAAAAGTAATATTGATACATTCAGACATCATATCATACTTTGTCTTATCTTCGAGGAGTATCTTAAATCACTTGTGTGAAAATTTTATCTATATTAATATAATTAATTGTGAATACGAACAGATCCAGGTGAATTTTCGCACAGCGAGTGTTAATAGCCACATAGGTCTAATTTTTATCCCGAAATAAATTTATTGATATAAATCTGTTTTTAATTTTTCTCTATGAAATCGGCTTTTTGCGCATTTTAGTGTTCAGGAATCAAAATAGACTTCCTCTTATGATAACAAGAGATCCTCAGGAATGAGATATAAAGTAAAGTTAGAACTTAAATATATATACACAAAGATTTACAATAAATATAATTGTTAATCATATCAATGTTAATCATATCAAACCCACCACCTTTAGCGTACAAGACACGGAGACTGCTGAATGCGCCATCAAATTCGTCATATTCAAACAATTTCACAAAATACTTGGAATTCAATTATAATATATCTCGATTACGCCTCCAACCGAATGCATTTTACGCTCTTTCGCTTATTTTCATAAAAGAAAAACATCCTGCATTCAATTGCCTCCCGAGTGAAGTTAACAAAACCACACAATCTATAGAAATCCGTTAAAGCTAACCTAATTCCGGGGAAAGAAAAAAAGAACAAACACAATGCCACCTGAATATTGATGCCAGTAACAAAGACTGGCCGTCGATAATTGAGTAACGCTGTTATACACTTTTGAACGGTTTTCAAGCGTTCCATTGGCGTTCCATTTTTAGTTCTTTTTCCAGATTTGAACTTTCGTCACCTTTCTTTTCTTTGTTTTTCCTTTTTTATAAGACTAAGTCCATAGACAAGCACACGGTCCGCGTGATAGTAGACGAAACCGCAGACTTTAGACGCTCGTATTATCACTACGATATCACTAGGGAGTTTTTAACCTTGTGACTTGAAGGTTTTATATCGCTTACCCAATCATTTCACTGCCTCTTTCACCCTTCAAAATGGAACACAACAAAGCGAACATTGCTGTTTGGCGGTAGCAATAGGTCAAAGTGAGTTACCAATGCAGGCAACGTGAGTTTTTCTAAATGTTTATTTTATCACGAATCTTCGAAGTAATAGTAAAAACGAAGAATGGTTTTATTGATATCCAGTTGCGTTATATTTATATATTTATATAATTGTATAATTATAACGCAACTTGTAAATAATAAATATAAAAACAAAAAATATATCTAACAGTTTTTGAGTTTATTTGTTACAAATGTACGCAAATACTAATCAAGTATACTTTTTTCAATTTTAATTAAGGACATAATTTAGAATTAGACTATATTTTATTTGTTTATTTTTAGTGTTCTTTCAATTGTTTCATCATAAAAATGAATGTTTGCGTATGTGCTCAGTTCCTATTCGTTCCCGGTTGCTCTATATTTTAGTTTTTTTATTAAAGAACATCTCATATTGACCTGACTCCGAGATAAGTCGCTTAAAGCACTTGAGTTACGGTCATCACATTACAAAGAAATCACAAATAAAATACTTAAATACATATTAATATAGTATAATTGTAATTAGTGTATTCTACTCCCAGACACAGAACAAACACTAATATCATAATGTAAATATTTATCCTGGGTGGTGATTGAGCCCACGACCTTTGGCGTGCAAGATAGGATTACTACCATCTGCGCCATCGGGCCCATCAAATAGTGAAGAGTGTTGCATGTATACTTACATATATTTAAGTATTATACTTGTAAAAAATTTGTTGTCTGATATACGTTACACAAGTGCATTAAGCTACTTATCTCGGAGTCAAGTCACTGTATGAGATGTCGTGTCAGCAAGACGGGGCCAATGGTAGTGCTTCTCTCTTGTGCGCCAAATGTTGTGGGTTCGAATCCCACCGATGACAAAAAAATATATAATGACATTTGTGTTTCTTCTGTGTCTGAGTGTTTAATAAATATTTTTATTTAACTATTCTTTTTGTGATTCCTCTGCATGAGATGTTGTGTGAACTTATCATATTTATATTTATTTATTATAAGAACAAGCTTTAAAATTATGAAACCATAAAAAAACAAGCTTACGCTTGTCATCCATTTTTTCTGGGGCATTAGGCTCCCTTTGTCGCGGTCGAAGGCCCACCATTTGTCGGTTCGGTCAACTGAAAATAATTTGAATAAAATTGTTCGAGTGTTACTGCACCTGCTCACGTGCCCGTGGCATTTTCAACCCTATATCTATGGCAGTAAGGAAACGGCTACCTGTGGGAAGAAGTAACGTCTTCAAGTGGTTTATTGTTTGACCGTAGCAAGTAACTGCGCTTGTACTGACAATTTGCACTTTTTTGTATTTCCTACAAGAAAGTTCAATTTGTATAGAAAATTTAACGGTAAAGTTGATTACTGTTAAGCAAACGAAAGGTGGTATATATATCATCATCATCATATCAGCTGGACGTCCACTGCTGGACATAGGCCTGTCCAAGTGATTTCCAATAGGGCCGGTTGTATTCGGCCTTCGTCTAGTGCGATCCTGCGGTTTTAGGACGTCCTACGCTGCACTGCTGCGAATCAATCTTCTGTCAAGTCTGCGTGCTAATTGTCCTGCCCACTGCCCCTTCAACCTGGTAATCCGCCTGGCAATTTCCAGCAGTAGACTTCCAATGGCTGATATGATGATGATGAGGGATTTTCCCAAAACTGCCACTTCAACCTTGTTATCCGCCAGGCTATGTCCAGCAGGAGCCTCTCAATGGCTCATATGACGTTGATGATGGTGAGGAATTTTGCCAATACCACACTGTACGTAGTAAAAAACGCAGCAAGCCATTTCGTGACGATGATGGCGTGTGGCTTTTAAGTCGAATTAGATTTATTAATTCATAATATTTTGGATAGATACCGTCATCTCTCGGTGCTGTCTACACAGCCGTCTCTTACGACACCTATTAAGGTATCATGATATAGACGGCACATTCATTACGCAAAGAGTATAGACGGAAAGAGTCCGCAATAGTTGTTATTACCGGCGATAAACGACCAGCAGTGACGGGTCGATAGAAATTCTAACCGACGGATATTACGATAGGTGGAGCTTGTTTTTGCAACCAATTTCGAACCCAATGGCCCTCATATAGAATTCAACTAGCGATTCCGTCCTGGTTTTACTTGTATGTCATCATTACAGCCATTGGAAGTACACCCCTGGACATAGGCCTCCCCATAAAAGGGGGAAATTTTACCCATAATTGCCGCGCTGAGCAAGCGCGTTAGCAATCGTGGAGCGCAGTTTTTGCGATGGGGATGCTGCTGACGATCTTGCATGGATATACCGCCTCGGTTCTGGTACCTTAGTGGTCTCTTTCGACACCTGGTACAGGGGGAGGTACTACTCTGCTGATACCTCAAGGCTACACACACACACACATAACTCCTTACTTATAAATGAAGTCTATATAGGCTCTTGACCCATGAACCTTGGCAAATAAGACACTAGCAGATGCTCCAATATCGGGACAGTTAACAGTACAAATTCACCTGAGGCTTATCAATTTATGTTAATTTCATAACCATAATTATATTTTCTTACATTGACGCGTTCAGTGCACGAAATAAGACTACATTTTTATTGTACTTCCATTAATATCGAGACAAGGAAAAGACTTTATTTATGTTCAATTAAATGTGAATTGTTTTAAGTATAATTGTGATTTAAAATAGTCATCTTTAAATTAACTTTCATTATGTAATTAACTCTGCACTCTGCATTAAAATTACCGCACCCTGTAATTTTAAAACCTACGTGGATCGTATATACAGGATGAGTCGGCTAATATTATTTCTAATATATACCTGACATCGAAATAAAAGCTTAAAGTAGTTGTTATGGATATCAGACAACAGAGGAATCAAAAATATGATACTTACATATACACCCAGACACAGAACAAATACAAATATTCATCAGTTAAATATTTGCTCTGGATGGGGATCGAACACGACCTTTACCACACAAGAAAGGACCACTACCATCTACTCCACCTGGCCCGTCAATATGATGATGTCTTTAAGCTATAAATAGCGCTTACGCGATATAATTCAAGTGGCATGCTTCTTAACCGCAGTGTAGAACAGTACCTCCCTCTGTACCAGGTTTCGTGAAAGGTGACTTATGACTACAGCCATTGGAAGTCCACTGCTGAACGTAGGCCTCCCCAAGAAAAGGGGTGTTTTTTTCCATAATAACGCGACATGCGTTGTTGGCAATCGCAGAGCGCAACTTTCACGATGGGGATGCTGCTGCTTATCCCCACCCTATGCATTTGAGCTACTCTAATTCGGGCTAGCCTCCATCCGTCACCCTCTCACTAACTCTCCATAATCAAATATACTTTACAGACATTTCTTTCCTAGAGCAGTACACCGTGTTCGCTGTCAAACGCGTGCAGTTCCTGCCCCCTCGAGAGATAACCGACTGCCCTACGTACAGGCTCACTCATCTTTTTTTGCAATACTCTATTTCATCCCCAACGATGGCTACCCGAGCCTATGTCGACCCTAAGGGGCGCTTTCGGGTGAACGCCAAAATCGGGCAACGGGTCCTCATCCCCTCTTCCGGTGGTGCTAAAATTGATCCCTTAAAGGGTACACAGCAATGCAAATGCCACCACCTATCCAAATATCACAGTCACATCTTACGAGATCTGACGCTATTCTACTCTGCCAGTACCCACGGCTATAAAGATTTAAATACAGACAAAATTGCAGAAGGCGTCTAATAAACAATAAGACGACTCGCACAGCCATCGAAATCACAAGCACTATAACAAAATAATATAGCGTCACGGTTCAAATTGGACCGTCTACGGTAAGTCTGTTACGATACGAAATTACTTGTAATCAATTTATGTAATTCCAACGGATACAGACGTCACGGAAACGGCTGTATATAAAGTATAGTCACGTCGGTTTTGGTAATAAAAACGTCATATTAGTTACTTGACCTCGTATTGTTGAATATTTTTATGGAAAATATCCCACATTTGTTAAACTTATAATACGAAGAAGAAAAAGTTTGATTTTTTATGTTTCTAATAGGAATCTGCACAATTTCAGTTTAGACCAAGTTTATAAATAAGCTTACAAATTGCTTAATGGTAAGCGTACCCGCAGCCTATAAACGTTTGTAATATCACAAGGATATCACTAGCGCGTTGCCAACTTTTTGAATTAAAAATATTAATTCACATTATCCAGTAATTTTACTGCCTGTCTTGCCCTTCAAACCGGAACACGGCAATGCGAACACTGCTGTTTGGTGGTAGAAATAGGAGAGAGTGAGGTATCAAAGACATTTGTATGAGGTCTACCTCTGGTATGTTTAATATTTTATATCAATAAGCTTTTAAAAAATAACTTTAAAATTGAAACATCGAACAAAATCGCATTTTCTTCATAATTTTAATAATAGTAAGTAATATAGTAATAATAAGTTTTTAATAACTTTGTATGTGTTAAGTTCATGTTCAAACATATTAATCTTCTTCAAATTAGGTATCTCAACTACAACTTAAATATACAACATTTTGTCATGCAAATCTACTTTAATGAACTTCTATATAAACAAACAATATATACAAACAAATGAAGAATTATCGTTTTAAATAATGCGTGTATTCACAATTCATATTTATATATTTACTAGCGGATCCGACAGATGTTGTCCTGAAAAATATCCTAGATATAGACTGCAGCGACATCTGCCGCATTGATTTCTGAATCTGAACCATCCAGGGCGCAACCCAAACGTACACAAAAAAAAAAAAATCAGCCCAGCCCTTTAGGAGGAGTTCAGTAACATACACTTGCACAGAAGAATTGTATACATAAAGATAAAATAATAATATTGACACAACATCTTATACATAAGCCTGACTCCGTGTTCAGTCGCTTAAAGCACTCGTATTTCGAAATCACAAATAAATTACTTTAATAGATATTTTTAACACCCAGACACAAGACAAACAAAAATCATCATATAAAGATTAATCATGTTTATATATTCTGTTGATCTATATAGATAAAAAATAACGTTTTAATGAGACCTTATTTTAACATCCTCTATTATAACTGCATGTTTGCTTTATATTATTGATACATGTCTATCTATCGATCGTGTTATTAAGTAATCAATGTTACAATGTAGCGATACCGTTGATGAACCATAACCATAAAAAAATAAAGTAAACAGCAATTTGTGTTCGTACATTGTAGACAGACAGACGCGAACTCGACCATAGTAATAACAATAAATTCATTACGCTACACCAAAAACATAACAACTCAATAAAACAAAATAATTACTAATTACAAAATAGGAAGAATTATGGCAAAAAGTAATTTGTTTCACGAAAATTTCGAATAGATAGCCGTGAGGTACAGGCAGAGTAGAATACTCTCTTTGTACCAAGTGTCGTAGGCAACTAAGATACCAAAACCGACAGATGACGGTATATCCATCCGAAACAGTGCAACTCAAATGCACTGGGTGGGGATAGACAGCAGCATCCCCGTCGCGGTAGCTGCGCTCTGCGATTGCCAACACGCTGGAACAGCTCGGCAATTATGGGCAAAAAAAAGATGAATATTCGGATAGTAAGCCGTGAGGTACCATCCTCCCATTGTACCAAGTGTCGTAAGCGACTAAGATACCAAAACCGACAGATGGTGGTATATCCATCGGAACAGTGCAGCTCAAATGCACAAGGTGGGATGGGCAGCAGCATCCCCGTCGCTAAAGCTGTACTCTGCAATTACCAACACGCTTATCCAGCTCGGCATTATGGGCAAAAAACCTCCTTACTCGGAGAGGCCTATGTTCAGCTGTGGACTTTCAATGGCTAGTATGATGTGCTTGTTTGTAAGTTTATAAAAAGATCAATGATGTAGTTCAATTCAAACTCACTGCTTTTATAATAGGTCACTCCTTACCTGCAACAAAAACATTTTAATTAAAAAATTATAAATTTTAGTAGGAACTAAGTTATACTAAAATTTCCATAAGAAAATTAATTTCTCTCTTTTCAGAGGAAACTTAGAAATTGTTAAGAATTAAACTATGTTTTTTATCTTCTACTCTTATTTTTTTGTATTCATTAAATACACCGCTATATAATTATATATTAGCCGTGAGGTACCGTAAGATAGCGTACAGGGGTAGAAGTCATAAGAGGCGACTACGGTACCAGAAACGACAAATAGACAGAATATATGTTCAAAGCAGTATGGCTCAAATGTGCAGGGCGGAGATGAGCAGCAGCGTCTACATCTCGAAAGTTGCGCTCTGCTAGCATGCTTGCCCAGCGCGGCAATAATGGGCAAAATTCCCTATTTTTTGGGGAGGCTGATATAATGAAGATTATATTGTACCACAATAGTATAATATATGAGCGAACATTTTATGCGTGTTTAATTAATCACAACCGATCCTATACAAATTACATTTGAAACAAAGATGTAGTCTGAAATGGTACACAGGTTTTGTTAGCTTACGTTTTTGACAGATAGACGTTTTGGGACCCGAAAATGACATGACCCTTTGTAAAGATAACATTTTTAATAAAGTACCACACACAAAAGGTGGACGTCTACATCGGTAATTCACTCTCACTTATTTTTATCGCTAAATAGCAGTGTTCTCGTTAATGTGTTCCGGTTTGAAGGGTGAGAGAGAGACGGTGAAATTACTGGGTACTGTATATATATATGTCATAGGCAAGACACACATACACACACATGCATAGATATATGTGTGTGTTAACAGTGACATATATATTCACTATATATATGCGCTAGTGATATTCTCGAGACATAATGAGCGTTTATAGGCTGCAATGGCGGTTACTATCACACAGACTGTAGGTTGTTTGGTCTAATAAAAATCCTTGAATATAGTATTACATATTTACAGGAACTGTGTTATAAAATTTGATGCGATGTGTGTTTAAAATTGCACACATGTTCATAAAAATTCCGCGCAAAAGAGCTAGTTATTTCATTTTGGAATGAGTAGCACTTAGACTCGGGTCATTTTACAATTATTTAAAACTAGTTTCGTACTCCGCTTTGTCCTCAAGGCTTTTATCGCATACAAGAAGAATTTTTTTTACCCGAGAAGGATATATACGTGACAGCCGTGCCGATTCCATAGAGAAAATTAAAATGCCCGATCTATCCCACGTAATGTCTTATTTATAAATAGCCTATGTTGTACTACAGCCTATAATAGTCTTCTGTACCAAATTTTATCTAGATCTGATCATTTGTTAACTGTATAAGTGTATAAAGAACTGTGTAACTGAAATAGCAACTGACATACATCCAAACTCACATACTTTCAAGTTTATTGTATTAGTAACTATTGTAAAGGTTTGCCGTGAGGTACCGGCAGAGTGAAATTCTACCTCCGACTGTCCAGTTGTCGTAAGAGGCGTCTAAGATACCAGAATCGATAGATAGCGGTATATCCAACCGAAACAGTGCAGTTCAAATGCACAAGGCGGGGATTGACAGCAGCATCCCCGTCGCGATAGCTGCGCTCTGCGATTGCCAACACGCTTGCACAGCGTGGTTATTTTCGGCAAAAAACCTCCTTTCTTGGAGAGGCTTATGTCCAATAGAAGATTTCCAATGGTTGGTGTGATGATGATGATAATTATGATTAACATGGTTAATTTGGTATGCACTTCTAAAAAATCTATACTATTTGAAAAATTATTTCAGTGTTGCATAGCCCATTTATGGAGGAAGGTTACCTTATAACCCCAAGGTCACTAATCCACGCGGACGAAATCGCGGGCACTGCTAGTCTATATGTATAAATGGAGAAACTGACTAACTGACTGAGGCTTAAACTATAAGAGTTAAGAGTTTTGCACAAGAGTTTCCTTTAATAACGTAGGCACTCAAATGGATTTTTAAAAATTCCTACTCAGCCCACTCCTAACAGGGTAAAACGGGGGTGCAAAATAAACTTTGCTATGTTTGAAGTTAATTAAATTGAATTGAGTAAAAGATTCTTCATTATAACTCATGAAACACGTGTATAATATTTTTCCAAAATCATCCCTTAAAGTTAAAAGGGGGGTGAAAAGTCAATATGAAAGTTCAAAAATTAACGCGGCTCTAACCGCGGGGCGCTGCTAACCTAATACATGCATTCAATAGCGCTATTAATTTCATTACTATAGCATGAAATATCAAATACTCTTAGGGAAACGACGATTTAATACCGCCATTTAATTACAGTATACCATAAAGATATTTCTTGCAATTAAGTATGATCGCTTGCAACATTATTAAATGATAAGTTTTATTACAATTTCCCAATCATGGCTTGCCACACACATCTAAACTCAATTTTAATTCATTGGAGTTGCTTTAACGAAATGGTAATTCGCATAGTTGGCATGTATCGATCGAGAGTAGAATTGAATTTGTGCTAGATGTATATAGATAAACTCATTGCAAATAAGTTTGTTATAACATTACACGTTTTGATTGCTTTTCTTTCGTTGGAAGGGTTGTTTATTATTATAATTCAAATTTCACTTAAATTGACGGACCCGATGGCGCATACGGTAGTCATAATTTTTTATGTTCGAAGGTTTGTGGGTTCGAACCCCATCCTGAACAAATATTTATGTGATAATATGTGTCTATTCTATGTCTGGATGTTAAAAATATCTATTTAAATATTATATTTGTAATTCCTCTATTGTCTGATGTCCAGAACACAGGTGAAGTGGCTTAACCACGGAATCAGGTTAATGTATGTGTAAATTAACCTTTTTTTACTTTTAGCCCATCAAAAAACAATGAACATTGCAGTCTTAATGCCTAGTGGCACATTGTCTCCCAGCTAACCATCCAACCAAAATAGATAAGCAGTTTATAACACATAAAATGAATTTTGCACGTTAACAAATTGTTTCTTAATAAAAAGGCATTTAATACACTTCATTTTAAATTTGATACACCAAATATTAAACAAACACATTCATGCGTGGTTGTTAAGATTGAGGAGCTAGATATAGTCAAGATTAGAGTGTTCTAAGGTCTTTCCCTAGACAGCAAGCTAGAATCGGGACCTTATATATTTGATCGCTATATTTGATCTTGATTCACTTCTGCAGCTTTTGTAATATACAAAATTCGCCAATTAACAGACGTAGACATAGCTCGTCTAGTTTATTTTAGTTATTTCTACAAAGTTGTGTCTAATGTTTTATAGCCCTGCTGAAGTAAATTTAATATTTGTGCTGCAGAAGGGGACTATTCGTACGATTTATAAAATAACACAAAAAGAGTTACTGAAAGAAATATTTAAAGAAATTAATATAATGACTGTACACAGTCAGTGTGGATATAAAAATATTATATATGTCTACAAAAGCCTTGGCATATTTAAGAAAAACTGTGACATATATAATATTAATATAAGAAATAAATATAAACTCGTAGTGCCCACTACACGGTTATATGAAATAAATAATTCTTTCAAAGGAACCTTCATAAGCTTTTGCAATACAATACCATGCAAGATATCTCGCTTACCGACAAATAAATTGAAAACTTACGTAAATATTAAGCTTATTTTAAAAGCATATTATAATTTTAAAGAACATATTAATGATAAAACTGCCTGAGATTAAGTTGCTCCAACCCAACTTTAAGACAACGATTTTTTAGCCGTAGGGGTTCCATTAACTCTAACTATTTAATGTTAATGGAATCATTATTACCACCAGTTTTTCTTGCAGGTTCCTTTCTGTTGACTCGTGTTTTGAAACTGCATTAAACTTAGGTTTAAACCTGGCAAACTAGAATAGGGCAGGCCTAATTTATATTTTGGATTACTTTTATGATCCCTTGGAGTCATCAGGGTCATCAGTATTATGAATATTATACAAATTCATATTTCTTAATTAAAATTGTTTTCTTTTTGACGATTTTAAATTATTTGTGATGTGCCTTTTTCAATAAAGAAATTTTTGATTTGATTTGATAAATTACAAATATAAAGTCGGAAATACTAAATTATTAATATACATATATGTCTTTGCTAAATAAACAACGTTTTAAAGCTGTTTGAAAATAGTTATATTCATGGCGTTTTTTTTACTTAACCATTCCGAGGGATAAAGTCAAAGTTTTTACGAATAAATTGAAATATTTTATCTTTTATTATTTTTTATTATACCAGGTGTACAAACTAGCAAACAATCCGCGTGATGTTAAGAGTTAGATGCTAGAGAAATAAGTAAGACTTTCAATTAGGTTCGATATAAGGAAGTGATATAAAAATCAAGGTTTCACGGACAAAGTAGCGGTAAAATATAACTTAAGTTTTGAATTAATAAATTCAAGCTCCCTTATACCGTGACTGCGTTCACCTATTCAAGATTTCATACTGGAAGTAAACCAAAAAACACTATAAAAAATAAAACCGTTATAAAATATCCAGATTAATGAACTCAAACACATAACAAATCTGGTATTTTTTACGTTTTGAATATTCCAAGAAATGCGTGGACATAATGTTGTCCTGTCGACGCATCAAAAGTACAATGTCCAATGCTTGTTGAGCTCCCGATAGCACTGACGCTTTTACCAGACGTGGATCTTTTTGTAATTGCTCTTATTATGTGGTTGGTATTACCACAAATATGTAAGTAGAGATACTTCACCTCCAGCAAATTACTAGTATTTTCTTACCTTATTGATTATATTATTGTCTGGGGTCCTTGACCAATCGTGCATATTTAATTTCTTTTATTTTAGATATGACTAAATTCTACACTGCAGTGACGTACAAGCAGAAAATAGTACCAGGTGTCGTAAAAGACGCCTACGGTACCGGAATATACACATCCAAACCAGCATAACAGCGCGGAGATTGGGAGCAACATTCCCATTGCGAAGCTGCGATTGTCACCACTCCTGCGCATCGCGGCATTTATAGGTAATTTTTTCCCATTTAGGTGTACTATGGCTGCTATAATACTGCACCTATTACAGGGGAGGTACTATAATATTTTCTGTAAATCCACTGTTAGATATAGGCCTCCCCAGGAAAGGGGACATTTTATCTATAATTACCACGCTTAACAAGCGTTTTCGCAATTGCAGAGCGCAGCTTTCGCGACGGAGATACTGCTGCCCATCCCCGTCCTATGTATATGAGTTACATTGTTTCGGATGTATCTTCTCGCCTCTTATGGCAACTGGTACAGAGGGAGGTACTATTCGACTCAGCCGGTATACTTACAATAATTTCAGTTTTGAGAAAACGGTAAATGTAGCATGTTTAATTTTCTTAATTTCGGTACTTGGCAGCGACAGTGAGAACGACAGCATTAGAAATCTACGCGAACACATAACTTATTTGATTTCACAAAAATTATAAAAAATACATCAAAACGATAAAATTTACGTATTTAAGGGTTTTCACATACCGGTACTAATTTGCATGCGTCAATTTAACCCCGTTCTATCCGCGCGCTGTTACGCGGACTATCTGTATCTACTAATTAGTGGTCAACCGGTGGTTTGCTTGATATCTATTTATCGGTGGGCATCTTGACAGTTCAAACATGCCCGAAGTGTGTTTCCGACTACCCGCAGCCTCTAAGGTGTAAGGGCGGGTATACAAATGTCTTTTATTTATAAAAAAAAATACAGTCTTACGTTAGTTTTACACTATTTAACGCCTGATATTTATAAGATGTTTTAATAAAAGAAAAAATTATTTCGAAGAGTATTTTACATGGCTTGTTTATAATTTAATTTACCAGCCCTATTATCATCATCATTGTATTAGCTATTTGAAGTCTACTGTTAGACATAGGCCTCCTCAAAAAAAGGAGAATTTTGCCCATAATTGGACAAGCGTGTTGGCAACTGCAGCAAGTGACTATCGCGACAGGATGATGCTGCCCTTCCCTGCCCCTGCATATGAGCTACACTATTCCTGACGTATATACCACCATCTGCCCAGTATCAGTCAGTTTTGGTGCATTAATTAATACACAAAGTATAACCTCAACGAAACAAAAATAATAATAATATTATTAAATTCCCACAACATCTCATACATTGATACCTGACTCCGTGGTAAGTCGGTTACAGCACTTGTCAAGGACGCCAGATAACAGAGGAATCACAAATATACTACTTAAATACATATATTCAACACCCAGACATAGAACAAATACAAATAGCATTATATAAATATTTGCTCTGGGTGGGAATCGAACCCTTGGCGCACAAAATAAGATTACTACCATCTGCTCCGTCATAAAGTTATTAAATGAATAAGTGTGGTGTGGTGTACTAGCAGAGTAAAATAGTACCTACTATACTACTACTAATGATTGGTGTAAGCGGTACTGAAATACCCGGAAAATAATGGAGGTTAAGTGTAAGAGGCTGCAGCATCCCTACGCTCTACGTTACCACCACGCTTGTCAAGAGCAGCAATTATTGGCAAGATTCCCCCTTCCCTTAGGAGTCATGTCTCCAGCAAGACAATATGATAATGATGACATGATGGTTACGAGCAGTATCCAGAGACAGCTTTCTTGCCGCGAAGCTACGCTCTGCGGATGCCATCACGCTTGGTGAGCGCGGCCTTAATAAGTTCATGAGAATATTTTTCCAATTTTAGAAAGCCTATGTCTTGCAGTGGACTTGCTGTGATGGTAATGTCATAAGCAGAGCGTCTTAGAGTAAGTACACTAGTATACTAGTTCAGTTAATAGTTGACTGCTATATATGAAACAGTAAAAGGTTTACCGGAGGACTTATGACGACTCTTTAATGGCATTTTATTACGTCTAATATATCTTCTTGTAATGTGGAAATGTACGACTTATTCCGAGACACGCCCACTCTTAATCAGCGTATACATTGCGTCTCTCTCTTATCAACTGAAAGGAATGAGACGTGTATTTTAATAAAGACATGTCCAATGATAATTATCATTAAAAATAATTACAATGCGATATAACGTTTGTATGTTGATCTGTTTGTTTGTAGGAAGTAATCTCTAAGGATACTGCAAGAATTTGTAAGAACCAATCTTACAAATGCTTGCAGTATAAGAGCCGAGCCGTGAGATACCGGCAGATTAGAATAGTACCTCCAAGTGTATCAGATGTCGTAAGAGGGGACTAATGGGTAGGGATGGGCAGCAGCATACCCGTCGTGTAAGTTGCGCTCTGAAATAAAAAAAATAAAAGCGCTCTGACTACAATTACGCTACAATTTTCAAAGCGACAAAGGTGCTAGAGGTATTGGGTCACCCATCACTAACCTTTGCGAAAGTAACTTAACTTCTCCAATTATGCGGCAGGAATATTAACCAATTCGCTATTTATTTTTAATTTGACCTGATCGAGAAACAGGCATGCAGTCCGCGTGATAATAAGCGTATAGAGGCTCGTAATATCACAAACATGTAACATAAAAGTATTATGTCAGGTCACCCAGTAATTTCACTGCCTCTGTCACCCTAAATCGTAACACAGCAATACAAAAACTGTTATTTGTCGGTAGAATTAGGTGAGTGTACCAACGCAGACGTCTTTTATTAAACATGTACTTCATGTAAGTTCCTTCCGAGTGACATAGTCTTTATTTAATTACTGGCACTTATCATAAAATCATGTAAATGTATGAAACGCCGTGTGTAATTTCTTTAAATATCCAGCAGCGGACGTCCTACCGTGAATATTATGATTTAGTAAGTTAGCGCAAGTTTATATCAGAAACAGTTTAATTGATTTGTGAGTGGTTTTTAATAAGCAAGTCTAGCAAGCTTCCGGTGACATTTAGTGTTAGTATCCAATGATCGGGTCACTGACAAAAAAGTTAAAAAGACCAATAAAAAAAGCGTAACACCCGCTGAGGTGGAATCGTTTTGTAAC
This sequence comes from Heortia vitessoides, assembly GCA_020976665.1. Classification (NCBI taxonomy): domain Eukaryota; kingdom Metazoa; phylum Arthropoda; class Insecta; order Lepidoptera; family Crambidae; genus Heortia; species Heortia vitessoides. The sequence goes on along the minus strand of JACJUM010002279.1, from coordinate 10,701,872 downwards.
ATAATAATAACACCATATAATCATTATTAAAACCTAATAAAACTAACGGTAACATCGCAAGAAAATAATTAAAGAGGTCCAAGTGAATTAAACAAATACCATTGTAGCTGACTATATTTGATTAACATCAACATAGCAGTCGTAACACGTCCGCTGCTGGACATACGCCTCCCGAATAAAGGGAGAACTTGCCCATAAAATAAAATATATATATATATATACCAATTGACTCGGTGAAAAAAAAAAAATATATATATATAATACAGCAAAAACAATCTTACACGCATCAGACACTTTTGTATGTAAACACACTAAAACTGGGTAGTAATAAAATGTTCATTTTTAATAACATCTGATGAAATTGTTACTACACGTTATGGGAAATGGGTGGAGACCTGGTGGCCAGAAACACATGGCCTGTGTCCTTAGCTTAGTTTAGGCACCAGCCTTCCACAATAGATTATAAGAAACTCTGTACCAATAATTTATGTCATAGTTTTAAGTATGTTTATTGTGTAACAAATATTTTTTTTATTATTATTATAATTGCCGCGTTGGGCAAGCGTGGTGGCGACCGCAGAGCGTAGCCTTGCGACGGAAATGCCGCTGTCCTACACCAGACTCCATACCATATTAAATGTAAACAAATTTATCCCGCATTTTATTATTGCAATAGACACAGTACAGTTAGATTAGAATTAATTTCTCATCAAAACTGAGCATCCAACTTTGTATTCGTCGTTTATTTGTGCATGCGTAAAATATGACCAGGATGGTAGTACCGTTGGTCCAGGGCCATAGGGATGTTGGCTTTACGAGATACCTAATTTCCGGATTGTATTAACTCAGTTATCGGGCTTCTGTCTTATAATGAGGTTAACACGTGATTTAATAACAGTAATTTCATTACGATATTTACAGTGCACATATCGGAAAATTAATCGGCTGCAGAGGAAGTGTTCAATCAGATTGTTATAGACAGTATTAAATTTGTTGGACAGCAATATTTGAATTGCTCGCTTTATACACAATATTTTTTCACATGCGATAAGTCGTAAAACTTCAATACTAACTTTACATCCCTCCCCTTTTACTCCCTTTGGGGGATATATTACAAGTGTTTCATGACTATCAATGTAGAATTTTTATTCTAAATTTGATATACTTCAACAACAGTAAAATTTCATTATAAATGTACACGCTAGTTTTCAAAAAATCTTTTCGGCCCTGTGTTGACATGTCAGCCAGTCAGCTAGTCAGATAGTCCGTCAATCAGTTAGTCAGACAGTCGGTCGGTCAGTCAGACAGTCAGTCAGCTTCTGCTTATATATATACATATGAATTGTTTATATACTGCCACATACCATGTACTGTACATATATATAAATTGCGCAGATGGTAGTGATCCTATCTTGTACGCCAAAGGTTGTGAGTTTGATACCCACCCAAGACAAATATTTATATTATAATTATTTGTTCTGAGTCTTAGTATCATTTATAAGTATTTAAGTACTATATCTGTAATTCCTCTGTTTCATGATACCCGTAAGACACGTTTTCAGCTCTAAGCTTTCGTAGTTGAGTAGGTAATAATAACAAAAAGCTATTACAAAACAAGAACCTAACATTAAAATATTTATTCCAAATATAGAAAACATATTTTAATGTTTGACATTTAAATATTTATTCCAACTATAAAAAACATTGATAAATAGTCATCGTATAAGTTCAGTTTGATTATTACGCACGCCCATGGTTTTAATCATCAGATATAGTTCGATTCACACAGCATCTCTTACATAGACTTGATTCCGAAATAAATCGCTCAAAGCACTTGTGTTACAGACATTAGACAACAGAGGAATCACAAATAAAATAATAATAATAATATTTATTTTTCTCATTCACACTTACGAATTAATGTTCAATAACTTTACATATTTTGAAGTAATTGGTTCAAGTTTCAAGTGCGGTGGAGATTGGAGTCTGAAACTAAACTTAGCTTACTAAGCTTGTAGTTTTCAAACCACCAGGCCTCCTTTTTGGTAAAACAATATATACTTATATAATAGTGTATGTTTTATATAAATTTAGGAAATCGGTTATTTTGATTATTTGGAATCGGGTATCGGGTATTTGGAATATTTATGATATTTTGTGTGTGATTGTATGTGGATGTATGTGTGTGTGTGGGTATATATATTTAAATTTAATAATTACCTATTAAAGTTTGCGAATTTTGATTCTAATAGAAATAAACTACCTATATCATATTATTATGTCTTTATTATTATAAATAATAAAGATATAATAATATATAAATCTCATTTGCTTATTTATATTATTGTAGTATTTGTGTATATATAGCTCAGATAGCTAATATACACAAATACTACAATAATAACCTTTTCGACTTTGCAGGAAAGCTCATGTCATCTCTTTGCTATACAAGCTATGGTTTTTCCCTTTCCGTCCTACTTATCTTAAAAGTCGCTTTGTGTTTCTTGGGAACAGCCATGAGAAATCCCTAAGATCGTCAGAGGATTTATCACTCAAAATGCCTTTGCATTCCACAAGCTTCTATAGCAATTCCTTTACAGTTCATGCTGTTCGTTTGTGGAATGCGCTCCCCCTTGAAGTGAGATCTGCTCGTTCTCTTTCTATTTTTAAGAGAATGGTGAAGGAGTATTATCTGTCACTTTGATTTTGCTTTTTGATTCTGTCATTTTCCTTGTTCTGTAACTTTATATTTCATATGTATTTAAATGTATGTGTATTATATGTATATTATTATGTATGTATGTACTAAATGCACCTCAAACTTCCACCAGCTTTAACATTATTTCTATCCAAAGGTTGCCTGTAAGAAATTGCATTTAGCAATAAGTCCGCCTCTTGTACCTACTATTCCATGTTTTTGTGATGTTCTTGTGTTGTTTTCATTGGTGTACAATAAAGAGTATATCATTCCTTATAGTTTAAAGTATTATATACATAAAGAAAGTCATTTGTCAAAATACATATTTAACACAAAGACAGAAAAAACACTCCTTTATTGTATTCATTATATAAATAGTCCTGAGTGGGGACAGAACCCACGACCCTTGGCGTATTAGATACGATCATTACCATCTGCGCCAACGGACCCGTCGTGACAGATGGCAGGGGGTAAAATATTTTAATGTCTTTTGTAATGCAATTAATATATGCAGTTATTTATCCAATGTCGCTAAACAGACTAGAGAGACACTTTTTCAGTATTAACTTATTTACCGACACCTTTCAATTTTCTTACATAATAAAAGTAAATGTCTTAAAAAACCGGTAAGACGACGCAAGCAGGACTTGGGAGTTTCTTTCAATTGGATTTAATAATATTAGTGACAGTTACTTTCATAATATTAACGCTCAACTCGGATATTTACATTGTATTTAAATGAGATAGACCTTTAAGAAACGTCGCCTGCATTGGTAACTCTTTCTCACCTTTCTACCGCCAAATAGCAGTCCTCGCATTGTTGTGTTCCGGTTAAAAGGGTGAGAGAGGTGGTGAAATTCTGGGTAATGTGACATAATATCTTCAAGTCACAAGGTTAGCAACGCGCTATTGATATCCTCGTGATATGACGAGCACCTGCCGCAACGATTATTTTCACGCTCGTCGGTCGACCTGGTCTAACAAAAAATACTTAATGCATTTTAATTTAAAAAAATACACTATTGCGATATATGTATTTTATTTTTTGTAATAAATTGATGGATTTAAATTCATTTAATGTTGTTATTTGAATGTTATAGAAAACAAATAAGATATTTTTTATACTCCTATTACAAATATGAGACTTTTACACATGGAATATATTCATGAAATATAAAATAATTAACATTATATTAGCCGTAGGGCATCCACTGCTAGATATAGGCCTTCTCAAGTGATCTCCAATAGGACCGGTTGTAAGCAATCTTTATCTAGCGCGATTCTGTCGTTTTAGTCAGAATGTCTTCACCTTGTGGGTGGGCATCCTACGCTGCGCTTGCTGGTACGTAGTCTCCATTCCAGAACTTCTCTAGGACGTGTATATATAATTTTATTTTACCTTGTTGTACTATTAGAACGGAGACCAGTACTAGAAGCTATTATTAGTGTTTCATAAATTTATTCACACGGACCTTGATCATTTTATATCGATACTAAAAATATATACCGAATCGAAAGCAATCCGAGATACTTAAACCTAATTAAAATTCAAAGTTAAACAAAATAATTGAGAGACCAAAACAAAACGGACATAAGTCCACATAACTATACGAGTCGTATTTACTGTCATTATTACTTGACACATCTGGAAACACAACAACAAACTTTAATCAATTGACTTAAAATATATTTTTGCCTGATCGGCACATAAAAACAACCACCAAAGTACATACATTCCGCTTCTCAGTAAGTCTAAACGTCCGTGTTACTTAACTCTTTAATTATCTAATTAAAATTCATTCAGGGCAATAGGCTGTCTAGGTTTGGACCTAGGCAAGTGGTCTGGACCTAAATGGGAGATCCGTCATCATATTGCGACAGACAAGCTCCGCGGTATAGTTTTAGATGCATGAGTCGTCCTGTACGGTAAATTTATGACTTCTGTGTTCTAGTTTTTTCTTTTTGTATTTCTTTCCCGTATTTTTTTTATTATTTTATTAAACCCAGTTCACAAACAGGCATACAAATCGCTTTATGGTAAGCGTCACCGCAACCTATAGAAGCTCGTAGTCACGTTACCCTGTAATTTCACTGCCTCTTCCCTTCTGCCTCTTGTCCTTCAAACCGGAACACAGCAATGCGAAGGTAAGAGTGAGGTGTCAATACTCTCGTCTCTTTTGTATGAGGTTCTGTATGAGGTCGTCTGTTTTATATGAGGTCTACCTCATGTATACTGTAATGAATTGTTGGTTTTTTAAGGTTGGTTGGTAAGGTCTGTAGTCTCTTAGTAAAACACGTATTTATCTATAAAATCAAGAGCTGTTGCGAGACCTAAGCGTTGATGGCTGAAGTTAATCTTTGCTACTGGACATGGGCCTCCCCAAAAAACAGGAGTTTTGCTCATAACAGCCGCGCTTTGATGGCAACCGCAGAGAGTTGCTTTGTGACGGGAATGCTACTGCCTATCCCCGCCCTGTTGTTATTAATTGGGCGGTGGAAACTATGGCGCTGGTACCGACAGCGTGTATCCATATGCTGTCGGTTCCAGCGCCTTAATTGCCTTGACACCTGGTACAGAGGGGGATAATATTCTACTCTGCAGTTAATCCAAACTGGTTTTTTTATAATTGTGTCACTCTGAACTTTTTCTATAGGCTGGACTGATTTGAATGACTTTTTTATAAATGTGTTTGGATAGCAGCCTGAATGATTTAGATTTACAAATCAATTTCATACTTTATTCAATATCCGTATCGCTTGAAATATCCAGCAAGATAACGTCTGTTCGGTCTTCAAGTTTAATTATTATCAAACATAAGAATATTTACAATAAGAATAATATATATATATATATATATATATATATATATATATAATGAAATAAAGATTATCTTTCTCATTCAGCTAGAAAATTTGACATATTTAAATTTCTTATACACATGGACCTGTAGATTTTAAAAATCACATTTTACAGTTACATTAATCTCCACTGTTTCCAGAAAGCTGCTAAAACTAAAATACTGGTCCAATCAAATAACTTTAATCTCGTTCTAACAAACCAAAAAAAGATCTACAGATTGAAAAAGATTTTTCGGGCATTGCTCTGCCTAAAATTAGCCTTGAACGGTTGATTCTGAACGGATTCAGTCAATGTTATCATCATTTGCGGAAGCATAGTCGAAAAGATAGACTTGTCCCAAACACTTGTCCCATTGCTAACTCGTGCCAATTTCACTCGCACCAAATAATTAAATCATATAAAAAAATTGAATAAACAGTCACTTTCTAAAATTTTGATTAGTAATTACATTTATATATTTTTTAATTACTAGAATTATGGATTGTGTCACTTTAATAATTGTTTAGTGAGTATAGGACGTCAGAACACAATTAAAAACTAAAATGGTTTGATAAATATATTTTTTTATGAAAAGCTACATAAATGCCATACTTAATAGACTTTTTATTATTCTTAATTTTTAAAAACAGTCACCAAGTATACAATACAAAAATACATCTTAGTCCTTCATCGTGAACCACGCAATGTCTTAGACGACATACCCGATAATAACACCAATATAAAAGCCTCTCTTTGGCTCACTGTCAATCCACATCCACAAATACTGCACTCACATCTAAAAAACTGCCTAGTAAGGCTAAGTCACCGGAGTGGATAGATAGTTGAATTAATTGGAATCAGTCCTGTTCCAATCTCGCGAGCCTTGTGGAAGATAAGTTCTTCGGGGCAAAAGAAAAGTCTTCAGGCATAAATGAACGAATTCACGTATCTAAGTCGGTTAAATTTCCTCATTAATGCTTTGGAGCAGGAATTATCATCTAATTAGCCCTGAATTTAGTTATCTATATTGCAGTACCTATTGATACAAAAATGGCAAATCAAATTAGAATTCGTAGTAAAAGCTTAGCTAGGGTCGAGGAAATATTAAGTTGGGACGAGTTCATCATATCAGCCATTGGAAATCCAATATCGCACACAGGCCTTCCTAAGACCCTTATCTTACCCATAGTTGTTGCATAGTGCAAACGTGTTGGCAATCGCAGAGCATATATTTCGTGATAAGGATACTGCTGTCCATTTCCACTCTCTGCATCTAAGCCACACCGTTTCGAATATACCTCCATCTATCGGTTCTGGTACCTTAGTCGCCTCTTACGACAAATGGATGAACAACTGATGGAGGTACTGTACAACTCTGCAGGTACCCGGCAACGTAACGGAAATTTATATATTGAATAACTCGTCCTATTCCCGTAGACAATACGCCAAGATGGCCACTTCTCACACGATATACGCATATTTTCCACCTCCGAATCGATGTTCCGCCGCCGGCCGAATGTTAAAATTAACAATTCGTTTTAGATCCAACTCTAATGTCAGTAAGCACGCAACGCCGTGTGATTGTAATACACTGGAATGACCCTTGCATTGGCTATGGAGCTTTTAGTGGGGGTCATTTTTACATAACATGTGATTGTCAAAGGATAAAAAACAGTTCAAAAACTTAGGCCTATTAAAAGACGAAAGGTAATTCGTACTTACAAGTTATAAGTAACTGTTGATTTGTTTAAGACACGACAGGCTTTCCCTGATGTGGTTCCGGATGAATTATGCATGAACAGATTAAATATTTAAAAAAAAATTACTAGTCGCTCCCCGCGGTTTCACTCATCGTTCATGTGAGAAAAATAATAAAAGGAGTTTAAGTTACTCCTTATCATTATCATATCAGTTATTCGATATCCATTGGTGAATAATGGCCTTCCCGAGAAATGTGGAATTTTGCCTATAATTGCCGCGCTGGGCAAGCGAGTTGGCAATGGCAGACTGCAGCTTACCGGAAGGGGATGCTGCTGCCCATCTCCGTCCTGTGCATTTGAGCTACACTGTTCCGGATATACCGCCATCTATCGGTTCTGGTATCTTAGTTGCCTCTTAAGACCTCACGGCTTGTTTATACCGTAGTATAGTACATACCGTATATTCGAACTGGTTTGTCTACTCAGACGTATTGATCACCCTAAAAGCCAGGCTTAAGCAAAAAACATACAGTTACAGCATGGTCAATGTCACTTGCTTCCTTTTGCTCTCCTAGTCATTAAAATGCAAATACCCTACCAGGGGTAAAGAACCATTGGCAAGTTACGTAATAAGTACAATTAATATTATTTAATGGAGTATTTAGTTTAGTTTTTTGATTGTATATCATCTGTTTTCAACCCGATAAATCGATGTCAATGTTATTGCAAGAATGATTGAAGCAAATAATTTCAATACTTTTAATAAGTAAGTAACTCTTGGCTTAGTATGTAATTATAATTTTGCAAATACTTCCAGAAAGAGGTTAGTCGCCAAATCCGTCTCAGCTGGGCTGTTTTGGGGAGATTGCGTTCTGTTTTCCGACGCTTAGCGAGCGATGGAAAGGGAGCTTTGCTCGGGGTTTCCCTACGCGATCGAATAAGAAGATCTTTAGAAGAATAAAAGTCGTTGACATAGCTCACGGAATCGCCGATATATGACGAACCGATGGTAGATAGGGGAGAAAGGGTCTCGAGTGACGGCCACGTACTGAAAAGCGTAGCATGCGACGATCCCCAGCCAGATGGACGGCTGACCTGGTAAAGATTTAGGGGAGTCGTTGGTTCCAGGTGGCACCAAACTGCACGTTTACATTCGGTGAGTTCAATGATGTCCAGAAGTTGACATCTGTTGGCTGATATGATGATGACCAAATATATGGTTTCTTGCTGGATAAATGAGTATTTCACTTGTTTAAATTACCACCATCATCACCGCCATTCCTTATGAGTAAACCCAATGCAGATTGGTGGATTTTAATGACTGCTGCAACAACATGAAATATTATTTGCAACAAAACAGTAACAGACAAACAGAATTGTAATAATTTCGTCTATTTCCTTTAATCAAATAATCATGAGCTAATATTATTATATTTTTTGTATAATAACTAAATAGCTTTAGCATACGAATGTATTAGGCATAACCTTTAAAAATGGCTCATGGACTAATAAAAGGTTCGTCACCCCTGCCGCCATAATGGCGGGCGGAAGCGGGAAGTGACGTCACGCGCGCGCCGGCGCGTAAAGCCGTGCGGGCGGGCTATGTTTTATCAATTAATATAGCAACGGTTTTAGGGCTTCGCAGCAGATGCTTTCCGCAACAGGTGTGAAAGGTTTTGGATGTAACCGTTTTTTGGGTGACCCTCCCTCGCTTACATTTGCAACTTTTTAGATTAATTACTTTTAGAATGCATCCAACCAACAAATGAATCAGCTATATATGGCTATCTATCTCATGTAATATACACACACAAAATCTCATACATATCTATTCAAATATAAAAAGTGGTGAGTTACCAGCAGAGTAGAATAGTACCTTACCCTATACCAGGTGTCGTAAGAGGCGACTAAGGTACCAGAACCGACAGATGGCGGTATACCTATCCGCAGCAGTGTAGCTCCAATGCATAGGGTGGGGATGGGCAGCAGCATCCCCGCCGTGAAAGCTGCGCTCTTCGATTGCCAACAAGCTTGCCCAGCGCGGCAATTATGGGCAAAATTCACCGTTTCTTAGGGAGGCCTATATCCAGCAGTGAGCTTCCAAAGTCTACTATCAGATATAGGCCTCCTACGACACCTATGACAGAGGGAGGTACTATTCTACTCCGCGGGTACCCCATGACAATATTAATTTAAATCAAATGTCATTTGACATAATTTTCATTTAATTGACAGAACACGCGTTGTATTTATCGTTGTGATGCACCTGTCGGAAATATAACTACTCTATTAATTATATCAACGTGAAATCAGTATTCATAGTTTAGATAAGAGTCTGTCGGGTCAGCATTTACTTTTAGCAAATCTTTTACGAGCCAGGCCGTTCGTTTGTGAAATGCGTTTCCATTAAGTGTTTCAATTAGATATTCAGTTTTAGCCTGCTTTTAAATAGTTAGTGAGAGATCTTTATGTTTCTTTGTAATTTCTTATCGATTCATAAATTTCTATTTATTTATATCTTATGTACACTTCTTGTTACCTCTTGTTTCCTTCACTCCTCTCCATCCTAAGGTTGCCTGAAAGTAATCGCTTTTTACACAAAATATATCAGCTTCAGTTATATAAATGTGTGTATGTTTCTAAACCGACTCATTCGAACTCGATATTGACCCACTTTAGACGGATACATTTAATTGACACTTTGTACACATATCCATTGTAGAATATTACTGGTATTTTTTGTTTATCATTATTTCCACTATTCTTTAAAAAATATTTTTTTACTTTATAGTTTTATGCATTTTAAAAGCATCTTTTTTAAACGATATTTTTGCGATAAGACCGTCCATATCAATTATTGTTTCTAATTATATGTATTGTTAGGTCTGGTGTACAATACAGAATAAATTATAGTTGTTTAAAAATATTCGTATATCCAGCGACGATGAACAAACAATTACAGTAAACATAAAATTTTTTTTTTACATAATTTGCCTTATTTTTTCTAATATCCCTTCCCAATCACTCTCGTCTTAATCAACATACGGCCCTTCAAAATTTACAGACCCTTATATATTATAACTAGATTCTAAAAACCTATAACTCAAGCTTTACATTAATTTTATCTTATCTGAATACGATGAGCAAATTCCAATTAATGAATTAGCATAAATAATTGAATATTTAAAATTGAGAGGCCAATTAAAAAGGGTTAAAGTTAACGCCACCCAAACTCATATGCATAAACGTAACTTAACGTACGTTATCCTCTCAATTATCTTAACATAATATTACAATAAGTTAAGTTGTACTTCATGTTTCTCATTGTGAAAGTACGGTCAGCAATCTAGTGTACATTTAACCTAAAATTAATCTGTTGGACAAGCTTGATGAACCCACGGATAATATTTGTATATTCATACCACATCACATACATTGATCTGACTCCGAGCTAAGTCACTTAAAACACTTGTATTACAGACATCAGACAACAGAGGAATCACAAATATTATACTTGAATGTATATTTTAACACCCAGACGCAGAACAAACACAAATATCATCATATAAATATTTGTCTTGGAGGGGGATCCAACCCACGAGCCTTGGCCCAGATTAAAAGATCACTACCATCTGCGCGAACGGGCTCGTTACAGATGACTAGACTAGATTTATCAGAAATAGTGGTATTCAAACAGAGAGGGAGTAAGTAGCAGCATTCCTGTCGCGAAGCTGCGCTCTCGGATTGGTACCACGCCCGCCCAGCGCGGCTATCTCGGCTATACCTCATTATGACAATATTCCCTCTTTCTAGGGAACATCTATATCCAGCAGCCGACATTCTACGGCAGATATATTATTAACCAAGTACCAAACTAAATCATTCACAGCCAGCCTTAGGCTAATTGGAGTAAATACTCAAAATGTCCTGACCGATAAAATAACCTAGAGCTGAGATGCATTGGCTTGTTGTGGGCATGAACTCTTCAATTGCCTCAAAAAGTTTCTCAAAAATCTACTCTTCATAATTTTAATTTGTTTACACATTAACTACAAACTGCATGTCTGCTGACCGTACCTGCAAATTCAATATTCGAATATGTTCATTTAAATTCGATGGCAACTGTATAGAAATATGCCAATTTGAATTAGAATAAATGTAAATAATATTGAAATAAAATTGCATGCGATATGAGGATTATAAATAATTATATTGTAAAAGGGAGGCAAATTCTGATAGTTTTTATGCAAAGAGAAATAATATTTGAAACTGGTTGCTAATTAGAAACTCCAAGAAGAAATTGGGCCGGAGGGGTTCATATTTATTGGAGGAGGTATCACACGAAATTCATTGAACATCAAACTGAGGAAACTTAAAAACCACAAAAGGCCAAAGAGACATCACTCATTTTTAATTATGTACGTAGGTACATTTTTAAAGAACATACATCGACCGCCAAATGCATACATGTGGTACTGGCAGAGTAGAATAGTATCTCCCCCTGTACCAGGTGTGGTAAGAATCGATAAAGGTACCAGAACCGACAGATGATGATATATCCATCCGAAACAGTGCAGCTCAAATGTGCAGGGCGAGGATGGGCAGCCGCATTCCCATCGCGAAAGCTGCAACCTGTAATTGCCAACACGCTTGCCCAGTGCGGCAATCCGGCTGTCCAGCAGTGGACTAATAATTACTGGTATGATGATTGCCATAAACTAAAAATTTTTGCTAATGACATCGCTAGGTTGAGTAACAACGATGTACCTAGAATGAGTTGTATAGCCTCGTCTACAATAACATCACCATCATTATAGCAGCTGCAGAACTTCTAATGTTTTATATAAGAAAAGCGGAATTATGCGAAAAGCCGAACACAATCCGATCCCTGTCTTATTGCTACCGCCATCTCCCGGTACTGGTACCTCAGTCGCCTCTCATGACACCTGGGAAGCTAATATTTCACTCATATGTATATGATTAAAATAGTACCTTTCCAGGTGTCGTACTTAGAGTTTCAAATATCCAACCAGTTCCAAACATTATTCCTCCTTGCGTAACCACCATAGTAATTAGACTCCCTTTACAATAAAATTATTTATAATCCTCGTATCGCAATTACATTCAATATTATTTACATTTATTCTTGTTAAAATTGACATATTTATCTCTATACAGTTGCCGTCGAATTTAAATGAACAACTGAACGAGTCTTCGAATCTCGAATTCGCAGGTACGGTCAGCAGACATGCAGTTTGTAGTTAATATGCAAACAAATCAATTTTACGAAATGCATATTCTTTTTTTACAGGGTCTTATTCCATCTGGTGGATATACCGTAATTTGAGGGTAAAGAGTCAAGTGTCCATTTATCAATATCAATTTTCCGATTATAACTGGACATTAGAATAGACTGTCCAGTTTTTATCTTTCGAGGGATCAGTACTCGTACTAGCGCGTCCAGATAAATACACCAATAGCCCTTTACTTGAGCACTTTAGGCGCGCATGAGAGTCTTCGACTATAAGACTCCCTGAGTGTTCACGAGAATTCACAAGTAGATGAAAATATCATGTCAACTGAATCACTTGCTTCTATATGATAAAAACTGAGCTTGATTTGCTTTCAACACTTGCTTTAACACAAAGGTTCTTTTATCATCGATCTAGAAAGGAACCTTAAAGAAGATCATAATTTTTTCTTGCAGGTTCTTTTCTGGTACCTCGTGCAATCAACCCCCAGTGAAAATAGTTTTAAGAACAGTATAATGCCGGTAGACAGTAAGGTAGGCCTAATTTCCGTATGTTGGAGGACTCTTATGATCGCACAAGGTCATCAGGGTCATCAATATTATAAGCGTAAATTGTTGTACTACTTTTTACTTTGGAAATATTCTATAAAATATTCATTTTTGAAAGATTCTAAATTGCCCGTAATTGCCCGCTTGAATAAAGTATTATTGGTGTTTGATTTTTCGACATAAGCCTACACGCCTCCACAAAACACATTTCCATACAATTCACGTTACCAATCCATACTGTGGCGTTATACCATGGGCAGTATAATAAAAAGCAAGAGACCTTTACAGTACGTACCATATGGTAATGTCGCCACCAGCTCAGCTATTACCCCGCCAATTACAGAGGTCTACTTCACGCCAGTGGAAATAAAATACTGCCAAACGGCATGCTTTATCTTCATTAACTCACTTTGAACAAGTTTCTGAGATATCATCATACCTATTGGATTTAGCACTTAGATGCCAACTGTGAAAATATTACCTAGTTACCGGTGCGGTTTGTAAGTGAGAATATATTTGTTTTTTACAAGGAAAATTCTTTACAGCTGTTAGAGATCATAAAACATAAATGGAATACATAGCAACATACATATACGGTGTGGTTCTCAAAGACACTTATTAGACATGTAATGAAATGATAAGATATAGATGTATATGTCTTTATCATTTTCTAACCAAACCTAATAGACATTTTTCTGTATTAATCATATCATTTCAGTCACAAGACGTCCATTGCTGGTCATAGATCTCCCCAAGTAATCCTCAATAGGACCGGTTGTATGCGGCCTGTGTTCAGCGCGATCCTGCGGTTTTAGTAAGATCGTCTATCCGTATATACGTATACGTCGTCCATCTTGTGGGTGGATGCCCTACACTGCGCTAGCCGGTATATGGTCTCCATTCCAGAACCTTATGCCTCCATTGGATCTGCGTACCAAGTGCCCTGGACACTGCCATTTTAAATTACTAATCCACCGGGCAATGTCGGCAACATTGTTTCTGATACGAATCTCTTCATTCCTGATGCAAAGAGGCTCCGAGCATTGCTCTTTTATTGAGCTATTTTGAGCTGGTTTAAAAGGCCAATGGTAAGAGACTACGTTTCTCTACCGGCATGTACCGGCAGAGTAGAATAGCACCTCCCCCTGTATCAGGTGTCGCAAGAGGCGACTAAGGTACCAGAACCGATATGCAAAAGAGTCTGCTCATATGTACAGGGCAGGGATGGGCAGCAGCTTGCCCGGTGCGTAAGCTGTGCTCTGCGAAAATAAATGTAATTTCAACCGATGCATCTGTATTAGACGTTATTTGCAGGGTGTATTATAGAATGATTGAAGGTTAACGCGATTGACAGCAACGAATGAACTGACAATCAACTGACAGCTGTCCAGTGTAATTTTGGTTATGGTTGTGTTAATATTGTTATAAGCAGTAAGGTTATATCGTAAAGTTAATATGACCTTTATAGTATTCTTTACAGTATTTAGCATAAAGACCATAAGCAAACCGTTTCAGCTGCCATTACATTTCACAACAGCTATGGCCAGTAAAAACTCCCCACTGCTTCAGAGTTTGCCGAATCAAACAGACATTTAACTAGAGTAAAATAAAAAAATAAATAAAAGAGTAAGTAAATAGTCCTACAAGGTACTGGCATAGTAGAATAGTACCTCCCCTTGTACCAGGTGTCGCAAGAGGCGACTAAGGTACCAGAACCGACAGATGGCGTTATATACATCCGAAACTGTACAGCTCAAAGACAAAGGGCGGGCATGGGCAGCAGCATCCCCGTTGCGATAGCTGCACTCTGCGACTGCCAACACGCCTGCCCAGCGCGACAATTATGGGCCAAAAAACCTTTCTTGGAGAGGCTTATGTCCAGCAGTGGACTTCCAATGGCTGGTATGATGCTGATATTTTTATTTTTGCACGCTGTGTTCTCCTTGAATGTTGGTTACAATTAGTTCTAAGATATAGTGTTATAAAGTGTACTATCGGATTAACGTTATCAAGCCCTAGAGAACCTAAATAAATAAATTAAATACAGTTACTTTCACATAACGAGTGACCGAATAATTGTTGCAGGGTTAATTATGTTAATACGTATATAATACAGTAAATAAATGAGGCATTAATGACTCTATTGACCAACACAAGCCATAACTGACTTAAGTTGTAAAATCTAATGGTAAAAGTGTCGGCTTAGAATTGAAACGTATATGGGCAAGACAACACAGCTGTTAAAACAACCATTTCGAGTGGGACGCCAAACCAAACATGGCCGCAGCATGTTCAATTAAAATGAACGCGTCAATTATTTTATTTGTGTGTCGCATTGACCCAGAGTCGGATTATTTATTAATAGCATTTATTTGATAATTTCTGTCATTGAACAAACGTTGTGTTTTTTGTTTATGTATACAATACCACCGAGAATAAATATTTGAATTTGTTCTGTGTCTAGGTGGTAAATAAATATATTTAAATTTAGCATTATTTTTAATTCCTCTGTTGTCTGTTAACAGATTTATTTCCAAATCAAGTCAATGTATGAGATGTTCTGTGAATTTATCTTCGTATCTTCAATGGCAGACTTGAAGTATTATTAACTTATAATTATATTTTATTAATAGCTATCAGATAGAATCGGTTAAATATATTTTAATTATTTATTAATTAAAAATTAAACACAGAACAAGTTTTTTTAATTAAAATAATAAGTACATAAAGTACTCAATGTCGGTTAAAATACATTTGGCAGCCTTATCGCTCAAAGCAGTATTTGGATGGACATAAGAAAACAAAAACAAGATTGAGCAGTTTGATGAGTACCTATTATTATAAAATATGGATGGATGGAAGCATCATGAATGCATCCATCCATATAAACTTTGTTACTTCTTTATGCTGGAAAAGCTGGTCAGATCTATATAATACTTGGCACAGAGATAAATTGATAGTGTGTCATACCATGGTCTACTTTTTATCCTTATAACATGTTCCCGTAAAATAGATCTGGCTTTTTTATTTTTAGGAATCGGCTCGTTTTTTGCATAGCTGTCAGGGACTTTCTTTCAGAAAAACAAGGTTAGGAATCAAATTTAAAGTAAAGAGGTCGCATAGTAAAAAAGTAGCAGGCAGAACAAAGTAAATGTACGACTTACAAAAATCATTTACTATCCAAAATATTCCTTCAGTCATTTATTTATTATACAAGTACAAGTATTTCATAAATGGATGGATCGGACGGGCCCGTTGGCGCAGATAGTAGCGATCCTATCTTATGCGCCAAGGGTTGTGGATTCAATTCCACCCAGGACAAATATTTACATAAGGATATTTATGTTTCTCGTGTATTATATATATGATTCCTTTGTTGTCTGATGTCCGTAACACAAGTGCTTTAAGACGGAGTTAGTTTAATGTATGGGATGTTGTCTGAACATTATTACATATTATATTATAAAGACTGATTCACACGCATCATATTATTTACTTGGAATATAAACAATCGTTGATAGGAACAAACCAAGGGTCTGTGTAGTGCATAGTACTTATGTTTACTTTCTTTAAATTGAAAGGAATCAAACAATTTACAGTAAAATAACTATTCCATCATAGCAAGACTGCAGGTAAGAACTAGCAGACCGTAAATAGAGAATGGCAAAGGGCCTATGGTCTATTATCATATGTATGTATATCTAATCAACTTGTGACATTAACCCGCCCTACAAAAGGGCTATAGTGTGCATCACAAATATGTCAGATTGTGGGAACACTGTAGCAAACAATCGTTTTGCTAGCTTTTTTCACTGTTTGGTGATATAATTCGCGATTTTATTTTCTTTTCTTGTAACTAAATGTGTTTGTTCTGAGTCTGGGTGGTAAGAATGTGTATGTTAAAACGATTTGTGTGAATTATAAAAATGCTTAAACTACTTTTGTTTATAAGGTATTCGACTAAGTTCATGATTGTACAAACATTTTCTATTTGATTTCTTTAACAAACGATAGAATAGTTTTTGTGACACTTTATCGAGCGTCGAGTTTATAATGTAACAAAGTTTCTCAAAGTTGGCCACGCATACCACCCGGGGTTGAGAGAAGCAATGACCTATTTTTTTTACTTAATAAAAGTGTTTTCTTGCAGTTTACAATTGCATCGATATTACTTTCCAATGCCTACTGTTATATTTGGTATTCAGTTATACCCAATGTAAATAAATAATTCGAACCGGACTTAACAGAAGAAGAAAAGGTATAGATATATAATAACAACCTCCCCATATTTAGGGCTAATAATAGGTATTTACAGGTGGAATACAACATTAAAAGAAAAAAACGATCTCAATATAACAAATATACGAGTACATCAAACAACACAAACAAATGGTAAAAAAATTAAATAAGAATTTAAGCAAGCAAAATTCTTTACAAAAAAATTACTATTGACGGGCCCAATGGCGCAGATGGTAGTGAAGTATATATATGATGATAATTGTGTTTATTCTGTGTCTGGGTGTTAAATATATGTATTTCCAAATGTATATACTTACATCACGCCTGTATCCCAAATCGTCTTGAGCCTCTCACAGCACACACCTATATTCATACCAAATAACAGTGTGCGTATTTCTGTATTTTGGTTTGAAGGGTTGGCGAGGCAGTGAAATTACTTAGTAATAATAATATACTCTTTATTGTACACCAATAAAAACAACACAAAAACATGGTATAGTATGTAGTAAGAGGCGGCCTAATCGTTAAATGCAATTTCTTACAGGCAACCTTTGGATAGATATAATGTTGAAGCTGGTGGAAGTTTGAGGTGTATTTAGGTAATGTGACATAATATCTTTAATTCATAAGTTTGTCGACTTGATCTAATAATAAAAATACAATAAGTTGTCATCATCATACCAGCCATTGTAAGTCCATGCTGGCCTTATAGGAATTCCCAAAAGCGAGGATTTCCTCATAATTGCGTATTGGCAATCGTAGAGCGGAGCTTTTACTGATGCTGCTACGCATCCCCGCCCTGTGCATGTGAACTACACTGTTTCGGATGGATATACCCCCATCTCTCAGTTCCGGTACCTCAGTTGCTTCTTACGACACCCATTTCAGGGGAGGTACTATTCTACTCCACCGATACCCCACGGCAATGTTCTGCACATGAATAGTCCAGGTGGGGATAGAATCCGCGACCCTTGGGGTACACGATAAAGACTATCACGCTATGCGCCATCAGGCCCGACAAAGTTGCTACAGATATTTACTGATTGAACGTTTAGATTCTTGAAGCAAGTGCTAAGTGGCAGTTTGTTTTTGTTTGTCATCACCAAGTTGAGGCGTGGTCGGAACTGGTACAGTACTTGACTGACTTACGTCGTATAATGACTTCTGCACATAGATCGTGTTGATTTTGTACTTGGTAGTAAACGTGAGTATCCAGCTTAAAATGTACCGGCTTTAGTATTGGTGCAATTACTGTGTAGAGGTCATCATGTATTGGATATTGTGCTACAAAATTGTTGAATGAGTTACTCTGTGTTCGAGACCAATTCTACCAACCTCTTTGAAGAGAGAAATTTCGTTAACCAAATCTAATTTAAGCATACACTGGTATGTTTTTATTGTATTGTGTACTTCTGAATTTATAATCATCTTCAAAAAAGTCGTCGCAATGCCTATGCTTTCTGCCTCCATCCTATCAGTTATTGTAACTTTGTCGCATCTTCTGACCCTGACACAGATGGAGGTACTATTCTCTGCCAGTACCCCACGACTTTTACAAAGTCAGGATTTATTGTCTTCATTTATCATCGCCCCGCGGTTTCTCTCGCGTAATTCCAGTTTCCGCAACAATAATAAATACAGTGAAAGTAGTAAGTTACTCATTATAACAATAGCTATTTGATAATGGTAGTCATTGCATACTAACTTTTACATCCCCTTTTAAGCCCTTAACGGATGATTGGAATAAATATTTCACACGTATTTCATGACTTTCATTGAAGGACCTATATACGGAATTTTATTTTAATAACTTCAAAAACGGCAGAAATTCATACTAACTTTTCACCTTGTTTTACCCCCCTTAGGCAGTGAATTTATCAATATCCTATCCTTTCTTTGTGTTCTACGTTTTAAAAAATGTGTAAAACCCCAGTGCAAAATTTTAAGTTTCTTACCCTTATAGTTTAGGACCTGCGTTGACATCAGTCAGTCTCTTTATATATATATATATATAATTATATTAATGAGTTTTGAGAATTGATTTAATGATTTTAATTATAACTAGGACTAAGAACAGATGAACTTAATGAATCCGCAGGATCGCGCTGGATCCTGGTTGTTGCAAGCGATCCTATTGGAAATGTTATAGGGAGGCTCATGTCCAACAGTGGAGTCCTACGAAAGATATTATTATAATGATAGTCTTTCAGATATCTTACCAGCAACATTGGCTTAATCCGTTCGTCGTCTGCTTACAATATATCATTTTAATATTACAAAATGCATTTTCCTTCGTCACTGTCATTTATCTTCAAAATAGAGAGTGCAAATACCATTCAAAACTTCGTGTAAACTCACTCAATGATTTTAAATAGCACATCAGTCTCCATTACGCGGCCATTACGGCGTGTTTTATGGATTCCAAGTGTTAATGAAGCAATGGACAATGAAAAATTTTCGCACGTTAATTTATTTAATGCAGCTATTAATCAGATGTTGTAATACAGTTTAATCTTATTATTGTAAGAAAATCTAAGTATCTGTATAACAATGCGTGAAACTTAGTGTTTTAGTAACAATTAGAAACTGAATCGGTATTTTATTTTTATCGTGCTGTTTTTGTCTTAATGAAATGGAATAATGAAAGAAATGATATTTTATTTTGACGGTGATATGTAATGGTAGAGGAAAATAGTACCGTGCAAGGATACCAAAACTCATAAGAGGCGACTGGGTACCGGAATTGACGGATTGCGGTACTTCTTTAGAAGCCATAGGACGGCAAGACGACGATGACTTGAACCTCCCGTGATTTTTCCAATTAGATCAATCATTAGGGCCTTTGCACATAGATTCATGATGGTAATGCTGCTGCCCATTCTATGCTGTATTTGTTAGGCTGCTTTAAGGGGATATCGCCAGTCGTAACTGAGGTACCAAGATCTAACGGTTCTGCCATCTCAAACATCTCTTACTAGCCTATGGGAAGATATTCTATGGAAGGCCTAAAACAAAAATAAATTCATACAACATCCCATACATTGATTTGACTCCATGATAAGTCGCTTGAAGCACTTGTGTTACAGACATCAAACAACAGAGGAATCACAAATACTTACTTAAACACACATATTTTACACCCAGACACAGAACAAACACAAATATCATCACAGAACAAACACAATATAAATATTTGTCCTGTAAATTGGAAACAACTCTCGGCAAACCAGATAGGATCCTGTGCCCTATTTCTTGGCAGAGTTCCGGCAGATTATAATAAAACCTCTTCTTGTACCAGATGTTATAATAGGAGACTGGGGTACTGGAATCGACAGATGGCGGTTGGGAATGAGTAACAGCATTCCCACCGCGAAGCTATGCACTGCGATTGCCACTACGCTTGCCCAGGTGGCAATTATGGGTAGATTATTTCTTTTTTGAGGAGGCTAATGTTCAGCAGTAGACGGCTGCATTGAATACGATGATGATGAATGCAAACGAATGCTTTATAAACTAACAAGATAAAATAGGCAGCCATTTTAAATTTTATTTTTAAAGTATTGTATTATTTTACATACAAATACTGTAAAACTCTAACCTACTTATAAGTAGGCTGTGATTCCAGTCTTCTAGAAGATAGTATTCTCTCATTTAAACAGTTTATTGCTTCTTGTGTACAGTTTGTTTCGTGACTGTGTGTTAGTGGTCGGCTAACAGTACAGGTTGTCCGTACGCGTCGTTCTGAGGTGAGATTGTTGCACGATACGCTAACTTTTTGTAACACGTCGTGAAATGGGTGACCGCGATTCAGGCATAAACGAGACATTCCGCATTTGAAGCAATGAATGACAAATGAAAAGCAAATACTGAGAGAATTATTTATTATAATTATATTTGTTTTGATAAAACATTTTCTTTTAAATATGTACAAAAATATAAATTATGTTTACATAGTTCTATTTGAATCCGTGAGGCACCGGAATATAAAAGCTCCCATCCCCCTGTACCTTTTGTCGTAAAAGGCGACTAAGGTACCAGAACGGATAGGTGGCAATATATCCATTTCAGGCAATGCAGCTCAAATAGCTATGCATTTGAGCTGCATTGTCTCGTCCTGTGGCAGGGATGGGTAGCATCCCACGCTTGCCCAGCGTGGCAATGATTAGCAAAACTCCCCTTTCTTGGGGAGGCCTACGTCCAGCAGTGGACTTTTAGTGGCTAGTATGATGATGACAGTTATATTTAAGATAGATATCTCTAACTTTTTTTTTCGAAAATGTTAAATAGGCTATTTCACTTGGTAAAGAAGTAGCTCCTTAAAATTAAAGAATTTTTAAAATCGGTCTAATAGATTTTAATTTAATTCATAACAAAAATAAGAAATATTTCCTCTTTATAATATAAGTATAGATTTTTTTAAATTTATTTTTTTAGACCAGGTCGATAAATAAGCATACAGTCCGCGTGATAGTAAGCGTCACTGCAGCCGATAGACGCTCGTAATATCACAAGGATATCACTAGCGCGTTGCCAAACTTGTGGCTTGAATAGTTTTTGTCACATTATCCAATAGTTTCACTGCCTCTATCATCCTTTAAACTGAAAGATAGCAAAGCGTGCATTTGACGATAAAAATAAATAAGAGTACGGTACCAATGCAGGCGACGTTTGTATGAGATCTACCTCATGCGAATGCTCGTAACCATAAACATAAACCAAAAGCACAGTTGAAAAATCTATTGTATTATTCTGAAACTTATTAAGGTTACTATTGAGTTTTTGACATATTAATGTTAGGTTATATCCACTCCACTTTAAAGTCCTAAAACGACATCAAATCGTGGTGTCCCTAGCACCAATTTCACGTGTCCACTACCGGATAAACTATCCGCATTCTGCCAATGGAAATTCGACTTTGACCCCAAAGCTTAGAGTCCAAGAACATGCACAGATCAGTCGGTGTACGGTATCAAGGTATCGGCGTTTTTAGCGTATGTACACTATGATAGTCTGTGAATGACACGATATTTTAGAAATGCCGGTGTGAATTCCACTTGTATACGGACCTTCTTACTCCATTTTGCGTAGGCGTTGCATATAAGTAGACTAATATTACGTAGAGAGAAAATACAAATCTATTTTTGATAGACGTGATTGCGCGGTGTTGTCCATATCTTGCGCGCCGAAGGTTGTGGGTTCGATCAAAATCGAAATATTTTTATTCGTAGGCACTTTTGAACAGTCAAAAAAGTATAATCATACTTCTGACTTTACGAAGCTAGGATGTGCAGATAGAGTCACATATCTCATTTGTGATGCAGGAAGCTTGTCTTAGTTTTAGATTGTCATTACAGGAAGGATCTTACAACTAAGATTAATGCAGGTTCATTACGCGATACATCACGAAAGAGCTTTCAAAGAAAAGTGATGTTATGAAGGCCCCGTGTCACCTTGTTCAGATTAAAAGAACAATTTTTTTTTAAAAAAAAAACCTCCAACAGCGAAGCCGCTTACAAAACCTTTGTTTAAAACTAAACAATCAAGACTTTTTAATACCTTAAACGCATACTTGATCCTTCCTCATCCTAATGTCCGTAACACGAGTGTAAAGAACATTGGCTTACCTTATTTTTATACATTATTTAAGTGGCATACGCTACATATATGAAAAAGGCGACTACTCGGATACCGTGGAGCGCAGTTAAGTGTAATAAGAATACATCTATATACATAAAAGGAGAATCTGTCTGACCAACATATCAACGCAGGGTCTAAATGATAAAGGTTAGAAACATGAACGAGAGAAGGGTTTAAAAATTGTGCGCACTAAGACGATTTATAAAAGTTTACCCTAACCCTTTTAGGGGTAAAACGGGTGTACAAAGCTAGTATGAAACTTCGAATTCGAATAAAGTTCAGTATAGAGGTTTGTCATTGTAGGTCATGAAACACGTGTAAAATATGCTTTCGAAAATCTTCCCTTACCTAAGATTAAGACTGCGGTTAAGACCGCAGAGCCCTGCTAGTAAATATATATTTATAAATCAAAACAGTTACGGCGTCTCAACATAAGCCTCATGCTACTCTATTTAAGCCACGCGTTGTCACCTCTACACTATCAACACCACAAGTAAAAACAAACACCCACGCACTACATATCTCCAGTCACGAATCATAAATCTCACTTAACTCTTCTAAGTGCCACTTAAGTGTAAACCGTCAGTGACGTCAGTGGAACGTACTTAGGTGACAGATCACTGGCGTTCACACTTTAATTGGCCAGCACACGGCATAGGCAAATCAACATTAATCATAGCGTAGAATGAATGCTTTATACAAACAGCGGTAAATTATTTATTTATGACTAATTTGTTGATAGGTGTATACCTGAGGTTGTATAAATGAAGTTAGAAGCCTATTTTCCCCGTGAGATATAAAAACTATAGTGTAACATATGTGTGACTTTATTGCCGTGTGGTACCGCCAGAGTAGAATTGTACCAGGTGTCGTAAGAGGCAACTAAGGTACCAGAACCGACCAATAGCTATATATCCAACAGTGTAACTCAAATGCACAGGGCGGTATTGGGCAGCGTCCCCGTTGCGAAGCCACGCTTTGCGATTGCCAACAAGTTTAATAAGCGTGGCAATTATCGGCAAGATTTACCCCTGAAATGATTGATGTGATAATGCGTGATTTCTGTCATCTGGTTTTTCTGAAAAACTTAAGAAGAAAACCTTCTTTTTAAATCTGATATCACTTCGGACCAGCGAAGACCATAAAACCAAGGTAGAGATAACGAAGTAAGAATCCCGAGTCTTTTCTACTAAGTATTGTGCAATTGGGCAGTACATTTGGTAACTAATCTAGTAATCAACTGTATTCTGGCTTGAGAAATGGGAGAGGTAATCCAATAACTGGACAATGTACCAGAACCAAAAAAGTCAAAGAAGAGATAATAATATCACTGATCTTTTCTTCTAAGTACTGAATAAATAGGCAGTACATTTGGTAACTGATTTAGTAATCAACTGTATTCCGGATTGAGAAATGGGAGAGGTAATCAAATAACTGGACAATGTACCAGGACCAAAAGAGTCAAAGAAGAGATAAAAATATCACTGTTCTTTTCTACTAATTAGTGAATAATTAGGCAGTACATTTGGTAACTGATCTAGTAATCAACTGTATTCCGGCTTGTGATATTGGAGATGTATTGAAATAATTGGACAATGAGACCAGAACCAAAAAGCCAAGAAAGAGATAATAAAATCAGTTTAGTAGAAATGATCACATTTCTACTAAGTACTGAATAAATAATTAGTTTAGTAGAAATGATCACATTTCTACTAAGTACTGAATAAGTAATTAAGCAGTACATTTGATAACTGATCTAGTAATCAACTGTATTCCGGCTTGTGAAATGGGAGAGGTAATCAAATAACTGGACAATGTACCAGGACCAAAAAAGTCAAGAAAAAGATTACAAAATCCCTAGTCATACTTACTAAGTAAATTAAATTTTGTAAATTAAATTAAGTGCAATAAAATTTTGAAAATTCTCTAGTCTACTATATTGGATTAAGAAATGCGAGAGGTAGAGAAATTACTCGACAATGTGATATATTGTACTCAAGCATGAGGCGTGGTAATGATAACCTAACGATATCGCGTCAAATGACTATGGTGATCGCTAGCCATGTCATGAGCACAAGAAAGACTAATTAGAAAAATAAAAAAAGTAAACATTATTCAATAGCTTAGTGGCGCATACGCAAGATAAAAGTCTAAACTAAATACCTAGTTAAAACACACACAGAAGGAAAGATAGTATTTTTGACTTTTCAGTTTCATAAACCTTACAGCGACGTTTTTGTTTGGCTACCATTTTCAAGAGGACTGGATATTTTTTCGTTGTAGTTCATACAAATAAATGCACCAAACATCTCATATATTGACTAAACTCCGAGATAAGTAGCTAAAAGCATTTGTATTACGGACAGCAGATAATAGAGGAATTACAAATATAATCTGGTCGGGAATCGAAGCATGATATTCAGCAAATAAAACAGACCAAATTCGCTATCAAACTAGTCTTATATAAAAAATAATAAAGCATAACAAACATCCTAACGAATGATAATACGACATTAAATAAATTTACAAGTAACATTAACATATAATTGTATATTGGTACAAATGTAAATATATATCCTATAACACAATGCTTTATAGGATTTTAATTCTAAATTTATTCTAGATTGAATAAATCCAGAGCCTTAGAATTAAGTTGCGATAAATTATATACAGGTACGCTCAGCTTAATTAAGAAATGTTAGTCTCAACCGACATTCGAATGATTTAAATTTTAAATTGGCATAAATTATGAAAATTTCATTACTAATGACTGGGTGATGAAATGTACTATTCTATTTTGTCGTGAGGTACCGGCCGAATAGAATAGTACCTCTCACTGCACCAGGTGTCGTAAGAGGTGACTAAGGTACCAGAAACGACAAATGACGGTATGTATATCCATCCAAAATAGTCCAGCTCAAATGTAGAGGGCGGGGATAGACAGCAGCATCCTCATCGCAATAGCTGCGCTCTGCGATTGCCAACAAGCTTGCCCAGAGGCTTATTTTCATTGAGGCAGGTACTATTCTATGTGCCAGCAGGTACAGATGACACTGTTGATAGAACACTAAAATAATACGTAATAAAAAAGCGTTAATATACATTTCCTCTTCTTTAAACCTAAACGTGAGACATGTATGAATAAAAATACCTCCCAAGAATTCCCTTTCTAAACAAAGTAGCTAATTAACTGCATATCCGACGTTCTCACACGATAATAACACATACACACATACAGTCAAGGCTATTTGCACAACACTATGTATGAGTCATCGGACTCAGATGATTTTTAACTTGACATTCCTGCGAGGATGCTTAAACTACAATAGCTACAAAGTCGAAGCGGAGTATTTGGTTTTACAATAAAATTATGTCAATTCTCCATACTAGGCACAGCCTGCCCGTTGGGAAAGTAATCGATACACAAATATATATTAAGGCAAAATAGGTAACAAAAAATAAATAAATTCAGCATATCAGCCCTAAGACGTCCACTGCTAGACACAAGCCTCCTCAAGCAATTTCTAATAGAACCGGTTGTAGGCGACCAGTGTCCAGCGCGATCCTGCGGTTTAAGTCAGATCTGATGACCATCTTGCGGGTGGATGCCCTACGCTGCGCATGCCTTTACGAGGTCTTCATTTCAGAACCTTACAACTCCATCGGTCATCAGTTCTCTTACTAAATGCCCTGCCCACTGCCACTTCAACTTACTAATCCGCCGGGCAATGTCGGTAACTTCGGTTCTGTTACGAATCTCCTCATACCTGATTCGATCGCGAAAAGTGACTTCGAGCATTGCCCTCTCCATAGCTAGGTGAGCTATTTTGAGTCGGATGGAAGTCCAATGGTAAGAGACCACGTTTCGCCAAATTATTAAGATAAATGTTGAAACAGTTAAGTGAAGTTGGCGTATAACTTACATCAAGTATATTGTATTATTGCCATCATTAGACCAGTTGTACCACACATCCACTGCTGGATATAGACCTCTCCAGGTGATTCTTATCACGTTGGGCAAGCGTGGTGGCAAAAAGCCCAATATACAGATAACTACAGTTGAATTACGCCAGTTAGAAATATTGACACAACATAATTAGTAATTCTTGAGAACAAAACGTCAATCTAAAAATGTAAAAAAGTTAAATAAACCGCGTTTTAAAGCCGTTAATCGAGTAGTTCTGCCATTTGTCGTTTTTGGTCGGTTTGGTTTAGTTGCTACCTACAACAATTGTTACAACCCCCCTCACCCCTCCCTACCATTGCCTAGCTTCAGGTTGTTATTTCATCAAACATTTATTTTTATTTATAACTAGCTGTCTTGACAGATTTTTTTTCTGTCGAAAATATCTATTATTTTTCTTTTTTTTGATTGTTTACTTTAATGTTAATCAGCACTTGGTAGTAGTGAATCACTTTTGTGCATGTTATGTTTGGCTTTAAATATAGTTACATTCTGCTCGTAATAAATCATTTTTTTAACAGCGTTAAAATGCGGTTTTTTTCCTTTTAAAATAGTTATATCGATGTTTCGGCTACCTTTCGGTAACCTTGTTACATTTAGTTTTATACCTATAACTAATTAGTTGTAAGTTATTCAGTTCATTTCATATACTTAAAAACAAAATATGGTGAATCTAAATAAATAAACTTGCTAGCTAGGCTTAAGTTATATTGGAAGTTCTAAAACTTGTGTAAGTTATTTGTAGCTGTAATTATATTTCAGACATGACCATTAAGATGACAAGCAGGTATCAATAACTATTTCTATGAAGCTTTAACGTCAATTATGTCGACTGAAATAAACTCAAAAAAGAATTAATGCTATATGTTAGCTCTTAACTAATTTGCACGAATTACTGAGAAAGAAATAAAAATATTTCCCAGGCATTATAAAATGCCACGACATTTCACAATATCACAGCTAGAAAAACAAAATATGTAGCCACGGACAAATTCATACTCGGTAGCGTGATGACTCAGGGGTCAACGAAATTGTGACCTGCGCGCGCGCACGCGCTCGATTTATAGCTAGAACTTAATATGCTTTCCAGTGTACACGTTTCTACATTCCTTTTTTTAAGTACACTGAGAGATAACAAAAATATGTTTTGTGTAACGCGCCGCTTTCAAAAACATTTACATCATTCTTTAGTCAGTTTTTACTTGAATGTTTGTTAGAGATTCTCTTGAATATGAAGTTGACGACACGACTGTTATGTGTGTTGATAGAGGTGTGTTGGTTCCAACACTGACATAGGGTAGTGAATGTCGGGTATGGCAGAAGAAGTACGCAGGTAGAATAATAATAATAATAATATACCCTTTATTGTACACCAATGAAAACAACACAAGAACATCACAAAAACATGGTATAGTAGGTACAAGAGGCGGCCTTATCCCTAAATACAATTTCTTACAGGCAACCTTTGGATAGAAGTAATGGTAAAGCTGGTGGAAGTATGAGGTGCATTTAGTACATACGTACATAATTATAAACAAATAAATAAATAATAAATAAATAAAATACAGAATAAATGCTGTTGAAATGAGAGCACTTCGAAGTATGTATGGTGTGAGATTGAGAGATAGATAAAGAATAGTGTAATAAGAGATCGATGTGGTGTAAAAGATGATATTGTGCAATAATAGAGATAGGAATGTTAAGATGTTAAGATTGGACATGTAGAAAGAATGGATTAAAATAGAATTACTGCACAAATATATAGAACGAAAGAGAATGGAAGTGTTGGTATAGGACGACCAAGGCGAACATATCTTAACCAGGTAAAAGAGGTATTAAAGAAGGGCCGGGTCTGACGTACTAAGAATAAACGAGCGTGTATGAATAGACTAATGCAAGTAAGGGAAGCGAGAAAGGTTTGCCAAGATCGTAGCAAGTGGAGATCTATAGTCTCTGCCTACTCCGATGGGACACAGGCGTAATGTATGTATATATGTAAATAACACACAAGCTACTTTTTGTTACACAAACATGTTTTGGTGGGATAAACTTGGCTTCCTATTTTTTATAAAATAAATAGGCCTGTATTTGTTATGACTTCACTCATGGTTTAGAATATTAAGTAGCAATTTACGTTGCTTGTTCCGGTTTGAAGGGTGAGAGAGGCAGTGAAATTACTAAGTAAAGTGACCTTCAAGATCTTAAAGTCAAAAGGTTGGAAACATGCTAGTGATATCCTCGTGATATTACGAGCGTCTAAATAAATACGTGTAAATAAAAAAAACTATACGTTTGACTTTCTCATTATATCATTCATACTACAGTCATTTTTAAAAGCATCCCGACTATAAGTACTTACTTAATTTCCCGCCGCCAACCGTCCTCGTCGGCGTTTCGTTTCACGCCGAACAGCGCGCATTGTTAATGAACGTATTCGATCGAGATTTCGACAAAACGATATTCCACACGAACAGCGGAGGGCACGCGGCGGGCGGGCGGACTCCGTTTGTGCCCCACTGACCTCCGCGGCAAAGAATAAAAACCTATAGGTAGGCACTAACACAGCCATCAGCCGATTTTTTTGCCGATTTGGCACGATCAATTCTTTCACCTATCCCGAAAGTGTGAATTATATTTATTAGAAAAAAATCAACTTGTCTCAGGTGTCAGCGGGGCTCGAACCTGCATCTTTTCCATACCAGGGAACGCATCACCGTTATGCTAACTTTAGTGGACATGTCGATATTTTCTTAGTGTTCTTTTTAATGATCATCATATCAGCCATAAGACGTCCACTTCTGGATATAGGCCTCCCCAAGTATCCCCCGATTAGTTTGAATGTCCAATTATAAATCCCAAACTGTAGAAAACACGTTTTAAATTATTTATATGGAAACTAGCGTCGCACCGTGGTTTCACCCGCGTTAAGTTTTAGAAGTTTCATTATAACTTTGCACCCTATATATACCATCGAATACATGTTATTAAAACAAAACTTTATATATGTTGTGTATGAGATCAAATTGTCTTGTCAGGTTAAGGGACGTGTTTAAATACATTTTCCGAACTTGAGAGTACACTCTTGCAGTATTTTTTACTGTTATCGTCAACTTTATTAAATATCGTGTCCTGTACGAACATTGATGACCCCGAACAAAGATACCCCATGTGTTCAATCCAAATTTCATTAAAATCTTTTCACCGGGTAAGGGTAAAGCTGTAAAGGCAAAACAAATAAACAGACAGTAAAAAAATAGACAGACACACTTTCTCATTTTAAATTTTAGTATGGATCAATAGACTTGTATGTCATATTCTATGAGGATCATAAATATGCATACATACATATATATGCAATTAGTCATGAACCTACGCAATCCATACTTGGAAGACGCTAATTTGTTGAAATGCGGCGGCAAAAACTATGAAGTGTTGTTGAGAAATACTTAGTACTACTGTAAGTGTATGGGTATATTAATAAACTTACACTTGTATTATTCACCATCATCATCTGAGCTGCCGTACCATGTCCACTGCTGGACATAGGCCTCCTCAAGAAACGGGAAATCCGCCTATAATGGGCTCGCTGGACAAGCATGATGGCGATCTCAGAGTGTAGCTACGCGACGGGACTGCTGCTGTCTAGATACGTACAGTTACAGGGTACAGGGTGGCGATGGGCAGCAGCATCTCATTTGCGAACACGCCAGCACGCTTATCCAGCGCAGTAATTATGGGTAAAAGTTCTTGGAGACCTATGAGACCTATGCCGAACAGTGGACTTCTTGGTCAGTGGTCTTGGATATGGTGATGATGATCGAGAAAGATATAGGCCATCTTTCATGTCGAAATACGAGTATTGTATGATTTCCATGGAATTTACGACAATTTTAGTACCACAAAAAGCCAACAGAGCTAAAGGGCGCTTAAGGTTTTAAAAACAAGCCAACCTAATCAGAATATCCGATCAAATATTTTGATCTCCACTAATATCAGAAATGTTAAAGTAAGTTTGTTTGTAGCCTCACGTTTTGTCTACTCAACTGATCGTCGTGAAATTTTCTAAGGAAGGATATATAGTACCTTTAATCCCTAAAAGGGTACTGTTACCGTTTCAGAGATTGCCACAAACAAACAGTCAGACAAGAATGAAAAAGAATATATCCACATGCATTTAGCAAAAAGCAGTTTTTTTTTAATATTACAAACAGATATTCCAATTTTATTTATTTGCATTGATAATAAACAGTTTTAATATATTTTCATTTCCTCGTTGACGTTGACTTTTAAACCACATTTCATCTATGTCGCCTTCATTTTGTTTTCCCAGAAGCAAAATTTAATTACCGATTGCACGATAACGCTAGCAATAAATGCATACAAACAAAAAATATCCTTTAGTGTTTTATAATTCCCGCTAATTGTTTAAAACTCAAAAAAGGGATAGAAAGGGACTGTAAATGTATTTTGGTATTGCTTATCCTAGTCGCGGAATGCCGCCGTTTGAGTCCTGACTGGGACAAAAGTGTGTCCACTGCTAAGAAAATGCCCAGGAGGGAATTCACAAAAAAGGGGGAGTATCGACCATAATAGACGCGCTAGACTAGCGTTGCGGCAATCGCAGAGCTACTGCCCACCCCCGTCCTATTACATTTCAGCTACACTGATTCATTATACCGTCATCTGTCAGTTTCAGTACCTCAGTCATCTCTCCCGACACCCTGTACAAGGGCAGGCACAATTTGACTATGCTGTGTGATTTGAATTATGCAACTTTTACAAAAGGTTGACCTCAAACTAAGGTCCATTGATACCCCTCTTTCACATATTACTACCGCCAAATGCATTCCAGTATTCTGATTTGAAACGTGAGAGCGGCAGTGATATTACTGGATAATGTGATATAATATCTTCAAGTTACAAGTTTGGCAACGCGCCAGTGATACCCTTATAATATTACGAGCGTCTATAGGCTGCTGTGACGCTAACAATCCCGCGGACTGTATGCTTGTTTATCGACCTGGTCTAATAAAAAAACGGGTGAGCACTTCTTGAAGAAAAGATTTTATGATCTTCTAGTGTTAATTATACAAATTCCACATAATAAATGACGATTAATATGACTTGTCAAGACTTCGAAATGTTTAAGACCGCCATGTTTAAATTAATGTACGGCTAACAATTCGAACAACAGTAGCGAAACATAATTTGTAACTTAACTATATTTCTTACTGTTAGAATTTCAAAACACTATAATCCCAGATGCGATCAAATTTGTCCTTCGTTTGTTATTCAATTGTATCTACAAGCCGACCTGATTACCATAACTACATTCGATAATGCTGTGCAAAACCCTTTGTTTTAATATGTAACTAAAATTATAATTTATTCATATTATATTTTTTCATACCACGTTTACTACGTCTAACATATATAAATATCTACCTCATACAAAGATCGTCTGCTATCACGTGGTTGGCAACGCGCTAGTGATATCCTTGTGATATCACGAGCGTCATGAATGTGAAACAATACAGCTTTAAAATGAATAGGATTGGCAGAAATTGGCTTCAAAAGATGCGTCAATTAAAATCTTTATAACAGACTTATTTGTTTTTTTTTGCTTTGGAAAAACTTTCTGAATTAATAATCTATGACCAATTTGAGAGCACGATCAGCTCGGAGCCAAAATGTCTTGTAAACATGTACCCTGATGAACGTATCAGTGATTCTCACATTCCCCATACAACGGCAAAGAAGAAGACATTTTACTGCCTTCACATATGATCGTTTCCAGCGCACCACTATTCTGGCTGAGAGATTATTTCGAGATGTCAGTTCTAAAGTAAAACGCTCAAAACTAAGTCAAAATTAGAAAAAGGTTGTTCTTGTACCTCGTGCTTTCATTAATCTTAGTCTTGTTCATTTCAAAATGACTGCTGCTTAAGCCAGCGCTATCGACAATTAAAATAAGCTGCAATAAAATGCTTTGACAACCAATAAATTGGTGTGGTCTTGTGTAGCTAACAAGTTCTTAAGTTAAAGACAGTATATTTCATAAAAAGGAGCTACCGCTTAACTCTAAAGTTGATCCAAACAGGAACCTCTTTCCATCTGAGCCGAAAAGTCCTGCCGGGCCCTTAATTCTGTTCCTTCTTGTTGGTTCTCTTCCAGCTTGTTTAGTACTTGGCTCGGTTCAGACTGAAATTATCTTCTTAAAACGTGATTCCAGCTCAGATGACTATAGTTTAAGGTGTTTTCTCCACTAAAAGAGGTGAGAGAAATAATAAATATAGGGTAATATCACACACGCATTATATTATTCAGTTAAAGTACCAAGCGAACGATTTTTCTACAATATACCTCATTGAGAATCAGAAACATCGAAAAGTTCAAGTCCCGCCTAGCACCTGAGACAGTTGATTATTTTAAGTTAATAAGATCTGAAATATAATTCAGCATTTTCTATGCCTGAATCCTCACCAAAGTATTTAAGTAACTATGTATTTCTTTTGTTCAAATTAAAAATATATATTTTTTCCTACAATATTGTAGAAATGATTCTGACTTCTCAGTCTGCTAAGGTCTGGGTAGCACAACGGTGTTGCAGTCTGCCGGTATGGGAAAGATACAGGTTCAAGTCCCACCTGACACCTGAGACAGTTGATTTTTTTCTAGTAAATATCAACAATTAAAATAGTAATACAATATTGGTGAAGGAATCGAACGTGACAATGTCTGTCAATGGTGACTGACATACGCACGTACACGCGTCTAGGAATATGTAAAGAGTTTCCGCTTAGTTTGCATTCAAGCCTTATATTTGAAGTCTTATATTGAAATCAAACACTTATGTAAGACTCACAAATTCAAATATCCCTTATTAATTATTGACCGTGCAAGCAGAGTAGAATACTCCCGTTATACCGTGTATTACAAAAGGCGGTATTAGAATCGTCATGAGGCGGTATAGCAACTAGAAATAGCGTAGCACAAATGCAATATTGTGGGGACAAGAAGCATTCCCGTCACGAAGCTACACTCTCCGTCACCATGCCTTCCCGCTGATGGGAATTACGGGCAAAATACGATTTTTGCCTTTCCTTGCGGAAGCTTATATCGAGCAGCCGGCCGTTTGTGATGATGATGACAATGACACAATTTTGGAAATCTCAAACGGCTTCATAGGCTGGACAAGCTATCAAGTTAAAACCACGCAAAAGCATAACACAGAGCAAAGGTCAAGTTGCAAAGAACTCCAAGAAAGTTTTTCTTAAAGTTTATTGAGGTGGCGCCACCAGCTTTGGAGAATTTGAGAATACCTACCTTCTAATTCACTTTAGGCAATGCATATACTCAACCTACAAAGCGTGCTTGCTAATTGAAAAACGTTTCTTTGTCCGCTTCGCGCATCTATGCTTTGGTGGAGTTTGGGCATAAGTTTTCGTCGACCGCTAGGGGGCGTGACGGAATATCTGAGTAATTACAGGCTCAGACGTTCCGACTGTATCTCGTTACTTTAATCTTGTGGGATTTTGGGCCATCGGTATTTGGGGAAAAGTGGGTTGATATTTATTGAGATTTTGAGGATATGTCTTTTAAATTAGTCATGATACAACAATACATAACTGAGTAAGATATACTTAGGTATTAAATCAGCAGTTCTAAATAACAAATTTAAAACAATAACAAAAAAAAGGTTATTATTGTAATTATGCTGCATCGCTGATGGCTTAATAATGTACATACTTATAAAAAAGAAATAATAATCATTAATTTTATTGTTTGACGGACCCGATGGCATATTTGGTAATGTTCCTATATTCTGAGCGTAATATTAATATGATAAATGTTTGTTTGTTCTGCACCTGGCTACTAGACTACTAATTGCGGAGCCAGGACAATGTATATGATTCTGTGTGAATTATTATTAATTATATAATCATATTACATAAATTTTACCTATTTCTGATAATCGCGTTTAAGTTATACTATAAACAGCTGACAATAAAATATTTGGTAATTTATAACTAAGATTATACGATTTATATATTTTTCATTATGATTTATATTTTTTTTCTATATTATTTTTTATTTTATCATATGATTTATATATGTTTATGTACATAACATTTGTAAGCCTATATTGCATGTTATTATTTGTGGAGAAAAATAAATAATTTATTTATTTATATAAATAAAAAGATATCCCCAGCAGTTCGAAGGTAAAACATTTAAAGCATTCGATTAAGTTATTTTCTTAAGCAGTAAAAATATATAACACTGATTGTATAAACTTGAATGAATTTTACAATCCCAAATTAAAGTATTCAAGAATTGATAGACTAGAGACTTATTTCTAGTAACTTAATAAATACTTTTTAGAATCTAGAAGAAACGAGTGGTGGGTAAGACCTTTAAAAATCTCCTTTTAGTAGATTTGATGTAACACCGAAATAAATCGAAGTATATTTGTTATTTAAGACTATGGCCAGTAATAGACAGGAAAGCTTACTTTCACTCGTGTGTCAAGTCAAAGTGTAAACGTAGTAACTCATAACCTCCCACGCTCTGTCTGAGCATGCCGTAAAGGGCTTACTGGGTCAATGTGTTCTTTACTTAATTATTTCGTTTTTGTATCACCAATGTCTAAAATCAAATGTTGGCCTCGGATTAAGGATCAATAAAACCTTTTATCGTAAGACTAATAAAAGGTTTATCATAACATCTGCCTATGAAAAAGTGGTTATTTAAGAAAAGCTCCGAACATTGCCGAGTCTGATATACCAAGTTTTGAGATAAATTTCTGACCAGTCTAGGTTTGCTTCAATATTTTAATAACCTTTGATTAATTACTCAAACTTTTGACGTGACTGGCCCGATAGCACAGATGGTATCGTTATACGTCAAGGGTCGCGGGTTCGATCCCCACGCAGGACATACATTAATTTAATGATTTGCAATTGTTCTGTCCCGGTATTAAATATATATTTAAGTATATTTGTGATTCCTGTAAGGAATGCTGAATATTCATTTGTTTTGGATGGGTATAACGCCATCTGTCGGTTCCGGTATCTTAGTCACCTCTGGACCTGGTACAAACAGAGATACTGTTATGCTCTGCTGGTGCTTAACAGCAAATAATATCATCATAACTCTGTAGTATTAGAACAGACTAAGACTACATGATCGCGCTGGATCCAGGCCGCATACGACTAGACTTATTGGAAATCTCTTGGAGATGCCTATGTCTATGAGTGATCATTTTACAGCTGATATGATAATGATTAACTAGAGTAATAAAACTCTAACAAAATCGAATAAAATCTTATGTGCCAAGAGTCGTGGATTCCATCCCCACCCAGGACAAATATTTATATGAAGATATTTATATATACTCGAATTCTGTCTGAGAATTAGCAATATGTCTATAAGTAATATATTTGTAATTCATCTATTGTCAGATCTCCGTAACACAAGTGCTTTAAGCGACTTACTACGGTGACATTGACATGTATGAGATGTTTGAATTAAATAAGTAATAGTTTATTCAGTATTAACTTATTACTTATCGATTTTATAAACAGATTGTTTGTTTGGAAGTTATTCGGATAACAGATGACTCATCATTACACTTATTTTGAACACAATGAATTCGCCGAACAAAGAACGTAGAGGCGTAAAATGATATAATAAACTCACTGAATCATTTTGAATTTGCATAAAATTATTGAATTCTCTAAACATTCGGCCACACGGTGCAATATTTAGAATAACTTAATACAAAAACAAATAACAGAATCATATAAAATGAACTATATAGCATGACTTTTATTTACTTCTGTATCAAGTCTCACTAACAACATTACATTAACAATTATCACAATAATCCATTACTTGTATGCAATTCTTTTTTCTTTAGTTTTTTATTAGACCCGGTCGCAGCATACAGTCCCCGTGATAGTAATTGTCATCGCAGCCTATACACGTTCGTAATATCACGAGGATATCACTAGCGCCAACCTTGTGACTAGAAGATATTATGTGGCATTACCCAGTAATTTCACTACCTGTCTTATCCTTCAAAACTTGCCGTGAGGTACCGGCAGAGCAGAATAGGTACCTCCCCTTGTACCATCTGTCGTAAGAGCCGACTAAGGTACCAGAACCGACAGATAGCTGTATATTTATCCGAGATTGTGTAGCTCAAATTCATAGGATAGGGATGGGCAGCAGCATCCGCACCGCGAAAGCTGCGCTCTGTGATTGCCAACACGCTTGCCCAGCGCGGCAAATATGGACAAAGTCCCCCTTTCTGGCCTATGTCTAGCAGTGGACTTCCAATGGTTGTTATGATGAATTTTCAACAAAATCAGTAAGATTACGCAATTCAGACATTAAATATTTTATTAATAGACGGGCACGATCGCGCATTTTATAGTATACCACATCTTGAGCGCCAAGAGTTGTGGGATCGAACTCCATCCAGTACAAACATTTATACGACTAACATTTGTGTTTCTTCTGTATTTTTTATGTATACTACTTGAATACATACATAAAACTTACTTCTTCATTTTCTCTGTTGGCTTATATACCTACCAGGAAGGTTTTAAGCCAATTATCCCTTTGTGAACAACTCACAAAACTACACAAGTAAATTTAGTTAAATCACTTATTAATTGCGGATCGGCCTGCATGAGTCTGTCGGGGTGTTGCAGCCAATTTTGATCTTAAAAGCTGGACATGTGTTGGCTGTCTATTGTTTTATGCACACAGTCGACAACTAAAAAGATATTTTTACCTATCAATCTGTGGTCAACGGTTTCTCAATTACTATATGTTTTATAACTAGTTTTATGTCAGTAAATTGTTTAGTGCTACTGTTTATTGATCTAAATAAAGGGGAAAAAAGCTCGTAATGAAGTGAATTAGGTGTTAATTGAAACTTTTGTTAATATGACCTAACATAATAATTTTTTTAACATCAATTATTGTCTAAAAAGCTCAGTAGTTACTAAATGGGAGTACTAACATAGAATAATATAGGTACAACAGCCCTGTATCTCAGGCTGTATTCGTTTGACTTGCTTTATTAAATAGTGACCACCTTGTTTATATTCCAGTATAATGATAATGAATAAATTACATCTTCTCAATGTTTCTTCTTAACACGAAGTCATAAAACTCACAACCCATATTAATAATATTGTATAACACTTTCGCATTCACTATTCAAAATAAAATAACTTTTTTACCCGCTTTTATCTGCAAAATGATGGTCGTAATCGTAAGGTCGAATAATACGAAAAAATAGTTGGATAAACGTTGGATGCGTTTTAAAGTTACAAATAACTATTTTCTAGTTTTATTACTCATATTAATATTATAAAGGCAAGATTTAGTCAGTATGTAGTATATTTATAAATAATTAATAAATGGAGAAAAGATTATTTTAAATCGGTTAAGCAGTTTTTGTTATAAATGACGAAACATTTTTTATAAATAAAAGCTTAGCTTAGCACAATGTGTATGTAATAAACTATAAAAGCTTATTACATACTTTTACATCAAATTAACTATGATTTGTGGCAGCATTACTGTCTCTTTCATTTGTCTCGGCGACAAACTAGAGGAGTGGTGGGGGAAAGGAACGCCGGTGTATGCGCGTGCGCAGAATCTTAATACGATGCCATTCAACCTCGGCTCTATGATTTAAACGATAATGTAGAGACGAACATTGTCGAAGTAGTTAACTATTCGTCAGAGCAGAACTTAAACATAGAGAAATAGAACTTATAAATAAATACAATTAAAGTCTATGTATTTAATGATAAGGAACAGCTGCTCATATGCATATAAATATGTTTTTATTGCTATGTGCGCCATAGGTCATGGGTTTGACCCCGCGCAGTATTTCTGTTGTGCTTATATATATAATATTTGTGTGAGTGTGTGTATTTAAGTAACAAACAAAACTATCATTGCCCTTTGTGGAAATTAAACCCACGACTATACGCACACAAGAAAGTGTAATTAACACTGTAGAATACACCATGCGGTATCCTAAAATATTTTTATTAAAAAAGTTTCTACTGGCTTTTATTCTACACTGAGTTTACGTTCATTATAATTTCTATACTTTTGTTATAGACTCGTATACTACACGCAAAAAATCTAGAATTCATTTTATATATAGTCTCTGCTCTACAATATTCAATCCATGCCAAGGAAATCTTCAATAGCATTAAAAGTATCTAAGTACGTACAATTAACACGTGTAAGCGTCCTTGTAAGAGAACACTATAAATCCATGCGAACTCTACAATTCAAAGAATCTGATGTCACGGCAGTTAAATCCACAATATACGTCTCTACATCCTGATAGGCTCTTAGTCCGGTTTGTGTAGAGCGAAGTCGGTAGCGTACTCTAGTTTATGGCGCAGGATGTATGAGCTCGTTTCCACTATGTCCGGTGGTAGATCCATTTTTAATTAGAATGCATTTATGCATTTATTCAAGATATCGCAAGATACTAACGCACTGATGTAGATTCAAAAGAGAGACAATGATATGATAATAATTTACACATAAATTGGCCTAACTCTAAAGTAAGTCACTGAGAGCATTTTTGTTGCGGATTTAGACAACAGAGGTATCACAAATTAAATACCTCAATACATATTTAACACCCAGACAAAAAAATACAAAAAAATGTAAATATTGTGCCTTTGATTTACCTTGGTAGCCGCATGATGACCACAGCTGTACATAAGCCTTTTTTCTCCCATATTCCCTTTTAAAGGGAGAAATTTGTCCATAATTGCCGCGGCGGGCAGGCGTGAAGACAATCGCCGCGCATAGTTTCGGAACGGGAATACCCTGGCCTATCCGTGCCCTGTTGTATTTTAGCATTTCTTGTTTCGGGAAGGTATATTCCATCTGACAGTTCCTGTACAATGATGTTGAAAGAGGTGACTGATACTTCTTGCTACGCTTGGTTTTTTTTTATATTATGAAGTCAGCAAACAAGCGTACGGTCAACTTAATGGTAAACGTGACAGCAGCCTAAAGAAACTCGTGACATCACAAAGATATCACTAGCGTGTCGCCAACCTTGTGAACTGAAGATACTATGTCACATTTATTCAGTAATTTCACTGCTTCTCTTACCATTCAAACGACTTATCAAAGAGTCACGTTAATGTATGAGATGTTGAGTGGATTTTTAATATTACTATCGATGTCAACAGAGTTGTTTAACACGGTTTAGCGATAGGGCGCGCGTTATTTTGCCGGCGCCGGCAACCGATAGAGACAACGAGCTTATACACGGATGCGCTGCTATTAAAACCTTAATTATTCACTGATATGTAAGTACCATAGACAACTGTTAATTGGAAGTATTAGTATAATCTTAGTGATTAAAAGAAACCTACATGTTATAAGGAAAAGATATATATTACTAAATAACATTAAAAATCAGCCGTTTATTTATCTCGTCTGATGTTTATTGGCGTGTAAAGAATATAAAACAACTATAATGGTAATAGATAAGACATGATGAAAGGAAATGAAACAAAGTTTAATAAAATGGCAACCATGAGAAGGAAAAATAAAGGTAGGTTGACAGAAGATGGTCAGATGACATAAAGAAGTTTGAAGAGGCACGGTTCAGTGCCTGAAGACGGAACCTTTATATGTTTATTATGAAAAAAATATTGCAACTATGAATTGAGATATACATTATTCTATCTATTAAATTGGATCCAACTGTTTTCTCCAACAACACAATTAGCAATAACTGATGAAAATTGGTTTAGTTGTTTAGAATATATACTCCGATACATAGATAGTCATAGATATTCTATTACCTTACAACGTCACCTGTTAGAACCTTATGGCATACATCATCTTGCTATACATATAAATTTCCTTTATTTTCACAAATGTATTTCACACAGCAATGAGGACGTGAATTTTTTTCTTATTTGACAAATTTCTGTACAAATGAATAAAGTCGCAGGCAATTAGTTCGTTAACAAAAAAAATTTAAACATACATTTTATAATAAGCAGGCAAAGTTAAGCCTTCGAGTCCTACCGTAAGGTAGTCTGTCTTTTTTTATGACATACTTAGCAAATTATACAAATATATTTATTTGCATGTCAATGTTTGAGCTTCCTAAAACTGGTCGCGGTAGAGTTCCGGAGTAAATAAAAGCAATCAAGCAATATCACACACAGATCTCTACATAAAGTCGTATTGGTTTTATTTGCCCACCTTTATCGGCAGAGCACGCATGAATGATTATTAGTTTGCTTTAGCATTATTGTTGACTCTGAACATTTGGATTGCTACCTCAATTATACGAGTTCTCGCAAGTCCAACCTCATATTTTAATAATAATATTTAAATGTAAATTCATTTATGCAAACAACCTTAAATCACGGTGTCGGAACTGAACTTCTAAACTATTTATTTTGATAACAACTCGTCAGATATATTATACCCCACATTTATTTTAAAAATTTTTATGATAAAAATATAAGTACAGTTAAGATGAGATAACGTCTGTTGGGTTAGCTAGGTTGGTATATTTTGTTAAGAAACATCATCATCATCATTATTACAGCCATTGGAAGACAAAGGCCTCCCTAAGAAAAGGGGATTTTTACCCATAACTGTCTCGCTGGTCAAGCCTGTTAGCAATTACAGAGTGCAGCTTCCGCGACGGAAATACTGCTGGCCGTCTTTCCCCCACCCCATTGCATTTGAGCAACACTCTATGGATGGATATACAGTGGTCTCTTGACACCTGGAACATAGGGATATACTTTTCAATGTTGCCCGTACCTTTCCGCAAAAAATATACCAACAATTTAATTTACAATGACTACAGAAGGATTACTAAAAACATAAGTAAGTATATCGCACAGAACTGGAACATTTCCGTTATTATGCAATTAAATAGATTTTAATTAGAGGAAATTGTCACTATATACATTAACCTATCCGTGTACATTTGTTTATCTAATGAGGATAGCATAAAAACCTCAATAAAACTGTATACGAATGTGTCAGCTATAATGGCGATCGGTCAAGCAATGTCCAATTTTTTAATTGAGTCTATAATAATAATAATAATATACATTAAGAAGAATAAAACTTATAAATTAAAATACAATTGGCGGCCTTATCGCTCAGAAGAAAATGTGATAGGCCGTTTGATTACAATTTATAAAAAAAATTAATTCCGTCTATTTTATAAAAATGAAATTAAGTATTTTTATTAAGTATTATTATTATTATTTGATTTCCACAACATCTCATACATTAACCTGACCCTGGGGTGAGTCGCTTAAAGCACTAGTGTTACGGACGCAGGACAATAGAGGAGGAATGGGTGTTAAAAATATGTATTTAAGTATTCTATTTGTGATTTCACTGTTGTCTGATGTCTGTAATACAAGTGCTGTAAGCAATTTATTTCGGAGTCAGGGCATCATTGAGATATTACTCGAATTTATTATGATTTATTATTTATCATGTATGTCATGCCATAGCAACATCATACCGTATTATACATTATACTTATAGAGAATAATCAATTAACACCATTGCGATCATTAGTTATCACTTTCCAACTAATACAAACCGTCTCGAGATAGAGAGGAATGCAATTTATCGCCGCTGACGTACGAAAGACATCAACGAGAGACATTTGGGAGGATTTATATTTATGCATTTGTTTTATTGTTAAACAGACGTACAGCATATGGTAGGTAATTGTGATATAGTTCAGGATGAATATGATTATTTTATAATTAAGGTAATATTTTATTTGTAATTAAGAAGAATCAATCAAATAAAAACAAGCTATTATTAATATTTTTGGGTTCATCATCACCATATCAACCGTACGACGTCCATTGCTGTATATAGGCCAGCCCAAGTGATCACGGATAGAACCAGTTGTCTGCGAACAGCACAATCCTTCAACCAGTGCGATCCAGTAAGTCAGATCATCTGTTCACCTTATGGGTAGGGGTCCTACGCTGTGGTTGCCTGTAAGTGGTTTCCAATTCAGAAACTTATGGCACCTTCGGTTGCCGGTTCTGCACACTAAGTGCTGCCTCTTGCCACTTCAACTTGCTAATCCACTAGGCTATTTTGGTAACACGTTGTTTGACGATGAGGCGACTGAGGTACCAAAACCGAGAGATGGCGGTATATCCACCAAAAACAGCGTAGCTCTAACCAATGGGAATGTGCAGCAGCGTCTCCTTCGTAAGCAATGCTCTGCGATTGCCACCACGCCTGCCAATTAAGAGTAAAATCCTGCTTTCTTGGGTAGGCCTATATACAGCAGTAGACTTTCAAAGGCTTCTTACATGATATCGGTCGTTGATTCTTTCATGGATGTTCTTATTTTAGGCTGCTGCAAATATTAACATGGTATTTATTAGCACTTTAAGCATTCCCTGCAAATAACGGGCCACTCAATAACAAGCGGTTTCGCCCATTCCACCGGTGGTTCTGGAATTGGTATTTGAGTTGTCCAGCTGTAAGAATCGAATGCAAAAAGAAAAAAATGTTTATTTATTTTTTGTAATTTTAGGTCGATATTTCGACGTTCCCAAGATTATCAAAGACGTAGTGTCAGGATTTTAATATTTACGGTTATTGCACTAAGCAATTTACCTTGTTAGTTTTTACTTTACGGTCTCGGCGGCACATGATGTACCCGATGGTGCACGTGGTAGTGATCATATCTTAAGCGCCAAAGGTCATCGGTTAGATCCCCACCCAGAGCAAATATTTATACGATGAATATTTGTATTTATTCTGTCTGGTTAATAATAATAATAATAAATTCCCACAACATCTCATACATTGACCTGACTCCGTGGTAAGTCGCTTAAAGCACTTGTGTTACGGACGCCAGACAACAGAGGAATCACAAATATACTACTTAAATACATATATTTTACACCCATATACAGAGCAAACACAAATATCATCATATAAATATTTGCTCTGGGTGGGAATCGAACCCACGACCCCTGGTGCACAAGACAGGATCACTACCATCTGCGCCATCGGGCCCGTCAGTATTATATGTATACAAATATTGTGTTTGTAATTGTTCTGTTGTCTGATGTAAAAACACAAGTGTTAAGCGACTTACCTTGGAGTCAGGTCAGTGTGTGTAAATATCGTTTATTTATTATTTAATTTTGTACATTAGCGCTCCAATACACGCAATAAGCGCTAACACTCGCGTAATTGTTCCTCTATCAAGATTATCAGGAAACCGTATAGATTCAGATAAAATTGAATAGAAAATATTCAAGTTTGCAATCCTTTGTTGAAAATAGTATATTTTTTTCATTCCCATCATGTTTTTTTTAAGCCTACGAGTTTGTGAACTTTTGATGCGCTAGACTGTAACGAAATTAAAGCAGCCAGTGAAAGTGACGTCAAAATCGGTCACCCGTCATGGTGATAAGCCGTCAAAAACATATCATCATCATACCAGCTATTGGAAGTCTACTGCTGAACATAAGACTCTCTAAGAGAGGTTTTTTGGCCATAATTGCGTTGGGCAAGTGAGTTGGCAATCGCACAGCGCAGCAACTCGACAGGGATTCTGCTGCCCATCTCCAC
This sequence comes from Heortia vitessoides, assembly GCA_020976665.1. Taxonomy (NCBI): domain Eukaryota; kingdom Metazoa; phylum Arthropoda; class Insecta; order Lepidoptera; family Crambidae; genus Heortia; species Heortia vitessoides. Next base: position 10,657,325 of record JACJUM010002279.1, on the reverse strand, counting down.
CTTGTGCATTTGAGCTGCACTGCACATTTATCGGTTCTGATACTCTTGTCGCCTCTTACGACATTTGATGCAGTGGGAGGTACTATTCTATTCTGTCAGTATCTACTGGCATATATATTTATAAATAGAGTATTAAACGTGTCAAGTAACTAATAGTACTTACACATATATATGTATGTGTACTATACGCCTACTGCAACACGCTAGATGACCGGTAGATTTTCCAGAGATCTGGAAGGCAACGTCCAGCAATGGATTAGCAACATCTGGCATAATGATAATTCAATAAAATTTTTTAAAATTTAACAAATTATTATACATTCATTGCACAATAATTGTACATAGAATCTGTTTATTAAACAATCTGCGATCATTTTGTAACGTGAACATGAAATGTAACTTTCTTCACATTGCGTGCGCGCTCACTATCAGTTAGAAAACAATGCACAATTGTAATAATTGCAGTATTGCAATTACTATTGTAATCATGTAATTACTATCATCGCTCTTGTGTAATATGTTATGTGTGGTTTCATCACCTATGCGTTATAATAAAATATATATCTAGTGTTCCAGGAAATTTGTGTAACGTAGTTTCGTTGATTTTATATTTTTTTCATTTAAAACTGTGTTTCACTGTATTGTGTAAGCTTGTTACGTTAGTATTAATACAATTATTAACACTTACATTAAAAAACACAGAAAATGCATACTAATGCTATAAAAAGGGAAACATATGTTTTTTTTTTTATAGGTCGACTAACTAGCATACAGTCCGCTTGATTATAAGCGTTACCACAGCCTATAGACGCTCGTAGTATCACAAGAACGTTGCCAACTTTATGACTGCTGCGGCGGTAGAAATAGGTTAGAGTGAGGTACCAATGCAGATAACCTTTGTTTGATATTTATTACATATAAATATCTGCCTGACTATTACATTTTCTAATAATTTAAGCTCTAGGTAAGGACATGACGTTCCTATAATAATAATATCATGCAATATCTCATATATTGATCTAACTCTTAGATAAATCGCGTGAAGCATTTATGATACGGACATCAGACAACAGAGAAATCACATATATAACATACTTGAGTACATATATTGAACATTCAGACACAGAATAAATATTATCATGTAAATATTTTTTCTAGGTGGGGATCGAACTCAGGACATTTGGCACACAAGATGGGTACACTATCATCTGCACCATCAGACCCATTTTATAACCCAAGAATATTAGAAATTGCTTACTTAAGAAACCCTTAATTGCAATTTCCTAATCTATATACTATGTTTTTTTTCATACAGGTTTATAAAGTCTATGACATTGTAAATAATATAGATTATAATTGGTTAATTTTCAGAATAAGTTCAGTATACATTTAGTTTTGAAAACATTTATCGATTTTATTTTAATTTGTATAAAGGAGTGATATATATTTTTATATTACTTTAAAGATCATTATTTTTTTGGAACGTTTGGGTTTCCTCTTGTAGTTAGTCGATGCAGTATCCTTTTGGAGACCCTAACAGTAGTCTGCAAGCATGGCTGGATCCTATCTACCCTAGTAATGCTTTTCAAACTCTACAATTTCTTAATAAAAACGTTTTACTTACTGAACCCATGTTATCCGAAAAAAGACTTAAATGAGAGTGGAGAAAATGAATTTTCAGTGACATGTTGCATCCCAGTTTATGATAAGCATCCAGCATCAATTTTATTTTTCAAATGAGTCAAAGAAATGTGTCACTTTCGATAACTTGAAATCATAACGTCAGTTTGCAAAATTCCATTGTTTTAGTCGCGAGCGTAATATTTCTGATTTTTCTTTGGTTTCTGGCTTTCATTTATATATATATAAATACATGAATATATATATATATATATAGTGGTACCGGCAAATTAAAATAGTGCCTCCCCCTGTATCAGGTGTCACAATTAGCGATTGAGGTACCGGAACTGACAGATGGCGGTATATCTGGAGCAATGTCACTCAAATGCAACAGGGCGGGAATAGACAGGAGCATTTCCGTCGCGAAGCTACGCTCTGCGATTACCATCACGCTTACCTAGCGCAGCAATTATTGCCAAGTTCCCCCTTTTTGGGGAGGCCTATGTCTATGATAGACGTTGTATGGCTTTAATGATATATGGTCTTATATGTATATAATAAGACTCTGATATTAACTCGGACATCGTTTGACTGATCGCCATTACAGCGAGCACATGTATATAGTTTTATTGAAAAGGTTTTTATATTATCCTCATTAGATAAATAAATGTACACGGACAAGATAATGTATATAGTGACGGTTTCCGTTAATTAAAATCTATTTAAGTGCATAATTAAGTAACTGTGTCGGTTCTGTGCGATGTACCTTTTTTGAATAAATACTTGTTTGGTTTTATGTTGAATATGCCATATTTCGACCGGCCTGATGGTGTAGATGGCAGTATGGTGCTCCGAAGGTCGTGGGTTCGATTCCCACCTAGAGCAAATATTTACATGATGAGTATTTGCATTTGTTCCGTGTCTGGTAGTTATTTATCGGGTGAGTTTACTGGGTTTTATAACGCCACATCTCCAAAACTGTTTAATAGCAGTTTGGAAAACGCTTTCAAGCTCCTGGATTTGCAAGTATTTGGCATCAAATTAACAGCAAATACATCTCTCACCCTCGGTTTGCCGACGATATTGTGGTCATGGCAGAATCAATGGAAGATTTAAGCACGATGCTCGAGGACCTTAATCGAGTTTCTCAACAGGTGGGTACCAAAATAAACATAGAGAAGGCTCAAGTAATGTGTAATACCCATGTTGTTTACTAACCTCAGTTTTAGTTTAGAGTTCGCTTCTTGAAGTTTTTGACTCGTACCTAGGACAAATAGTCCAATTAGGCCAGTCCAATTTTACGAAAGAGGTCACTCGCCAATCCTACTCAGCTGGGCAGCGTTCAAAAAACTGCGAAACATCTCGTCCGACTTACCTCAGTATCTCGAGTCGAAAGTTTTCGATCAATGTGTGTTACCAGCGATGATCTATGGCAGCGAAACATGGTCTCTTCCCTCTAAGCCATTTCAAATAGCTCAACGAGCTATGAAGAGGGTAATAATACTCGGAGTCTCTGCGCGATCGAATCAGGAATGAGGAGATTCGTAACAGAACCAAAGTTACCGATAAGTGACAGATTAGTAAGTTGAAGTGGCAGCGGGCAGGGCCAAGTACATAGAAGCAATGGCCGATGGGGTCGTAAAGGTCTGGAATGAAATCCGCAGGGTCGCGCTGGACACAGGCCGCATATAAACGGTCCTAATGTCCAGCAGTGGACGTCATGTGGCTTATATGATGAATATATTAGTGATGGAACTGTTCGGGATTGAATTGAATTGCTCTAACATCTACTATGAGGACAACGGTTTGATAGCCGGGTTCCAATAATACCCACCATTAGGTGTTTGTTATTGGGGCTCTTGTCACCATCAGTTTTGTTCTTATATGTCCATTTCTGGTAGCTCGCGTAATATAACTTGCTATAAACTTAGCTTTAAGACACGTTTGGTGCTGACAAACTAGTAATGACCTATTGTTTTAAATGACTCTATAACACTGGCTGTCAGGCTTGCCAAGCAAAATTGTAATTAGCAAATCTATTTTCATAGATCTTTTTTTTGTTATTATTATATTTATTAATTTTGTTATTATTATAATTATTTTATATTTAAATAAAGATATACTTGACTTTGTCTTTGCATTGGAGAAGATACAGATAAAGCTGACTCTCAGCTCAAAAAGCACTTGGAACTAATGGTTTAGTTAACATTTCTGTAGCAACAAATAATCTATCAATTTCTATTAGAAACAGGATAAAATTATTTTATATTAAATAAAACAAAGACATCATTAAATAATTAAAACACAAAACTACATACATTCATTGCTCAGTGACTCTACACTAAGGTCATTTCTTCATAACTCTACATTAAAATGCAGTATAGGTCCTTGCCTGGTCGAGTCCGATAAATAATTAAACGGCGCTCTACCAACCGTCACTCTACCATTAGACACGAGACTCCTATTGTAAAATAGGCTGTGTGAGTTAGATAATTTCTTAGAGGGATGCTAGAGTTTAATTTATTTAAATTATATAATATTAATTAAAGAAGATATTTTGGTCGAGAATCACCATTAATATGATGGGCAGACTAGAACCACGAGATCTCGTTGTATGCAGTACTGATAATGATGTCCGCTGACTACCAGTTCTGAAGACAATCTTATGGAGGTCTGAGAGGCCTAAGTCCAGCAGTGGAGGTTCAACTATAATATAATAACTCACATGTTTTTAAAACAAATGACCAATTCGATTCCCACCCAGAACAACTGAAATTGGCAGGTTTAAAGCTACTTAAATACAAAGTAATAAATTAACCAACCGTACATGTCGACCATGGGAATATCATAAATAAAATCCCCCCTACATTTGTTTTAATGCCGACAATTCTTAACATATACTTGTTTTATGTTCATAATCATAATAATGAATGCAATTAGCCGGCGATATATTCTAATTTAATCAACTGCATATAACCTTTACTACGCCAGCTATAATCAAATATTATATAAGAAAATCATACATAACTGTATATGTTTTTATAAAGGAAACTCGTTAGAAGAGGTTATTTTTTATTATGTTCATATTAATAAGTAAATATATTTTTATTTTATTTATTTATTTAACTTTATTGCACAAAATGTTACAAAATGTACAAATGGCGGACTTAATGCCAGATGGCATTATCTCCCAGTTAACCATTAGACAAAACAAAAAAAAAAAATATATATAAATAGTGGTGCAGGCAATTTATATACAAAATAAATAAACGCAATAAATGCATATGATATAAATAAATATATATATATATATATATATATATGTATAAATATACTTTAAAACAATTTTCTATCTTTATCTGTATAACCTACTTAAACTTTTTTTTTGGTATAATAAGCTGAGAGGTATCGGAAGAGTAAAATAGTACCTCCCTAGGTATATCCATCCGGAACAGTGTAGCTCAAATGCTGTGGGGTGGGCAGCAGCATCCTCCTCGCGAAAGATGCGCACTGCACCACGGCAATTATGGACAAAATCCCTCTTTTTTGGGTTTTTTGGGAAGGGAAGTTTTTATGTCTAGCAGTGTACTTCCAATCGCTGTAATGATGATGATGATAATAAATTCACTAAACATCTCTTACGTTGACTTGACCCCGGGATTTGTAGCTTAAAACATTGTTATTACGGATATGAGACAACGGAATAATTCCAAATATATTACTTAAATAAGTATAACTAACACTTATAAAAAATACAATTATCCGTCCTGTAAATATTTGTCCTAGGTGGGGATCGAACCGATGACCTTTGGCCCACAAGATAGCATTACTACCAACAGCGCCATCGGGCCCATCTTTAGTACTTCAATTAAAACGTTATAATAAATAATAAAAATCGTCGCGGGTACCAGAAGAGTGGAAAAGTACCTTCCCTCTACTATCATCAGGAGCTACCAAGAAAAAGGAACCGACAGATGGCGGTATATCCACTCAAAAGAGCGTAACTCAAATGTAACGGGGGATGGACAGCAGCGTCTCTATTGCAATGTCGGATAAAATCCAACAATTGACATCCTCCAGCTAATATATGAGATAGTTATAAAATAAAATTTACTTAATTTCTTCTAGAATTAAGCACAAAGTCCAGAAATTAGACATAAATTAAATTAGAAAAATTACTAATTTGAATGTCATCTGCCGTGTGCTGTGGTACCGGTAGCCATACGCTACATGGTACCGGCTAAGCGGAACAGTTTCTTCCGCGGTACCAGATGTTTTAAGAGGTGAGTGAGGTACTAGAACCGACAGATGGCGGTATATCCATCCGGAAAAATGTAGTTGAAACTCACTGGGTGAGGGTGGGTAGCAGCATTCCCATCGCGAAACTAAGGTCAGTGATTTCCAGCACGCTTGCCCAGCGCAGCGCAGCAATTATGGGCAATATTTCCCTCTTTTTGGGTAAGCCTGTGTCCAGCAGTGATCGTTATGCAGCAGCAATGATAATTATTTAATTAATATAATGATGATAATTATGCAACTAATAAATAGCATAGCATGTCCTACTTAAAGTAATTGTCTCTCTCACCCTTATTGACCAATACGTTATGGCCCAATTATTTTTTTCACTTCCTCTCTATAACAGTTTCCTCTTAATATGGTAATAGCACAATCTATGGCTAAAATAGGAAACTAGCACACATTCTCGTGGGTACGCTAGTTAACATACTTGTGACAACCTTATGACAACGGGGTAAGGTTTGTTTTAACATGACTTGGTTTGACTAGTGACCACATTGATATTTAAGGATATAAATTTATTCAATTAAGTCTATTTTTAAAAGTGGAAAGTTATTACGTAATGTAGAATAAGTACCTTAATCGGATAGACGGAAGATCTGAAGATTTTTTTTTCCTTAGCAACGCTTCGAGGTTTCACTCACACAGTTTCGCGAAAAAAAATACTACATATTATAAAACAGAGTCACTCTGCGATAAGTTCATATTTAAAGTTTATGCTTAATATCATGCAAAAACACTGATACTTTTAGATGTTTCCTATATGATATTTATTTAAAACACATTACATTGCAAATACTGGCTTAAATCGACGAGATAGATTAACATTGCACCCGGGCGTTGCCGGGGCGGGTCGCTAGTATATATTTTTCACAACAGCTATGGCCAGTAAAAACACCCCACTGCTTCAGAGTTTGCCGAAACAAACAGACATTTAACTAGAGTAAAATAAATAAATAAATAAAAGAGTAAGTAAGTAGTCCCGCGAGGTACCGGCAGAGTAGAATAGTACCAGGTGTCGTAAGAGGCGACTAAGGTACCAGAACCGATAGATGGCGGTATATCTATCCGAAATTGTGCAGCCCAAATGCACAGGGCGGGGATGGGCAGCAGCATCCCCGTCGCTAAAGCTGCGCTCTGCGATTACCAACACGCTTGCCCAGCGCGGCAATTATGGGCAAAATTCCCCCTTTCTTGGAGAGGCTTATGTTCAGCAGTGGACTGTCAATAGCTGATATAATGATATTGTGTAAGTACCTATAAAATAATAATAATAACTGTTACTTTTGAATTACAGACACTGTGATTTTATTCATAAATAATTTCCACATCACATACATTGATCAGATTTCGATATTACGGTAATCTGACAGCAGAGGTGGCAAAAACGTACTTATTAAATACATATATTTAACACCCAGGGACAGAACAAATACAACTATCATCATATAAATATTTGTCCTGGGGATCGAACCCACGACCTTTGGCGCACAAGATAAGACCAACCATCTGCGCCATCGGGCCCGTCAGAATTTGTATATATAGTTTAGTTGCAAAGTACATCAGCTGATTCGCATTTATTAGTTTAATTACTCTTGTAACAACGTCGATATGGTTCTGAAAAAAAACTATAATCAATTAAATTCATGATTAGAAAAAGGTAGGCACACCTCATACAAAGGTCGTCTGCATTGGTACCTCACTCTCATCCATTTCTACCGCCACTAAAAATGTACGCATTGCTGTGTTCCAGTTTGACGTGACAGAGGCAAAACTTTCTGCGTGATGTGACATAATAACTATAAGTCACAAGGTTGGCAATAGTCGTGTGTTTTTAGTAGTTTAAGTCGTTAGTGATATCCTAGGGATAATACTAGAGTCTATAGGCTGCAGTGATGCCAATATTAAATCAGTTCTTTATTTAAACATAGCAGTGTAACGGGGCATTTGGACCGTCTTGTACGTAGACTTATGTGATAATAGACAGATTGCATTGCCCTTTTTTTATTTGCCTGATATCTGGATTGTTGACCGTACTCTTGCTATTTCTGCTGTTAAAGGAGACTTACCAAATGCTTGTAGAACCAGCTTCCCGGGTGATCCCCGATTTCGATGACCCTTTATACGTCAAGATAGAACAACAATAAATGACATATAATGTTTAACTACTCCTTTGCTTCTCAATCATTAACAATAATAATATTCACACCAGATCTCATACATTGACCTGGCTCGAAGGTAAGTCACTTAAAGCACTCATGTTATAAACATCAGACAACAAAGGAATCACAAATATATTACTTAAATACATATTTTTAACACCCAGACCCTAAACAAACACAATTATCGTCATATAAATGTTTTTCCTGGGTGGGGATCGATCCCACGTCTCTTGACGCATAAGATAGGATCACTAGCATCTGCGTGTTTGGGTCTGTCAAAGGATTGTATTAGCATTAAGGAATCATAATAAAAAACAGCTAAAAACCATTAATGTAATAAATAAATAAATAAAAATAGTATCTCCCTCTGTACCAGGTATCTAAGGCTACAGTACCAGTACAGGTATATCCATCCGAAACAGTGTAGCTCAAATGCACAGGGTGCAGATGGTTAGCAGCATCCCCGTCACGGAAGTTGCGCTCTGCGATTGCTAACACGCTTACCCAGCGCGGCAATCATGGGCAAATTTCCCCTTTTCTTGGGAAGACCGATAACCAGCAGTGGACTTCCAATGATGATGATGATGATGAAAAAGTAAACATAGTAAGTTGTAAGTTAAGAAAATATTTACGGAATCTACGCATGTATGATTTAGAATCCAAAAAACATTTCCGAGGTTTACAAGTATTTGTTTATCGTGAAAATTAATGCCGCAAAATGTAATCAAGGACGATGTTACATAGTGTTAACCCCAAAGTCGCAAAGCCTGACATTTACGTTCTCAAAAAGGTATTTTTAAACAATATATATTATTGGCAGGTACCTCGCTTATCAGTTATGAATACAATTTATGAAGACACATATAAAAGATCAAGTCTAATGCATTTCAACCCACCACTTTTTTATTTATTATTTACCGGAATCGGGTCGTCTCCGCTAAAAATAATATCTTTAGATATTATATATATATTTGTTGTATATTTTCATTGTTATGAAGTAAATACTTGTAAACATAACATATTCGGGGTTATTACCATCATTATCACATCAGCCATAGAAAGTCAACTGTTGGACAAAGATGCTGCTGCCAATCCTTACCTAGTAGTATTTAAACTGTACTCACGTCACGAATGGATATACCGCCATCTGCTGGTTTCGGTATCTAAGTCACCTCTTACGACACCTGGTACTCTGTACCAGTACCGGGGAGGTACTATTCCACTCAGCCGGTACCTCTTCCTGTAGTACATATCTTTACAATTTGTAGCTGATCTTTCCCGAGTGTCTGAGCTTTATAAATTGTATGGTTTCACCAAAATGCAATAACTTATATAAGTATAAAAGAGTCAGAAACAGGCGCGATTGTCGTTTTCGTAGATTAGGATTTATTAAATTGAAAATCATACTACTAGAATTATATTAAAAATATAGTCCGAAATCACTGGACCATACGCAATTGTATTCAAAGATGCTCCTTAGCCATTGTAATTTAGTAATTGTACGAAATCACCGCGGAAATGGACAACCATCGGTTTTTTTTTATTGAACATACAAATTGTAGACGATACACGACCACAAAAAACCGTCGTAAAGCAACACTCGCTCAAAATTGTTAATTATGGCCGGCTCCATTATGATTTGCGAATACGTAATACCAGTAGCTGTTTGTTCTGTATGTGGCAACAAACAATTTTTGTATTATCTATAAGACTTGCCTCATTAAAAAATTGCTTGATTATATGTTAGTTTAGTTTGTATTTATCAAATTTACATCACTAAAAAAGTAAAAAAATGATTGCTATTTTTTAACCAATATTAACCGACAATGTTCTAACAAAATTTAAACATTTTCTCTGAGATAATTGATTCATATCAACTTAGTACGCGAAATTAATCTGCTTTGGTAATTAGGAAATAAAAAGCATTTTTTAAGAGTACACTACACACGTTTCGTTGATTAGTCTATCTTTTTAAATCAACTTTGTTCTGGTAATAAAATTAATGAAACATTGTTGGTAAAGGTCAATTAGTATTTTTTTGTGCGTTTGTGTTATAAGAATTACTTCCAAACACTATAAAAATATATAACCTTTTTTGCTGAATGTAAAAGATTCCCTCATTTAATAGGTGCTCACAATAAGGTACAACGGAATCGTGACCGGGGCACCATATCAATAATGCACGCCCAATTCAGAACTAACATAAAACACACTTACCGAAAACTTACGAAAGGCACAGCGATAACTAATGAAAAATCCCAATTAGCACAAGCACAGTCCAATGCACAGATAGCACAGCACAAACGCACAGAAAAAGTTGCACATATATCGGTTGGTACGAATTTTTCGCGGTATTTCGTTCAAGGCGAGCGCACGTTCGACTCTTGCGCAGGTTGTATAGAGACTGGCGCAAAGAGCGCATGCGTCAACAGAGCACTATAGAAGCCAGGTTGCTTGTGCAACTTGAACAAACGATTTTCGACCGTATCTCGTGATATGTAAGGTAAGTAAAGGTGAGTTTTCCGCGTGTTAGAACGCCCTCACACCTGCCTTCCCATAGTAAAAAACAATTGCAAACAAACTATAGTAGCCATAACGTTGTTAAGGCAATGACAACCTTTTAAGGCCCTTTTTCACGTTAAATTACGACTTACTTTAAGTGCATTTTAAGGTCAAACTTGTCGAGAGTAACTTGTTAGTGGGTTTGTTATGAATTATTTTGTGAGTGATCTTGAAATAGATCGTTCTTATAAGATGGCTATATGTTGCATCAAAAAATTATACTAAACCACAATATCGTAGAACTCTATAACAAATAAAGTAGAGGTATACCTCATACAAAGGTAGTCGGCATTGGTACCCCACTGTCACCTATTTATACCGCCAAACAGCATTATTCCGGTTTCTGTAATAGCAATATACTCTACTCTATGAAGAAATACTATAATCTATTTATTATATGTATATAATAACTCTTTACTCTATATAAATACGTCTACAAAAAACATATGGTCCGCGTGATAGTAAGCGTCAGTAAAGCTTATAGACGCTCGTAATATCATAAGGATATCACTAGCACGTTGCGTACCTTGCAACTTGAAGATATAATTAACATTACCCAGGAATTTCACTGCCTATCACTCTTCAAATCGGAATACAGCAATGCAAACACTGCTATTCTGCGGTGATATAGGTGAGAGTGAGGTACCAATACCGACGATCTTTGCAAGAATCTACCTCGTTTCTTATCAAGTAATATTCAGCGACTACCGCGCTTTCATCTGCGCAAGATTAATCTTCGAGTCCTATTTTCTGATCTATATTTCTATCTCAAATTTGTCTTAATTGGTTCCGCAGGAAAGTCGTAAAGGTGTAACTGACATACTGACGGAGTTACTTTAAGACGCCTTTGTTATTTATTGGGTACTGAATTTAAATTAAAAAGTATATATGATAAATAGATAGCTTTTACATGGAAACAGTGCTCTTTTAGGGATGAAAGACGTGGGTAGATAGCGTGGAGAAGTAAAAAAAAACACTTTAACATAAAACTTTTAGTTAGTTGCGATCTAAATTTAGGTACCGGCAGAATAGTACCGTCTCCTGCATCAGGTATCGTTAGAGGCGACTGAGGTGCCGAAACCGACAGATATGGTTATATCCATCCGTACAGTATAGCCTAAATGCAACAGGGCGGGGATGGGCAACAGCATTCCCGCCCTGTTGCAGCTTGCCTAGCGCAGCAATAGACAAATTCCCCGGAAAAATCCCCCTTTCTTGGGGCAAGCCTATGTCCAGCAGTGGACGTTTTGCAAACACTATGATGATGAAATCGAAAAATTGGAATTGAATTGAGATATTCGAATTCGATTCGCTTTTTGGCGCGTTTTAAAATCACCCACCGCCATCTATTGATGTTTTTAAGTGTTTAATTTACTCAATAATGCCGTAGTCTATATATTACTCCATACACACTGTTATGTGAATAGTACCTCCCTCTGTACCAGGTGTTGTAGAAGGTGACTGGTACCGGACCTATCTGATGGCCGTGTATCCATACGAAGCAGTGTAACTAAAATGCAACATGGCGGGTATAGACAGAAACCTTCCCATCGCTAAGCTACACTCGGAAATTGCCGACATACTTATCTAGTGCTGCAATTATAGGTAAATTCTTCTTTACATCCGATACAGAAAAAACATCATACAAATAAAAACATTTTAATTTTAAAAATTCAAATTTCAAAATTTGTAGGTAAACACCATATAGATCGAACCCACGACCCTTAGCACACAAGATAGCATCAATACCATCCGCGCTATCGAATTAAAGCCTATATGTTATTCTTCTATTATTATTTATATTATATATTATACAATTTATTTACAATCCAGTAGTTTTGCGTGAAATAGTACAAAACATAAGTCTAGACAATATTAGTAAAGATGACGACGAAATAACAAAAATACATTTCCATTGGACACCTTGTTAGCAGATTTCATGTATAAAAAAAAACCATCTGCATGTTATAAAAGCAGTTTGTTAATTTGTTGGTGTCGTTATGTCGTATATTATTTTGATATAAGTTGCATTCTAATTAGTTCATATAGCAAGCGGTTTCCAAGCAGTATAATTCCACTTAATTATTCAAATTCTATAATAAACAACGTTATAAAGATAATTTATTGTGCGTGCAATGTAATTAATAATTATAGTTTTGTATCTCTGTATAAATTTGTTATATTTTATTTTTTAATATATATTATATATTTATTGTATATTGTATATTTATTGTTTATTATGTATTGACCGGCGCGACCCACCAATGATTTGCACGGGTATCAATATAATAGGCTGTCGCTGTTGCCGCGTCGGGTTCAGGTATTCCTCATATCATCATCATACTAGCTATTGGAAGTCCACTGCTGCCTGCTGGACATAGACCTCAACAAGAAAGGGGGAAATTTGCTCATAATTACCTTGCTGGATAAGATTCTTGGCAATCGCAGAGTGCAGCTTCCGCGACGGAGATGCTGCAGCCCATCCCCACCCTATGCATTTCAGCTACATTGTCTTGGGTGGATATACCGTCAAAGGTCCTGGTACCTCAGTCACCTCTTACGACACCTGATACATAAGGAAGTACTATTCTACAACGAGTTCAGGTACAGGAGATATCTTAAAATATACTAGCGACTCACTCGTTATCGCACAGGTGCAATGAGGATAAAAAGTAGTTATTCTAGGTAATCCCTAAGAGATAGGAATATTCGAGCAAAGACTTTTTTGAAGACCTTTTTAAAGTGAACAATGCTGTAGTACATTATTTTAATCTTTCTCGTCGGATTCAGCCAGCGTCTGCATCTGCCAATATAAGCGCAAAAAATTAATTTACGACATCACATTAGAAAACTGAAATCATTATCAGTATTTCTTTATTATATTATACATGTATTATATATATAAACATCCCTTTTGAGTCACCCTATCTATTAAAAAATCCACATCAAAATTCGTTACGTAGTTTTAAACATCTAATTATACATAGGTAGTGCCAGACAATAGGAAATGACTTTGTTTTATACTATATAGTAATAAATAATACTATGTAACTAGAGCGAGCAAATTATACCTAATTTAATAATGATGATGTTATTGCAACAATAGAGAAAGTTTAGATGGTTTAGACATGTAGAAAGGATGGATGAAAGTGGAATGACTGCACAAATTTATAGAGCGGAAGGAATGGAAAAGTTGGTATAGGGCGACCGAGGCGAACATACCTTAACGAGGTAGAAGAGGTATTCAAGAAGGGTCAGGTTAGAAGTATCAATAATAAACGAGTGTGTTGGAAAGGACTAATGGGAGTAAAGGTACCGAGAGAGGTATGCCAAGATGCATGGAAAACAGGCATGATGTATGTATATAAATAATAATAAACGGATTTAACTAAGATACCGAAACCGACAAATGGTGGTATATCCAATAATGTAGCTCAAATGCACAGGGCGGAGATGGGCAAGGGACGGACATCCCCGTTGGAAATCTACGCCTTGCGATTGCCAATACAGTTTCCAGCGCCGCAATCATGGGCAAAATGGGCTTTCTTGGTTAGGTCTGTGTCCAACAATTGACTTCCAATAGCAGATATAATAATGATAAACAAATTTAGAAAATGATGTTGCTATATATCTATTGCTTATTGTACAAATGAGGATAGACAGACGCCGTCTGCGACATCGTTTCATACTAAGTCAATGTAATTGAAACAAAAACTTAATATTCCTTCATATTTAACAAGGAGTTCTTCGCGACTCCGTTCGCGTCAATGTTGGCTATCAAGACTTCCCCGTTTCGTTGAGATCTCGTTCACAACATCATTCGCCAAACAATAATAAAAGAACCCATATTCTGACCTTCTTTTGGGAATGTGTAAAAACAAACCAGTTATGTATATGGCCATAAATCGAATCTGTTTTGTGCGATATATTAATTGTTATTGCATCGACTCGTGTCGTAAATGTTAAGTTAATTTATCAGAGACAGTGTGTCAGTCAAAATATTGGACACGCCCGTTTACTGGTCCGATATATATAGAAATCTGGATTGACGATGTGTTTTTAGTTAATTTGTTAGTATATTTATACTAGATCTAATCACTAGATCTAACCTATCTGATAGTCAAAGTCTCGTCAAAGAAACATTTTGTACTTTAATGCGCATCAGATATATCTAAAACTGTGTCTGTCAACTATTTCTACCGCAAAACTGCAGTGTTCGCCTTGCGGTGTTCCGGTTTGACAGAGCCAATAAAATGACAGAGTAATATGAGATAATATCCCTCTGTACCATGTGTTGTAAGAGGCAACTAAGGTACCAGAACTGTCAGATGGAGGTATCCATCCGAGACAGTGAAGCTTAAAAGCATAGGGCGGGGATGAGCAGCAGCATTCCTATCGCGATTGCCTACACGCTTGCCCAGCGCGGCAATTATGGGCAAAAATTCCCCCTTTCTTGGAGAGGCCTATATCCAGCAGAAGACTTCTAATGGCTGTATTGATGATAATACCAATTACGTGATATCACTAAATATGCATTTTGATAGTGCTAAAAAGAAATCATGAGTAGTGATTTCTCATTCGGACTTATTAAAAATAAATTACTAATGTTGTATATTAATGTATGTCACTACATGGTATAGAACAAAGTCACTTCCTGCTGTCTGTCTGTCCGTATGTATGCTTAGGGACAAACAGACATGCTTTGCTTATCATAAAACTACGCAACGGGTTTTAATAAGATTTTTTTTGAAATATAAAAGAGTGATTCAATCGGTTGGTTTATATTTTTATATATCGCATCGATAATATTGTACAAAAACACTGATAATTTTAGTTTCCTAATGGAATCTTAATTTTTTTGCGCTGACTTTAAACGCAGACCCGATTATATCGATCACAATAATGTAATAATGTATTTTACATATTAAAATGTTCTATAAAAAATGTCCGCTTTGGCATATGTCCATCTCTTACGGATAACAGTAACATTTTTTTATCCTCATTGCACCCATGCGAAGCCGGGCCGGGTCGCTAGTAGATATATGTACAATAAATAAATTTATATGTTCATTCATCCGTATTGGAGTATATTTTTGCATTAAATTCCTATCTCATTAATACAAAACATACATAATTCATATTAATAGACACCTATTAAAAATTCTCAAACTTTTATTTGTGTCTACAAATTTGTGACGTGACGTTTGATCTGACGTCATCTGAACTTAAACTATAGTATATATTGCTATTTAAATAGTTAAAGAAGAAAAATGGTAGTAGAATAAAACAACCTTCTGTACCAGGTGTCGTAAGAGGTGACTGAGGTACTAAAACCGCCAGATAATGGTATACCCATCTGAAAACTAACAGCCTACATACTATAGATGGGCAGTAGCATTTTTGTCGCGAAGTTGCTCTGCGATTGCCACCACGCCTGCCCAGAGTGGCAATTATGTGCATAAACCCCATTATCACGGGAAGGCATGTTCCAGCAGTGGACTGTTTATATGGCTAATACGATAGTAATGATGATAAAACTTTTTTTGGTTTTGATGCAATTTCTTTGTATTGTATAATGTAATAAACTAATTAACCAGTCAGCCTTATCAAAAGGATTTACTGAGGTAGACCTCATACAAAAGATTGTCTACACTGGTACCTTACTATCACCTATTTCTACCTCCAAATAGTAGTGTTCATATTGCTGTGTTCCGGTCTAAAGGTTGAAAGAGCCAGTAAAATTATCAAGTATTGTGGCATTATATCAAGTCACAAGGTTGGTAACGCGTTAGTAATATCCTGGTGATATTACCAGCGTCTATTGGCTGCGATGACGTAAGCGTCGCTGCAGCCTGTAGATTCACAGACTGTATGTTTGTTGGTCGACCTGATCTAAAAAAAAAAAATTCTTCATTTTTTTTTGTAGTTTGTCAGTAGTTGCTTAATTACCATTGGTAATCTATTTATACAAGACTCGTATATTTTTCTATAAGTTACTTCTTATACTTTATATAAAAATATAAAGGCAACTATTTGTGTGTTATTAGTTTCCTATAATTTTGTTTCCGGAAATATTCTTTCATATATAATATTCATTCAAGATAAAAATCATTTAAAGTTTCATCATACGTACACCTTAAAGATATAGGGCCTGGACAGGTATGCTAGAATACTAAACTAACACACTGTATTTGAAGAGAGTTGAAGTCAGAGGTCTGAATATGAGTATATTTAGAACACGCCATCTATCACACAGCCTTACAACCATTATCTGTTAAGTTTATAAATGTTAGTTTACTTTAAAACCAACCTTTTATGAACCGTTAAAGGCCAGACTCTCATAAACACTAAGGCCCGTAAGCCCCAAGGCCCGTAGGCCTACTTCCTCGACTTTTCCGATATCGAGACCAGGGTAACATGGCCGTGAGTGTGTCATTACGTTACAGAAAATCGGTAATAACACACAATTATACTTTATTGTGTATTGTCGTGTAGAAAGCAGGCAGGTCTTCACTTTCGTTTAGATATTAACTTGATTTAGATTAAGGCTTCAGAGCTAAGAAATGTGGAACGAACCCAGCTTCTCATTATATCAGCTATTAGAAATCCACTGCTGGACATAGGCCTCCCCAAGAAAGGGGGAATTTAGCGCATAATTTTCCAATTGAGCAAGCGTGTTGGCAAAAGCAGAGCGCAGCTTTCGCGATGGGGATGCTGCTGCCCATTCCCATCCTCTGCATTTGAGCTGCACTGTTTCGGATGGAGATACCTCCATCTATCGGTTCATGTATCTTAATCGCCTCTTACGACACCTGGTACAGAGGGAGGTACAATTTTTTTCTGCCGGTACGTTTTGGTTCTGCATTTGTAATAAGCGCCATCTTTTGAGATTTGTTAAAAATATCATAAATTCCAATAAACATAGACTAAATATGAGCAATTTTTATCGTTCTTTGTTAGAAACAATTACATTTTAGCCCTTAAAATATATATTTGTTTATATTTTATACCGCATTTAGATAAAAATCTGGCAGCACACAATAAAATCCATAGTTTCCTAACATCCGCCGTTCATGGTCCGCTGGGGACAGACGAACCGACAGAGCATATAATGACCGTCGGTACGTTCGTACCACACTAGTACCTTATTGTCTTTATGTTTGACTATCAACTCTGTAGCGTGTGATGAAACCTAATTTACATATGGCCGTTGTTAGTGAAATATAATGTTAGTTCATATTTGCGACTCTTTACTCTTACTACTCTTTTATTTTAGTTGGACTTTTACAATATTTGGAATTGTGTTTTATTGCGTAAATAAGGCCACACGAATATGTACACACTCACGCCTATTTCACATCGTGATAAGCATATTATATACTCTTATTTATTATTAGATTATTATATAATTCCTTATATCCTTGATCGGTTTAATTGTCTATTTGGCAATGTCTATATCTTGTGCACCAAGTGTTTCAGATTCGATCTCAAACAAGAACAAACATTTTTGTAAAGATTACTTGTGTTCTTTTGTATCTTGTGGTTTAATATGTTAAATATTTTATTTAAATAATATGTTATTTTAGTTGTTAAATTTGTGGTTTCCCTATTATTTTATATTCATAAGAGCTTTAAGCTGCGAGTATTTTTCTCGGAGACTCATTTTTTTTTACCTCTCTCGTAACGCATTTAGAACTTTTCTAAGCATTTTTTTAAAACTTAATTAAATAACTTTCCAATCATCTATTACAATCAAATATAATAAAAAAAGTTACAGAATTTCACAAACCATTTCGTATCAAAGTTCAATTAAGGACCAGGCCGACACACATGCATACAGCCCGCAAGATAATGAGCATCACCGCAACCTATAGACGCTCTTATTACTACAAGTATATCACTAGCGCAATGCCAACCTTGTGACTTGAAGATTTTACGCCACATTACTGACTCTTTTAAATCGGACCAGAACAATGCAAACACTGCGGTAGAAATGGATGAGAGTGAGGTATCAATGCACACGACATTTGTATAAGGTTTACCTTACGTAAAACGCGATTCGCCTGACGAGAACCTAAAGGAAGATCACCTGCATTTCTTGTCACTACTTTATGATAGAGATACTATACAATTCTACATATATAGTCGAAACTTCTGCATATATAGTATTCAATGATCTTGTATCACGAATGCAGAATACCAATGTGCATAGATATCTGAATAAAACTAACTTAATCGTTAAAACTTCAATCTGCGGTTGATTTAACGTTTTAATTTTTTTTTACCTAACCACAATTGTTCAACAAAATGCGTAAACCACTTTTAAATCCGTTAAAAGAGTAGTTTTATTACAAGTAGTGAACGCGTGAACTTTATAAAATATTATAGCTATTACCAGCCTAAAATCATTCATCATCATCATTCACAGAACATCCAGGTAGACAAAAACCTCCTGAAATAGTATTTTTTATGGTATAAAGTCAGCAAACAAGCATACAGTCCACTTGATGGTATTGCAGTACGTGACCGCAGTCTATTCACTCGTGTCATCACAAAGATATCATTAGTGCGTCGCCAATCGTATAAACTGAAGATCAGAACTGAAGTCACATTTACCCAGTAATTGTGAGTTACTTCACTGCTTCTCTCACTCTTCAGACCGGAACACAGCAATGCGTGCACTAACAACGAGCAATTTCTAACACAGTAGAAATAGGTAAGAGAAGAAGAAAGAAAGCTTTAAGGGCAGGTACTATTTTACTTTGCCAGTACCTGACAACTCGCACTGGTATTAATTTAGACATCAATAAAAAATCCCATAATATTTCTTCACCCATTTTGATTATACGTCACCTGCAAGCCAGTCACTGTATACATAGTTGCGAAATAATCTCATGATTGTATCTGTTAGTTATTTCTTTATTATATGATCATCAAATTAATAATACTTAAGCACAAATAATAATAATTACGTAAGCTGCCAATGAGTTAGGATGGATCAACCCCACAAAAGGATCTACGCTAGAGCACGCGCGGAGCGGCAGGTGTGCGCGCGCATCTGTCACTATACAACATTACTGACCACGTTGCGAGGGTTGCCACTCGCGATATTAACCATTCTATACACATAAATAACATTGTCGTGTCTGTTTGTAATTTCAAATCAACAAGACTTTACCAAATGCTTAAAGTATTTTTTTTATAATATTTCGGGCAAAAGAGGCAACGGCAAATCGTTACCTGATATAGTTGGTAATCAGTCCTGTTCTTTAATAAAAAAATTCTTTATGAAGAAGACACAAGTTCAAAGTGTATACGGTACATACATACTTATTTTTTTTTGTTTACCTATCCGAATGTGTGTTCCGGCTAATCTCTGAAACGGCTGGTCAAATAACGGGGTTTCCATTTAGCTGATATTAAAGGAATACGCGTAATACCTGAATAATACGCGAATACCTGCCACGCGGATATTATATTAAAAAAGTATAGTATATTTGTCGTAAACTCTAAAAGAGTAACTTAGGTTAAGTTACTCTTTTGGAGTTTACGTCAAATAAACAGACAGACAAAAAAATGCAACGCTTATTTTTGTTATAAGAGTCATCCGTACATAATGACTATTTTAAAAAGTAGTTATTTCTAAATTACATATATATTTGAATATTATTTATGATATATAAGATATCATACATTTAACAGGAAAGAGAAATACGGGCGCGTAACAGCGGGACACTGCCAGTGATTAATAAAAATATACAGGTTCATAAATACCATCTACTAGTTCTAGTAACCATCAACCCGATAATAACTAATAAATAAGACACGTGATATGAGATGAGGTACTATTACCGTACAAGTCTATATTATCATTTTGATAGATTAAACTACTAGAGGTAGAACGCATACAAGAGTCGTCAACCTTGGTACCTCATCATCATCAAATCAGCCGCAGGACGTCCACTCCCACTGCCCAGCGCAGTCCTGAAGTTTTAATCACATCGTCTGTCCACCTTGTGGATGGACTTCATGCGTTACGCTTGCCGCTACTTGGTCTCCATTCCAGAATCCTGCGACTCCATCGTTCACCGGTTCTACGTGTTAAGTTCTACATTGCTATCTCAATCTCACCTATTTCTACCGGCAAAAAAACAGTGTTTGCATTACTTTATTCCGTTTTGAAGGGAGAGAGAGAGAGAATCAAATTACATGGTAATGTGACATTACACTTTAAAGTACAAGGTTGGAACTCACTAGTGATATACTCTTGATATTTCTAGTGTCTATAGATATCTATTTTTGACTCAGTCCAATAAAAATTGTGAATATTACAAATATATACATTAATAATATTCACACGACATCGGTTACATTGACCTGACTCCGTATTAAGTAGTTTATAGTACTTGTAATAAGGACATCAGACAACAGATATCATCATATAAATGTTTGTCGTGGATAGTGAATCAAACCCACGACCCCTGGCCCGTAAGGAAGGATCTCCACCATCCGCACGATTTTGCCTGTCGCATACAGTTAAAATTGGACATCAAAGGTTAGCTAGTTTAGTTTATAAGGTCATGAGAATTGACAATTGGACCCGACCAAACCCGTTTGTGATGTCTAATTTGAAAATATTATTCTATTAAACAGAGTTGGCAACATTTAATAAAATATTATTACTAATACTTTTTCACTGCAGAATTATTTTACCTTCACTAAACCAACAGCCATATCTTTCATTAAATCAAAGAGCCCCTAGGGGGTTTTAGCTTCAACCCACATCTATTGGGTAATGGCTTCTATATGGCCTGGAAGCGAACTAAAGCCAGCAGGATACTTGTACCAATTAATTTATCTGAGAGCTAACTGCAAATTAATTAAACTAAATAATTCGAAAGACGAACGGCAGTTTTGGTTAGAGTTATTGTTGTGTAAACACGGCGGGTGAACAAATCGTAAGACTTATAAAATATATGATTAACAACTTGATTGACCATGAACAACTTACAATTAAAGTAAATGTTAATTGTCAATAGAACCACCAATAGTATTGATGACAATCGCCGTGAGGTACCGGCAGAGTAGAAAAGTATCTCCCCCGTCTCTGCACGTGACGTAGACGCCGGTGACAAATACATTTCTGAAGTGACAACCCTAATTTTATTTCTATTCTTATAACAACAGGTAGTTCTACACTATCTGGATAGAAAAAACGTATACAAACAACCTGTCCCTATTTTTATTTAAATATTCTGTGATCCACTTCTGGGATGTGGGCTATTTTTACTTTCAATCAACAAAATACATTTATATACATTTAAATGTATATATATTTGATGGGCCCGATGGCGCAGATACCAGTAATCTTATCTTATGAGCCAAAGATCGTGGGTTCGATTCCCATTTATAAACATTTACATACATGATGAATATTTGTGTTTGTTCTGTGTCTGGGTGTTCAGGAAGTTATTTCAAGTATTTTATTTGTGATCTTTTTGTCTGTCTCGTCTATTAAGGCCGCTTTGGCTCTCATAGTCTTAACTATGTTGTGAGTGATAACCACCTGTCTCAAGGAGGAAGTCACAATGGAATACAGCACCAGGTCCCTTCAGCGTAGAACATCAGTGACAATCAACCTATCAGCCATAGAAAGTCAACTCTTAGACATAGGCATCCCCAAAAAAAGGGGAATTTTACCCATAATTGCCACTGGGCAAGCGTGTTGGCAATCGCAGAGCGCAGCTTTCGCGACGGAGATGCTGCTGCCCATCCCCACCCTGTGTATTTGAGCCACACCGTGTGAGATGGATATACCGCCATTTTTCGGTTCTGGTACCTTAGTCGCCTTTTACAATACCTGATACAAAGAGAGGTACTAATCTACTTTGCCAGTACCTCACGGCTATCTGCCGGTACCTCACGGCAGTGACAACGGACAGCGACTCATGATGTCCTGCGTCATATGGTCGTGTAATGCTGCGTAGTACGAGGTCGCCAAAGTGGATTCGATAAAATGCACGGATACGGAAATGAGGTAGACCTCATATAATCGTCTTCACTTCATCAATGAGAAAGGGGGCACCCCTTTATATTCTGACTCTTTCTCACTTGTTTCTACTGCCAAATAGCAAAGTTTGCAATGCTGTGTTCCTGTTTTAAGGTTGCATCTATAGGCAGCTGTAACGCTTTCTACCAAGCGGACTGTGTGTTTGTCTGTCAAACTGGTATATACATATATGTAATAATAATAATAATATACTCTTTTTTGTACACCAATGAAAACAACTTATCCTTATCACTAAATGCAATTTCTTACAGGCAACCTTTGGATAGAAATAATGTTAAAACTGGTTGAAGTTTGAGTTTAAAAAAAGAGAACGAGCAGATCTCACTTCACGGGGAGCGCATTCCAAAAACGAAAAGCTTAAACTGTAAAGGATTTGCTATAGAAGCTTGTGGAATGCAGAGGCATTTTGAGTGAGAAATTCTCTGAGGGATTTTTCATGGCTGTGATATGAGCGTTCCTGCGAAGTGGAATAGGTAGCCATTTGAGCTTAGTACGAAAGTTGGACACATGATCCAACTTACGTAAACCGAAAATTAATCTTATACAGAAGTTTTGAAAGCGCTCAAGCGTGTCAAGTTTATCCTCTGTAAGGTAGAGAGAAGCTAGATATAGCATATAGCTAGCATCGGCATAATCAAGGACTGGTAGAAGTATAGATTGAGCAATAAATATATATACATATATATATATAATAATGCAATAATATATATTTTTATATATATTATTGCATTGACACTTAATTGTAATTTAATCTCAGAATTAAAATAAAACTCCATTTTGTTTCTCTGTAATTAAAGATAGCAATTTAATCAATCATACAATATTTACACAAAAATCTTAGCTGTTAATAAAGAAACGACAATTAAATTTTATAATTATCACTTCTCGATTTATGCAACTCAATATTAATTAATTAAACTAAAAGAAAATTATAACATTTTATGAACAAAACATTTCTCTTTGACTATGACAGCTCGATTGACACGACACGCTAACGGTGCACGCGCACATACAAATTAAAGATATATAGATGTGTATATATATATATATATATATATATATATATATATCAATTTTGGTGCAGGCAGCCTTGCTTGCCAGGGGAGGTATATTGCTGATCATCTCAGTCCATGACATAGCTGTGGAAAGCTGTGGATTAGGGAGTCTTAGTGTACATATATCGCCATTTTGCAAGAATTACTTCTAAACACAGATTCAAAAATAGAATCTATAATCACTAAACGTGATCTTTTTAGAACTTTAGTTACTTTAAATATGTGTCAAACATTATGAGTAATAATAAAAAGTTATTGCCAATTTATTACAATTTTAACCATCTGCTGTCATTTTTGTTGTAAGAAGTTAAAATAAATTAAACCTTTTTTTTGTAAGTCAACACCCCTAGTGCGTACATTGATAGCGGGTTGCTACCTCATCTATTGTTCGTGTTTCATTATATTTTTAGTGTGTCTCAATTGCTACCTATTTTGTAAATATGATGACATATAGGCTGAAAAAATTGCGGAGAGCAGGCTGGTTCGCATTTTATATATAGGGTATAGGGTATAGTATAATCTTTTCCAAGGGTTTTGGTGGATCTTATGTAAAGAAAATCGCACCGCGCTATTTTCCTACCATCGTAATACCCTAAATGTATCCCATTTAGACTATATACAGCGCCATCAGTCGGTTCCCACAACAGTATGACTAAAGTGTTAATTTATATTTCAAATAATTACAAATTGAGGCAAATACTCGATGAAAAATACTTTTTGTGTTCGTTCCCAATACAACAAACTGGTTCAAAAATACGCGTGACTTCACATTTCGCTCGGCACCGGCCGACACCATAGAACAAGCTAGCAACACAGTAAGTATTAACACAATGCAACGTGATAAGCAAAACCAACCCTTCCTAATAATCGGCGCTTCTATAGTCATTTGCGGCAAAGTCGATTAAGGATAGTGCTAGGTATATTATTTGCATTTCTTTTATTAAACTCTATAACTACATTCAATAGGAGTGCTTGCAATGCATAGCAAGATGAATCAAAAAGCTTTCATAATTTTATCGCATCAATAGTTAGTTACAAACGAATCGGGTAATTGCTGTGGGGGACCGGCAGAGTAGAATAGTATCTTCTTCTGACACCAGGTCTCGAAAGTTGACTAGGGTACAGGAACAGATAAATGACGGAAAATAAATCTAAAACTGCATAGCTCAAATATAACAGGGCAGAGATAGGAAACAACGTCCTCGTAGCGCTACGCTGTCATTGCCATCACGCCTGCCCAGAGCGGCAGTTATAGGCAATATCCCCAATTGATTGTACGACAGTTGTAGGCGTTTTAAAATAGTTGTGATGATAATTATGAAGCTAAAGAAATTGCGTCCAGAAACGAAGAAAGAAGCAGAAAAAAAAGAGGCGCAAGTAATTTTTAAAGACAATTTTAGTCGTGTGTCTCTATGCTTGGTCTTATCAGCCTTGTAGGTAATAGAGAGATCCCACGACTCCGCACGATGAATGAATGATGATTAACCTGTCGCTTGTCTGATTGTCGGTTTGTGTGTGTTTAGCTTTACATTATGATGACAAAGTACATATGTCTAATGGTAGTTACGTCAAGTACCAATAGTTAATCTTGCAGGTTGCAGATAAGTTCTTATCTAATGACTCACATTTACTTTATAAATTTAAGAATGCTAGATTTATTTCAATCTATAATAATATCATCATCATACCAGCCATTAAAAGTCCACTTTCGGACATAGGCCTCCCCAAGAAATAGTACCTCCCTCTGTACCAGGCGTACCTCGTAAAAGACGACTAAGATACCAGAACCGACAAATGGCGGTATATCCATCCAAAACAGTGTAGCTCAAACGCGAAGGGTGGGGCAAGATTACCCCTATCTGGGGAGGCCTATATCCAGCAGTGGACTTCCAATGGCTGTCATGATAAAGACATGAAATGTATATCCAGAGATCCATTACAAGCATTGTACAGTTTACTGAAATTATAAAATAAGAAAATGTATATATTATCGCAATCAGAAGAAATTAAAAACAGGTTACCAGGATAGTAGTATTGCACCTCTATACCAGCTATGGTAAGAGGCGACTCGAAAAGAGCGTGCAACAGGACGGGGATTATCGGCGCCGAGAAAAGCTTCGTGAGCTTGTTTTACGTTTCGCATCACGCCTGTCTACCGCGGCAATAATGGGCGTAATTCCCTGTTTCTTCGGGAGAGCTATAGCATTCATGTTATTATTTATTTACTTAAAAGAAACATATTTAACATATATAAAATAGTTTCTTTTAAAAATAGAATGAACATATTATGATTTTGTTTATATTCATTTGCAAAAAAACGAGCACCTAAGCAATGAACCATTTCAAATGTTACTATTGGTTTGTTTGATAATTATAGTATAGTTTTACTTTCACAATTTTTTGAATTAATAAGCAAATAATCGTTTTCCTCAGTATTATCATAAAATTTTAATAAAATTTATGGGTCTTAATGCTAAAGTTCACTAGTAGTGTATGCTCGCTAGTAGTGCATATGCTCGTGAAGTAAAAGTTAACAAAGATTTTTGTTTATTTTTCTTTAAAAGTACAAGCAGATAAAAGTTTAGTATCTAGTGTGACCCCCTCTAGCTGAAATCACAGCTTGAATTCGTCTGAGTATGCTAGCGAAGATATCTCAGTTACCTGCTTGCGGAATAAGTTCCCACTCCGCGGTAATCACATTCTTTAGGTTTCTGGTTGTCTGCAGAGCCGGTTGTACTGATCTCAGGCGTCGTTTCAGAACGTCCCAGACATGCTCTGATGGATTGAGGCCGGGACTTCGAGCTAACCAATCCAAACGACGAATGCCGACCTCTTGCACATACGCTCACACATCGCCAAACCGGTGGGCGTGAGCGTTGTCGTCCATAAAAATTGAGTCTTCTCCTAAAGCGGCCAATGCGGGTTGTGCATGAGGAATTAGAACTTCCGTTATGTATCGATGTCCAGTCAGTGAGCCGTTTTCAATGAAGACTAACTCTTTACGATCCATTGAATTTATTCCTGCCCAAAACATAACAGAGCCTCCACCATAAGGTGTGATTTCTTCAAAACAAGCCTCTGCAAAGCGTTCTCCTCGTCTTCGTAGCACTCGCCGACGTCGATCTTCACCGAACAGAGATATGCTGGCTTCATCGGATAACAATACCCTATTCCAGTCTTCTTGAGTCCATGACTTACAATTGCCAGCAAACCTAAGCCTGGCAACTCTGTGCTCACGGAGTAGCTTAGGGCCGCGGGCCGGGTGATGACTGCGTATTTTGGCCACGAGAAGCCTCCTCTTGACCGTCCATAGAGTAATATGCACATTTCTTTCTTCTTCGAGGTTGTTCACATACGAAGACTTGCGATTTCTCAATGCGCGACTCACAAGAAAACGCTCATCCCGTGGTTGGGTACATGGTTTTCTTCCAGAACCAGTACTTCTCTCGACGGAACCGGTGTCTTGATACCGCTGCCAGGCCCTTTGAACCGTCGAGCGACTCACACTTAGCCTCTGAGCCACGAAGCATTGGCCGCAACTCTCTTTGAGCAGCGCAATAATTTTGGTAGCTTTTACCACTTTCTCTAACATCATTGAGACAGCTTAACAACAATAAATGAAGCTTTGACAATTAATAATATGAAATAAATTCATAAAAATTGACTTAAAGTTATGAAAGCCAATATTATCTTTTGGAACTTCGCACCAAAAATGTAGGATAAAAAGTGGTTTTCTGTAAAATCGAGCCTCAAACGAAAATTTTAATTTAGAACGTACTGTTTTAAACAACACGGCATTTTTAAAACCGGCCAAAAAATAACATGTACAAATGATTAAAATCATGTTGGTACCGTATTTTTTTAAAGAAGAATTAAAATCAAAGCCACTCGTTTTTTTGCAGATGAGGGTATATAATAATAATAATATATTTATTCGAAATCAAAATTACAATTTTCCTCTTCTTTCTAAAACCACACGTTATAGATAAAAATGTTCAACTAAAAAGAGAGATATATATAAATGTCTTTAATAAAATCGTCCTACGTCCTACCCAATACAAACTAAGATACTGTACTTGAAGTAGATCTCATACAAAAGTCTATTAGTACCTCACTCTAACCTATTTCTACCGGCAAATAGCAGCGTCCGCATTGCTGTAATCCGCTTTGAAGGGCGAGAGAGGCAGTGAAATTACTGGGTAATGTGAAATACGAGATAGGCAACATCTAGTGATACCCTTGTGATATGCGAGCGCGAGCGTCTATAGGCGCTTACAGCCATGCGGATTGTATGTACGTTTGTCGACTCAGTCGTACAAAAGAAAATAGCTTAAATCTATATATATTAAAACTCGCACTGCTCCAAACGGGTATTTATTAGGTAATTTTATCAGAATAGTAAGAGTTACTTATAACTGGCGCAAGTACATGCCCATCTAAATAAACACCTAGTCACTCTAGACATCACCAATAGTCAGCCATGTCATGGTTTGTCCTGAGATAACGGTGTATAGGGCACGATACATCGCAACCCCCGGGATACTTCGGGAAGCGACCTAAAAACATAAGGGTTTGCAAGTGCCTTCTAGAAAAACTGTGCTGTTTAGAATAGAATTAATAAATAGAAATAGAAAATAGAACAGTCTCGAGAAGCGGAATCCTGCTTAACCTACGCCTTACTTAGGTAAATACATTTTAGCCGGCGTCTGTCTCGAACAACGTTCAGTAACTTTTTTTTAATAGAGCGATCGATAAACTTGCGTACATTCCGCGTTCTAGTAAGTGTCATAGCATTTTATAAACCAGCACAGTGCCTTTTGACTTAAAGATATTATGTCACATTAACCATTAATTTCGCTGCTCTCTCTCTCTCTCACCCTTCAAACAGGAACGGCAGCAAAACGGACTCTATTTGGCGGTAAAAATAGTTAAGACTGATGTACCAATGGAAACTACCTTTTGAATTATATCTACCGCCTTTAAAACCCATTCGTATTGTTTTCTACGGTACATTACGGTTGTTATTTCACTATAACGTCTATTGTAACGATGACTAAACCGTAGATAAATGATTTGAACATTTGTAACAAGCCGTCCTATTCGATTTACAATTTCTTTTATTGCCATAAATATGATTTCGCTTTTCAATTCTATTTATTGAGTGAATATTAATCTACGGATTTGTAACAATATTGTTACATACAGTTGTTATAATGTTATTCTGGTCTTCTTAATTAAAGTCTGTATGTTATCCTGATGTATGTTATTGTGTTCAATTAGAATCCATTAGGAGTTTTTACGGAATAGATCAATTCGTATTTATAGGACCTCTTAAAGTGTTATTTGAGTTTGAACGTATTGTATGTTTTATTTTCAAACCAGTATATATCTGTTAAAAGGTTTTTGACAAGATCAAATTTGACTTTAAAAAATTAGCCCCAACCCCATCTCAGAATGTGCTAAGAGTTTAACTCACTATTAGGTAGTGCGAGCTGAGTGCCTGACATTCACGTATCAACGGAAAATAAGTGGAAAGTGGCCATCTATAGCTTTATATAAACCTCAGTTGCTAAGTTAGTATTTTGATTTGTTTTTAATTACGATGTTTAGATTAGTTTATCTTATTTATTATTCAAAAATTATGTTTTTATTGTTGATGTATAGAGTTTTTAAATGTGCATTGCTTATCTGTGATTCTATAGATAACATTGATTCCATAGATTTTTTGAGTTAGTTCTGATGTGCTGAGATTCTGAGGTCCAATACAATAGATAAATAAATTAAATCGAGTCCCTGGAAGCTCAAGTGGGATTCGCAAGCACAACCTTTGGACGAAATGTCCAAGTCTCTGACCGCTGAGCAGAGTTTTCTCAGTATACTGTAAACTAAAAGCCGACAATATTATGTCATAATATGGTTTCGCTGTCACAGTCGAGATGATAGTTATGCAAGAATCAGAAGCAATCGATGAAGACTCTTTCTTGTGACGGCTTGATTTATTTCTAGTAAAAATTGATTTTGCAACTAGGAAGAGAATTATAAATGCAAAATGATTAAGAAATGTAGAGGTTTAGCTTTAGGATGATTAAGCCTGATTTAGCTTTAACAGGTCTGGTGGCAAATTCGGTGTCTTTATTATCATCCAGTAAAAACATTGAAATTATTAACATTTGTGTTTGTTATGCACTTGAGCATCAGACAACAGAGTAATTACAACCATAACACTTTAATATACTTATAACACCTAGACGCGGAACAAACGCAGATATTCAATACATAAATATTTGTTGTGGCTGGGGTTGGAATCTACAGCCCTTGGCTCACAAGATAGGACGTCAGGTCAATAAATAAGTTATGAGAATAATTTACTTCTCTATCGTCTAATTAACGCTTTACCGGAAAGACCTGTGGTCAAAGCTTCGCAAATCGTTCTAGAACACAAAGAGAAGTATGAATGTTTAAAATTTCTCTTGGCCACCCACCTTGCGTTTATAGCTGGCCGAATAGTTTATACATTACGTAAATTCTGGCTTCTCGTATCCCACCCTACCAGTGGGAGGGAGCTATTCTACCAATCCACCCCCACCCACCCCTCTTCCGGTTGACCGGTGGTCACGCAACTGTTCCACTGAATTTCAGTCGTGATTTCCATGTAAGTCGAAAATCTTGAATAATTATTGTTTCCTATGATCATTATTCGGGAAAAATTGACGGAGTTACAAATAAGGGTGAAACTATTTTTGTTTATGTTTATATTTCTTTTTGTTTACACTATAATCATATTAGTATTATGTTGATGTTTAGTATTACAATTGTATACAATAAACTTGTATCATGTATCATAACAGGCCTGATGGCGAAGATAGTAGTGATCCTGTCTTGTGCGCCAAGGGTCGTGGGTTCGATCCCCACCCAGGACTGACATTTATATTTGTTCTGTATTTGGATGTTAAATATATGTAATGAAGTAGTATATTAGTGATTCCTCTGTTGTCTGATGTCCGTAACGCAAGTGCTTTAAGTGACTTACCACGGAATCAGGTCAGTTTATGAGATGTTGTGGAAATT
>JACJUM010002279.1:10613306-10626092 GCA_020976665.1 Heortia vitessoides | reverse complement strand
TGAAACTATTTTTGTTTATGTTTATATTTCTTTTTGTTTACACTATAGTCATATTAGTATTATGTTGATGTTTAGTATTACAATTGTATACAATAAACTTGTATCATGTATCATAACAGGCCTGATGGCAAAGATAGTAGTGATCCTGTCTTGTGCGCCAAGGGTCGTGGGTTCGATCCCCACCCAGGACTGACATTTATATTTGTTCTGTATTTGGATGTTAAATATATGTAATGAAGTAGTATATTAGGGATTCCTCTGTTGTCTGATGTCCGTATCACAAGTGCTTTAAGTGACTTACCACGGAATCAGGTCAGTTTATGAGATGTTGTGGAAATTAATTAATTAATTAATTATTTATGTGTAATGTGTATGTAAAAAGTATATGCATTAAAGTATGCACTTTGGTTTAACTACTTAGGTGTAGGTACCTTTAACTGTATATCATATTTTATTTACTCACTTTCAATCACTAAATGAGGTAGACATTATACAAAAAGTCATTTGAATTCTTACCTCTCTTTTACATATTTCTACCGCCAACTAGCATTTTTGCATTGCTGTGTTTCGGTTTGAAAGGTGAGGGAGGCAGTGACATTGCTGGGTAATGTGGTATAATATCTTCATTAATTAATTCATCAGATATTACGAGTGCCTATGGTGGTAACGCTTATTAACAAGCGGTGTGTATGTTTGTTTATCAACCTGGTCTAATAATAAAAATGTTGCCTAAAATACATCAGTCCGTGCAATAAAGCCGTCCATTTTACCATTTCAATGTTTAATTTATGTACATTAGTTTTGCCGCTTGTGTACAATATTTACATAATTATTATAGTCATTAAGTTATTTATATAAATAAATAAAATAACCCAATGGCAAAATAACAGTTTTTATTTCTTCCTGCGACGTGCGACACTCGGTATAGTGTCACACGGTGACTTTTCTAAAATCAAACAGTATCTTGTAGATGAATCTATTCACATGCGAAATTCTTTAAAATTGACTGTTCGATTAAAGCGTAACTATTAGACAGAGGAGTTCATATTCGTAGAAGGCCAAAGTTAGCCAGGTCAGCTAGTTACATACAAGTCCAGTTACATACGAACTGTAAATGTCGGCGAGTCACAAATGTTTCACAACTCTTGCAATTATCCTAATCTTCATATTTCATAGTTTTGGCAACCATAACACTGAGCAATTATAGACCAGTAAGTCGTAAATAATTCACCAAGCCTAGAATATAGAGCACTGTTTCTCAAACTTGTTTATACACCGCCCCCTTTATATAAAATCAACTGTGTCTTTTTTTGGAATGTTTTGCAATGTTCTTTAGTATTCATACTGACTGATATGCCATGTTCTGACAATTCATAGTAATACGAACGCGAATACTAAAATTTTAGGAAATATTAAAACTAGTTTTCTTAGGTTTCTCTTTTTCAACGGTTTTTTCGGTGCCAAAAAGACAGTACAAGTGGTACAGTGACTTTGATTGCAATTTTGAAGTGATTTTTTTTTACAAAATGACTTATTAAAATCATTGAAAATTTTGATTAAGTCATTTAAAGAATATTTAAATCAAGTCAAGGAAGTACTCTTGAGCCTTTGAATCTCTGAGCCCATTTATTTAGCTTGTCTTAATTGCTGACTGTCGGTCCCCATGCTTTATTCGCTATTATTATCATTGCTATTTTCAACAAAATCTTTCTATAGACTCTTTTTTTTACTAGACAAGGTTGAAAAATAAGCATACAGCCCACAAGATAATAAACATCACTGCAACCTGTAGACGCTCGTGATATCACAATGATATCACTAGCGTATGCCCAACCTTGTTACTTAAAGATAATATATCACAGTACCCAGTTAGTTCACTACCTCTCTTATCGTTCAAACTCGCAGCAATGCGAACTGCTGTTTGACGATAGAAATAGATGAGTGAGAGGTACCAATGCAAACGACCTTTTGTTGGCGGCGACATGAGGCGTTTCTATACACTTTGAGAAAGGCTGAACTACATCATAACGTTAGACATAGTTGTGACATTTTATTATGATCGTAAAACTTAATGAACAAGTGGACCCGTTTTGAAGCTTCAAGCATTGTTTATAAAGGACGCAATAAAAATAGTATTTATTAAGAGTTATTTATTGATATATATAAATATATGATTGCTTAGTGAAGAGGTTATTATTTTATTAAGAAAATGTCTTAATTAGTGCTGCTCAAAGTCAATAAACTAATTAATTAATGCGACATATATAAAATTAATCGTAGTCAGCTATAAACCAATAGAATATATAACTGAATTGGTCGAGCCATTATAAAATTAGCTGAAGTAGACAGACGTACAGTATTTTTTTATAGTAATTTGCCAGCAACAAGTCGCTGTTAATAAGAAATTTAAAGAATATGTTATAATAAATTCCTCTTGGGAACCACTTGGTGAGGCCTATGTCCAGTAGTGGACGTCTTGTGGCTGATACGAAGATGAAATTTACAGCACATCTCGTACAATGAAATAACTTCGAGATAAGTCGCTTAAAGCACTTATGTTACATACATAAGGGAAAAGAGTGATCACAAATAGAATACTTCAATTCATATTTAACACCCAGACACAAGACAAACAAAATATTCATTATATAAATATTTGTTCTGGGTAGGGATCGAACTGAGGAACCCTTGGCGCACAAGATAGTATCACTACTATCTGCGCCATTGACTCCGTCATTAAATCATTATACCAATGGCTTTCCGGGCAGCCACGGTCCTCAGGTAGTTCGGTAGCTAATCACCGAAGAAATAATAATAACAATTAAATTCCTACAACATCTCATACATCGACCTGACTCCATGGGAAGTTAATGCACTTGTGTTTCGCCAGACAAGCAACAGAAGAATAACAAATATACTATATACATATATTTAACACCCAGACACAAAACAAACACAATAATCATCATATAAGTATATACACACAAAATAGAAACACTGCCATCTGCGCTATCGGGCCCATCAAAGTAGTATAGTTAAATATTGTTTCCCATATAAAATTCATGAATAAAAACCATTAGGTGTGTAAATTATAAAGGCATGTGATATAATGGATGGTGTAAGTCTGCGCTCATACTAAAATGCTTTAAATTATAATAATAAATTTATAATCAGATTTGCTAACATTACTAACAAAGAAACTCTCAAGATAAACTTAACAAGAAACTTACATTTCCCAATACCAGTATGTGGTTGACGGTGTTGGTTTCACAATTATTCTTTTCTTTTATTGTTATTATTATTTTTAGGAAATCCGGATTGTGAAACTGTTAGTTGACCCAAATAAAAAAAAACTTACCAATTGAATAGATTGCCGTGGAGTACCGGCAGAGTAAAATAGTACCTCCTCCTGTACCAGGCGGCGTAAAAGGCGACTAAGGTACCAAAACTGACAGATGGCGGTATATCCATCCGAAACGGTGGATCTCAAGGGCATCGGGTGGGGATGGGCAGCAGCATTTCCATCGTAAAGTTGCGCTTTGTGATTACCAACACGCTTGCCCAGCGTGGTAATTAAGGGCTAAATTCCCCCTTTCTTGCGGAGGCCTATGTGACCTTGTGGACTTTAGCTCATATGATGATGAAGATGATTTATCAATTTCGATTAAAATGTTTAATCGAAATTGATAAACATATGTTAAACGTCTAACATAGTTTTGCTAGCCTTTTCCGTTTCAATATATCCTGCCTCTTTCTGTCGTAGTGAAATTTAGTATTGTTAATACATACACACATCACGCCTGTGTCCCATCGGGTTAGGCAGACACTATGGATCTCCACTTGTTACGATCTTGGCATACCTCCCTCGCTTCCTTTACTCATATTGTTAAAAATATTCACTTCTTACCGATGTTGTGACAACAATGGAGAAGGGAATGTTGAGATGGTTAGACATGTAGATATGTTGGATGAAAGTAGTATGACTGCACAAATGTATACAGCGGATGTGAATGGAAGAGTTGGTATAAGACGACCACCGAAACCAGGTAGAAAATGTATTAAAGAAAGGCCAGGTAAGAAGTACCAAGAATAAACGAACGTGTATGAAAGGACTAATGCGAGTAAGGGAAGCAAGAGAGGTCGTGGATCATAACAAATGGAGATCCATAGTCTCTGCCTACCCCGATGCGACACAGGCGCGATGTACGTATGTATGTAAATCATGTAAATCTATTGCTAAGTATACCCGCTTAAATAATGTCAAATTAGTTGATTTACAACACAGTGTATCGAAACCTTTGGTCGGTATATTATTGTGAGTATAGATTTACATAAAACTATTTTTAGTTAACTGCAAACACAATTTGATAAGCCTTCTAATGGACAAGTCTGGGGCAGTCACGAAACCCTTCGTTGGAGGTGACCTTATTGTATAATAAAGAAAATTTATGACGGTACTGTAACGTTTCCTGCGATGTTACGCGACTTTCCAGTTATTACTAGGGCCAATAACATTTCACATCATTAAGTGTTGGCAATCGCAGAGCGCAGCTTTCGCGACGAGGATGCTGCTGCACATCCGCACCCTGTGCATTTGAGCTGCAATGTTTCGGATGGATATACCGCCATCTGTCGGTTCTAGAACCAAAGTCGCCTCTTACGACACCTGGTGCAGTGCGAGGTACTATTCTACTCTGCCGGTGCCTCACGGCTTGTGTACTTGATACGTTTAAATGAGTCGGTAATAAGTATACATACATACATACATACATACAACTGAAGTACCTAAATATAAAAGCGTGTAAGAATAATATTGATTATCCTTTAGATATACTTTATCCTTATATTTCTATAATAACAAATATTTACACCACATCTAATATTTTGACATGACACAAAAATAAATCACTTTAAGCACTTGTGTGCGGACACGCATGGGGGGGATTTACAGATTACTGAAATTCATATTTAATTCTTACACACTACAAATACAAATATTCATCATAGCATTGTTTGCATTGGGTGGGGATAGAACCCGTGACTTCGGATAAAATAAGATGTAGGGATTATTTAATATAAGCTATATATATATATATATATAGCTTATATTTTATATATATATTATATATATAGCTGCGCCATCAGGCCCGTGGTGTATATAAACTTTCTGATACAAATTTATTTTTACACTTTATTAATTGTATTGATAGGTATATAGCGATTTCACCTAATGGTTGCATAAGAGATAATGCCAGTTGGCATTGAATCCGCTATTAACTTTTGTTTTGCAATAAAGTGATAGACGTAACATAAAAATTAATTTACCGGTAAATATCGGAAGTGTCTGTAATTAATTCAATCGATTTATCTATTCAGTGACTATTGTATGTGGTTTATCGTTGGTTATTTTAATAGAGCAGAAATAATACTAAAATAAAATCTTTTCAAGATAACCTGACGTCATATATTTTGACAACAGATCCAGTAACGCAATAATTATTAAAATTCTTATTATTATTTCATTGTTTCATAAATGCTTATATTTTTTTAGTTTTATCGTATCTTGTGATCCTTACTAATATTATAAATCCGAAAGTAACTCTACCTGCCTGACTGTTACGCAATCATGCCTAAACTACTGAATAGATTTAATTAAAATTTTGTACATAAATAGTCTAAAGCCTTAGAAAGGACAAAGGCTACTTTTACTTTTTAAGAGTACGAAAGGGGGCATGAAAAGTTGTATGGAAGTATCGCTATTGTTAGAGCTAGAAGCTTACTTAGAACTTATATTTAGGCTATTGATTTGTATATATAAATAAATATAACATTCAAAGTTTATATAAGTTTAAGTTAAAAGGTATGGAACCCAAAGAGACTACGGCACGCGGACGAAGTCGCGGGCACAGCTATTTCTTATAATTTATGGCAATACTTAGATATAACTTTATATTATGTTTAACAATTTAAAATGGTATATGTCATGTTGAAGATTCTATATTTAAATATAACAATAAAATTGAATAAAATAAATACAAAATACTATACTGCTTTCATCATATCAGCCATAGAAAGTCCCCTATCAGCCGTAGGTCCCCCCAAGACAGGAAGATTTTGCCGCCCATGATTGCCGCGATGGGCAGGCGTGGTGGCAATTGCAGAGCCTAGCTTCTCCTCATCCTGTAGTATTTAACGGATTTCTTGACAGTTTCGGATAGATATACTGCCATCTGTTGGATTTGTTACCTTATTTGTTACCTGTTTCCACTTACGAGATCTGGTAAAGAGTGAGTGATAGACTATTCTACTACGCCGGTACCACACGATACATACTAGTTCATTCTTCTTAAAATGAGGTTGTAAACTATTTGTTTTCTAGCTTAAAAAAAATAATAATGGCATCTAATACCCATCAATTCTCGAAATAGCTCAAAAGACTTTTTACTCGCGTGCCGCAATTACAAGGCACGAGTGTAACGTAAAATTAAAAAGAAATAAAACAGGCAACGGCGTCGAGTGTTTTCGCCCCACGTCCCTACGATCCCCGAAAATTCCGGATTAGCTCCACCCTTAGCTACAAAAAATAAATTCCTTGACCGGTGGATTGTAAATCTGGGTTATATTAAGCATATCCTGTGTGCCGACCGCGTGCGTGTGCTAGCTAATGGCCGTGCGATTAAATAATGTGCGCATTATTACGTAATACATTTTTATTTGTATGAATTTACTTTATAACCGAAGTCAATTAAAAACTGCCGTGAAGTACCGGCAGAGTCGAATAGTACCTTCCTCTGTCCCAGATCGTAAGAGACCGTAGATAAGACCGTAAGATCGTAAGATCGGATAAGATAAAATGGACTTCAGACCACGCAGTACTAATTGAGCACTAATGAGTTTCGGCTCATCGGTAAGACCAGCTGCATCCCATGCGTGCACTGGTATTGGTCTCTAAAAGGTCGTTTGGCACCGTGGAGATGGTGTTTTCCTTATATTTAACAAATGCGCTGATAATGGATGAACACCATAACCAAAACAAGTGGCTAGATAACGGTTTCCTGTTTGTATACATTGATAAAACTCATAGTCTTACATGAGGTAGATTTCATACAAAAGGTCGTCTGCATTGGTAGCCAACTCTCACTTATTTACCGGCAAATATCAGTGTTGTTGAAAAGTGAGAGAAGCAGAGAAATAACTGGGTAATGTGACATAATATCTTCAAGTCACGAGGTTGGCAACGCGCTAGATATCCTTCCTTGTGTTTACATTATGAGCGTCTATAGGTTGCTATGACGCTTAGTGGAGTGGAGTTGTACGAGTTCTACATGTGTAAAATATAATTTCAAATAAAAAACTTCTTTTATCTGTAATTTTTATTATCTATCTGTTTGCTCCAGTAATCGCTGATACGGAAAGCTGATTTTAACGGAACCTTTACTTGTAGATACCTGTTGTTATAAAGAGTAACTAAGACAAATTTTTATTATACGTTGTTCTCACGACTACGCAGGTGCGGTAGCGTTCGGTATTCATTACCGAACAAATAAATCGTCATATTTGTAATCTGAGCATATGCTGACAAACAATGATATCTTTACGATATTTCACTTTCAAACGTTAGTTTAACATAGCAATAGATACACCAAAAAATTTCTAAAATAATGCACGTAAGCACGGAATACCAATAACAAATGGCAGTGTTCGCAGTGTTAGAGTTTAAATGGTCATAGAGGCACTGTAATTACTGAGTAGGTAATGTGACATAATATCTTCAAGTCGCAAGGTTGGCAACGCGCTAGTGATATCGTTGCGATAATACGAGCGTCAATAAGCTGCAGTATCGCTTACTATCACGCGGACTATATGCTTTTTTATCGACCTGGTCTAATAAAAAAAAACGGTAGGTACTTCGTTAGTATTCGCGACAAATGTATATATGAATCATAGATAAACCTGTCAATCTGTTAAAATTGCACAACCAATTACGAACTCGATGGCTCGCATTCAGATTTCTATTGATTGCAAAAGTTTTGACCTCTTTATATGGGTTGACCTGTCGCTTTATGAACTCGGCCTTAAAAATTGCACCCTCCCAATTCGTGCGGACAATACATCGTTAGTTTCAAGTGTAATCTAAGCGATTGTGAGTAGAGATTGTAGGATTGGCCAGTCGCGTGCCGCCCGCGCCATTACTAGGCCTCTGAAATGAAACACGCCGGCTTCCCTATAATCACGCTTTCGGTGGGGATGGAAATAATGTAAGAAACTTTACACAACATACCATAGAGTAGCGTTGGAGGTTTCAACGGGAAAAAGGGTTTGTAGTTCTAACTAGGCGTACGCTATGAACGGCTTCTGAAACTAATTGTTTGAATCTATACAAGATAGTTTAAATATATACTATTGGGCTCGACGGCGCAGTTGGTAGTGATGGTTCGATCCCCACCCAGAGTCAATATTTAAATGATGAATATTTGTATTTGTTCTGTGTCTGGGTGTTACTTATATGTATCAAAGTATTATATTTGTAATTCGTCTGTTCTCTAATATCCTTACCACAAGTGATTTAGGCTACTAATCACGGAGTTTGGTCAACGTATGAGTTTATGTGTTAATTTATTATTACATACAAATCAAATCGGCGTGTCTGTTTATAATTCCAAAATTACGGCTTCTCGATTAATACGGTTACTTACGAAATAAATATTTTTTTGTCTGTTTGATTCAGTCAGTAGTCCTATTTGGGTAGCTGACATTAGAAGTAACTTAGGGTACTTTTATTTTTTTTTATTGTCTTTGGAACGGAAGCTACACGGATTGAACCGAGGGCCGCACTTTGACATTAACTAAAGTTAATTAATATAAATATTGTCTATGCTGGCCGTGGGGTACCCGTAGAGTAGAATCGTTCTTCCCAATGTACCAGTGTCGTAAGAGGCGACTAAGGTACCAAAACCGACAGATGGCGATATATCCATCCGATACAGTGTAGCTCATGTGCACAGGGCGGGGATGGGCAGCATTATCCCTGTTTCGTAAGCTAGTTCTGCTATTGCCAAAACGCTTGCCCTGCACGGCAATTGTGGGCAAAATTCCACCTTTTTTGGGGAGGCCTAGGTCCAGCAGTGAACTTCCAATAACTGATGTGACGATTGTCTATACAAACTTTAATTATTCTATCTAATTAATAAATCATTATCTTAATCTCTTTCATCATCATCATAGTCATACCAGCAATTGAAAGTCCAAGTGTTGGCATTCCCAAAGCGATTGAACAAAAGTAGCAGCAATCAGTGCTTTTGTTGAGTTGAGGCCATATCATGTCACATGAGGTAGGCCACATACAAAGGTCGTCTGCGTTGGTACCCCACTTTTACCTATTTCTACCGCTTAAAGGGTGCGAGAGGCAGTGAAATACCGGGTAATGTGACATATTATATTCAAGTCACAAGGTTGAGTCGATAGTGAATATCTTGTGATATTACGATCATCTAAATGCTGCTTACAATTTATTACACGGACTGTACTCTTGTTTGTCGACCTACACATATAAAAAAATGACAATACTAGAACTCCGATAAAACCGTGACAACGTAATGAACAGACAGGCACATTTCATAATTTATAGATCATACCAGCCATTGGAAGTCCACTGGACATAGGCCTCTACAAGAAAGCGGGTAATTTGCCCATAATTATCGCGCTGGGCAAGCGTGATGGAAACGGAAGAGCACAGCTTACAACCTGTACATTTCTTATGCACTGTTTCGGATGGATATACCGCCATCTGTCGGTCCGGTACCTAAGTCGCCTCTTACGACACCTGGTACAGTGGGAGGTATTATTCTACCCAGCCGGTACCTCACGGCGAATGTATAGATAATCCTACAATATGATAACGTTGATGACTCTTTCACATGAATTAAGCTACAAGCTATTAGGATTATAAAAATATTATTTCGTAAACGCAAACATTACCGCAAAGTTTACCCTTGTTTGTACAGGGGTAATCTTGTGAGTTAAGCGATGAGAAACATCTAACATGATGAATGAACATGACGGGCCCGATGGCGCAGATGGTAGTGATCCTGTCTTGTGCACCAGGGGTCGTGGGTTCGATTCCCACCCAGAGCAAATATTTATATGATGATATTTATGTTTGCTCTGTGTATGGGTGTAAAATATATGTATTTAAGTAGTATATTTGTGATTCCTCTGTTGTCTGGCATTCGTAACACAAGTGCTTTAAGCGACTTACCACGGAGTCAGGTCAATGTATGAGATGTTGTGGGAATTTATTTAATTTATTTATAAAAAAAAAAAAAAAAAAAACAGTTCCTTCATTCCTCGGTTTCTTTGCAGACGACATGCCTATTTTAGCCACGGAAACAGTTCTTAAATATTTAAAAAATACAATATTCAAAATATTTACTGGATCACGACATAAGTAGCTTAAATCACTTGTGTTAGAGATAACAAACGATAAAGCAATAAGAATTACTACTTATACATATATTGAACACCCAGACACAAAACAAACACTAATGTTCATCACTCAAATGCTTGTGAAGGTGGGGATCGGACACACGACATTTGACGCGCAAGATTGCATTATCGAATTTGCTTGTATATATTCACGCGGAGGGTATTCAAGACAAAAAATATCTCCGCTCCATACTTCTCAACATCGTATTGTATTGACTTGAGACTACCGGATGTGACGCAAGGGACGCGGCTTCAATCCGCACAACAAAAATAAATAAATATACTTTATTACTTCATCTCATATTTTGGCCTGAGTCCGAAATAAGTTGCTTAAAGCACTTATGTTACGGCCATAACATAGGTAACAGAAGAATCACAAATATAATACTTAAGTACAAACACAAATATCATCATATAAATATTTGTCCTGGGTGGGGATCGAACCCACGACCTGTGCTCGCAAGACAGGATCGCTACCATCTGCGCAAATCTGACCCATCTAGATATATTAGATTAGATTAGATATATAGATTGTGTATTGTTACTTCACAACAACCTACGTTGATTACCAATTTCAACGGGCCCGGTGGCGTAGATCGTAGTGATCTTATGTGCCAAGGGTCGTGGGTTCGAACCTCACCCAGGAAAACATTTACACAATATTTATGATTGTTCTGTGGAGGCGTGTTAATTCTTTTTAATTAAAGTATTAGATTTGTAATCCCTCTGTTGTGTAATCTCTGTATGAGAGATGGTTTAAACAACTTAACCTTTGAGTCAATTAATGTATGAGATATTATGTGATTTTTTTTAATACTACGCTCTCTCTCTCTGCACCAGTTGTCATAAAAAGCATTTACAAGAGGTAAACCTAATTCAATGATAACCCGCGTTGGTACTGCACTGGGTTCCAGTTGCCAAAAGTTTGTCCAAAAGTTGAAAGGCAGTGAAATTACTGGGTAATGTGACATCATATATTCAAGTCACAAGGTTTGCAACGCGCGGGTGAAATCATTATGATGGTACGATCATTTATAGGTGACACCTTACTATGCCATTATCGAATTAGACGACAAATAGCGAATGTATATCCGAAACAGGGTTGTACATATATTTAACACACGGACACAGAACAAACAAATTCTCATCACATAAATGTACGTGTGCAATTTGCATGCAACGAGCAATAAAATGCGCCACCTACAATTATGTATAAGGTGACTACTTTAAATCTCATACTGTCCATATGGCCATCACTTAAATTAGTATATAGTGTCCCTTTACAGGTTTCCAAGAAATCAAACAAAGAAAATATTAATTTATAATTTTTATTTTCACTTTTTTTTATTTATATCAACCTGCTATAGTCAATGTTGGCATCTTTACGAAATATAATATTCCCTTTCTTTTAATGGAAGAATTAAAACAAGGCTTATATTAATTTGG
The DNA here is from genome assembly GCA_020976665.1 of Heortia vitessoides. Lineage (NCBI taxonomy): Eukaryota > Metazoa > Arthropoda > Insecta > Lepidoptera > Crambidae > Heortia > Heortia vitessoides. The sequence continues at coordinate 10,614,161 of JACJUM010002279.1, read as the reverse complement.
CAAATCCAAATTAACCTCAGTAACAATTACAAAAGTAGATATTTATAAAACATAAATGTTTATATAAAATATACATTTTTTACAAAAATGTAACATTATACAACTAGTTCAACTACGAGACTACCACTGTTTGTTATAAAAAATACTTAACATCGACTAATATTGCTAAACAATTAATAATAATTAAAAATAAAACAAAAATCAGAATACAGATATGCAAATTCTTGAAGTATTATTTTCAGATTATTTACAAGAGAATTATGCGCTAAGAAATAATATTAAATATGATAAAACATTTACATTAAAATAATTATATTAATCTAACTAAAAGACAGGTGAAAATTTTAAAACAAAATTGAAAATTTTGTATTTAATTCTCCAAAATAAATAACAAAAATATATTGTCATAACATTTTCACCTTTCGTCATAAAGCTAAAAATATTATCTGACCACAGCATAACTAATAACGTCGCAGTCTAATAAAATGGTCGAATACTTGATGGGATATTACGCCGCGGCCAGTCGTACCAACACAAGTGTCTATGAGATATCATACCAACAGGTTGGTATGCGTTCAGATCACTACACTTTACTGAATATAAACTAAGACAAGTACGTTCATTATTGCACGTCGAAAATAAGCGCCCGCGATTCTTGAAAATATCCACGAAATTAGAAATACCTAGAAATTAAAATATTCACCCTCGTGTATTGCAATACAACACATTCCATACAAAAAAACATCATGAATACAATACATTCGTATACGTGTATTGTGAATACAATACATTCGTATAAGTGTATTGTGAATACAATACATTCGTATAAGTGTATTGTGAATACAATACATTCGT
>JACJUM010002279.1:10599363-10609784 GCA_020976665.1 Heortia vitessoides | reverse complement strand
CGACGCGGCTCCAATTGGAACGCACTTACTTCGGTGACCGGACATTATAGGGTAACTAGTTGCACGCCAGTCTGATATATAAAACTAGCATCGCCCCGCTGTTTCACCCGAGTAAAGTTGTAGAACTTTCATACTAACATTGCACCCCCCTTTTACCCTTAACGAATGATTCCCAAAAGAAATTATACACGTATTACACTTTCATGAAGAACCTTTATACTGAATACAATTATAAAAAAACTTTAAAAACAGCAATGATTAAACATCGCTGTTAACTAACTTTGCACCGCCGTTTCATCCCCTTGGGGGGTGAATTTAAAAAAATCCTCAGTGCTCCTCAATAATAAATCTCTTGTACAAAATTTTAAGTCTCTAACCCTTATATTTTAGCTCAGCGTTAATATATTAGTCAGTCAGCTTCTCTTTTTTATATATATAGATGTTCATCCTAGTCACGAGAGCTGCTCTCTGCGATTGCTAGCAAGCTTGCCCAGCGTGGCAGTGGACTCTTAATGGCTGATATGATTATGATGATGATGTAGCGTATGCAGTACCTGAGAGAGCGTCGCTCGCGCACGCTCCTATCAAACGGTATGCCGGTGGGTGGCGGCTGCAGGGTGACTCGCCGCGCGTACTGCGCCATCGAGGAGTCCGACTCCGAACGGTTGAGCCTGAAAATGCGTTTACTCGTACAACATTGACCATACATTGCTTCAATTTAGACCTTTTTGTAAACTTTTCTTTTACAATTTCCTCCCGTATTATAGCATAAAACAGAGTCGCTTTTAGCTGTCTCTCTGTCTCTATGTATGTTTAGATCGTTATAACTAAGCAACGGGCAGCTTTAAAAGTTTACAAAAAACTCCGCGATGGCATATATATCTATCTCTTACAGACTACCCACAATAACAATTTTTATCCTTAATGTACCCGTGCGAAGCCAGATGTCGCTAGTATGTTATGTAATAACCTTCCCCGACTTCCCACAGGGGCAATAAGTTGGATTATACTACATCCTACGGATGCTATATACGATACTAACCTGCAGATGTAGTGCCCCTTGCCGATGCTCTGAGGTTGCGGGGAAAATGTCTGAGATCTCTTTATTGTCGCTAGAGGCTCTTCGGGGTTTGCATTCACTTGCTGACTTTTCCTACAAACAAATATCAACCTTAATCAGTCCGCTGACAGCACGGTACTGCGTATCAGTATTACAGTGATATCTCAATCCAACAAAAACACAGATTACAGTTCAAATTTTTTTTTATGATACCCTATATGAATATGCATATTATTTGGTAAAACTTTCAAGAACAATGTTAGTTAAAATAACTCGGTACATTCACATTGTGCCTCGTGTCATGCGCATGCACAAATTATATCGACATGCATTAAAAACACAAAAATCACTTCAAATTGCCTCGACGAATTCATTTATATACATAGAATAGTATGAAAAAAAACAATTTCCTAATTGTACCAGCCCTGAAATCAATAAAAATATGCGCTTGGTAAAATATAAGTCAAGTTCACAGTGACGACAGATATTCAACAATAATGTGTATGTCCATAATAATGTACATTTTATTTAATGTCTTTCTTTTTACTGACACCTAAATTGTTTAAAAGTAAACGAAGAAAAGATTCAGAGACAAACAAACATTTTAATCTTATCTTAGAAACTGACAAGAACGGAATGCAAAACATAACAAATGACGTCACACAATTGATTACTATTTATTAACAAGACCAGTGACTCCGTATTAATTTACATGCATGCGCTTGATTTAATCGACTTAGAATAACGTTGACCAGAACAAAATGTGCCTGTATTGTATTAAACAAACAACAAACCAGACGTACGCACAATGTAAACGTACCTATATACAATATATATACATGAACACGAGGACGGATTGGTCTATTTCTCTAAGGCGGACTGCGCGGCCCGGCCGTCAGCCACCCGCCTCAAGCATTTGAGGTATCTGCTGGAAGGAAACGCTTACTCAATACCGACACCTGTTAGTTACGCTCCTACTGTTAATACGGTAAAGTTTAAAATTGCAGATCATTCATCCATAGACAAGGTAATAGTTTCATGTCATTATTAACAAATCATAAGTAGAGAGAATGTATAAAGAGCGTCATTTTGACACGGTTATATAATGGCAATTAAAAGGCTTTATATACACCCTCTCATATTTGATAATTATTGTTATTATAAGGAAAATAACACCACCTGATAAGCCTATATACAGCATAACACGACTATATAATAAATATTGATATAGACTAATAATTTTCAAGAGATTCTACTAAAAATATAGTATAAGACTTGGCTGTATTTTGAAGAGCACAGTTCGTGATATTTTTGAAATCGACTCAGGTCAATCTATGATCGAGATTATGAAACAATCATTTAAAGGAAACGAACACAATCCAAAGGCCAGAAATTAGCTTTTTAAAATTAGTTAAAAGAAGTATTCGCTTTCAAAAACTATTCTATACAATAGACTTCACACATTGGTCAAATCGATACAATATCACGAATTATACTCAAGATTTGTAAACAAAACTAATCCCTTAACTATCATAAATGAAAATATATACACCAATGTCTAATCCCTCCACCACTAGATACACACAAGTGACGTAACATACCGTCTGTGCAGCTGTCTCGCTCCCTCCGGGCAGAAATTACACTCAGTATTGGTTTCTTTCTCAGCTGTGGTTGGATGTAGGTACTCCTCCTCTTCCAGCGCTATATCCTCAGGAATGTAGTCTTCGAACGAGTCTTCTTCTACTATCTGTAATTACAAATGTATATGTGAAGAATACCGAAAAATAATTACCGTAGGGTACCGGCAGAGTACAAAAGTACTCTCCCCCGTACCAGGTATAAGAGGCAACTGAGATACCGCAACCATCATATAGCGGTACATTCATCTGAAACAGTGTAAATGCACAGGGTCGAGATAGGCAGCAGCATTCCCGTCCCGAAAACTACGCTCTGCAATTGCCAACGCACCTTCCCAGTGCGGCAATTGTAGGCCTTATTACCAGAAGACTTCCAATGGCTGATATGATGACGATGTTGGTGTAATATCCGCGATTAATTTCTCCTATCCTATCCCATCCTATCCTCTATTTACAGTCGATGCTAGATTAGAATGACACCCGTCAAACTAAAGTGTTTTTAAATTGGTTTAATAGGTTTTTGTCTTAACTTTAGGTTGATTTTGTGTGTGAAATTAATGAAATAATGAAAATAATATAAACAACATTATTGGTAACAAATTATGATGCCAAATACCATAATGCCGATACAAACAACTCGTACGATGCTACTATATTGACAGCTGTCATTCTAATCAAGCTATATTTAAAGGACAAGAGGAAAAGGAAGAATAAATGACATTTCAATGCAATTTAATTATTGTTTCATAAAACCATGCATTTTATGTATTGAGGTGATTCATACTTGTTATGCAGTGTGGTAATTCCTCAAGCATTGTGAAAGCTTTAAGTTGTGTTAAAAAGTATATATATATACATACATACATATATGCTTGTGGTCTTTATTGAATACCTATGATGTTTTTTTCATAAGTTAAACTAAAAACAACATATGAAACGTGGTTTACCTGATTGAGCGGTTCTCTAGATTCCTCGTCGTCTGACGCCGAGTTGTCACCACAATCCACATTGCAGTCCGCCCCCGTCATGCTTTCTGGACCTAATAAATATTATTTAGATTAATTACGCGTTCATAGAGCATATTATATAACATATTTTTTTAATTATATTTAGTATTTTTAAAAGCGTATTTAACTTAATTGGACTTGGCTATTTTTTGTACACACAAAACAGCTTACTTCTAAAAAATCTAAAACTTTGATGTGTCCGATGACGCATATGGTAGTGATCCAAAGTGTGCGTTAAGGGTCGTGAGGTCGATCCCTAGCCAGGACAAACATATGTAAGATGGATATTTTCGTTTGTTTTGTGTCTGGTGTTAGTATGTATTCAAGTATTATACTCGCTTCAAGGAACTTATTTAAAAATCAGGATAATGTATGAAATGTTAGAATTATTTCTATTGTCGAATTAATATTTGAAATATGAATATAATATGTAATAAACAAACTAATATGAATATTAGTTTGTTTATTACATGCAAAAATGTATCAACATCCAAAAAACAATACAACTCCTGAAGTATTGTCAAGGTGAGTGGTATTCACTCACTTTGCTAGATTAGACTAGCTTTGTGCTTTGAAACAGATTTAAAATATCACAAATATTGTTAACGAGTCTCTGACACAAATAAAGAGTCCAACAATTAAATAAGAATCCTAAAAGTACACACGGCAACATACCTAAATCTGTTAAAATTTAGCATTCAATATTAATCTTTAAATCGAGACAATTGAGTTCAGAATTGACTGTAAAAATTTGTCAGATTTGGGTACGTTATATAAATGCATATAAAGGAACTCACCCCTATTCCTAGTAAGGGTAGAAGTCTGCGAAGATATCACCGTCGACTCGTCCGAGCTCTCGTCTCTCCTCATACACCTGAAGCTCAACACGTTGTACCACTTCTGCAGAACTGATTCTGGATCGTAATCCGCTAAACTGACTTGAGCGCAGCCCTGTTAAAGGAATTTCCCGTTAGTTTCGTAGACGGTTGGGTTGAAACTTGTCTGATTGGAGTGGAAAGTCAGAATGAATCGCTCTCGCCTTGTGTCGTTCACATGGCACTCGAGGCTTGAAGGCCGAATACTCAAATTTGGCTAGCTGTCATCATGAAATTCAGTTTATATTAAAGTATCATAATTAGGCTAGAAATTATATTTATGCAGTGATATTTAAGTTTTCTAACCAAAAAATTAAATGTCGACTAAGAGTTGTTCTTTTTAATATTATTTGTGACTGTATATACATTGTTTATAGCTAGTGTTGGAATCAACAACCCTTGGAATACTAGGCTAGTATTGATTATATCCTAAAATATATAGATATACATATAATAGAGAGTAGATTTGTTAACTTTAAGCTCTTTAACATTGTGTCGTACTTTGACATGCTTAAAATTATTATTGTTAACTGTCAAAAGTTTAAAGCCCAAACATATTAATGAAAAATGTGTTTGGGCTATGGTATGGCTAAAGAATGGAATAAAAAATATCTCTTATTTATATTCTATTGCATCGAACATTTTTGGCAAACAAAACATTTACATATTCGTTTTCTGAAAATTGGCAGTAATAATATAATGTGCAATCAAAAAACTCAATGATAGGCGGGCCAGCACGCCGACTCACCAAGCACTCGGCGCCGCAGGTGAGGTTGACCTGCAGCGTGGCGGCGCGCAGCGCGCGCGGGCCGGCCACGGCGGCGCGCTGCACGTGGCGCCACGCCAGCGTCGCGCCGCACCACGCCAGCGCCGCGCTGCCGAACGCCACGCCGCAGCCGCCGCCCACCACCAGCGCGCCGCGCACCGCGCTGTTCCAAATGTTGATTCATACACATGCCCCGTTCCGACTGCTCCGACGGTGGAGATCGTACGACGTAACATACATTTTAAAAGTTATATGATTATATCGCACCCTTAGAAGATTGCAACAACTCAAAATTGTAATTTTAAGATCTTTCAAAATTGACAGAAATGACCGCATGGTTTGCACTTAGTTAGAAAGAAATCTTTTCTGAACATGTAGTTTGAAATTTTTCTAAAAAAATTGACATTTTGTTTAAATTTACTAATAACTAGAAGTGTTTGTAGAATTATAAACAATATTTTATTTTGAGTAATTTCTTTTAAAGTCAAAGTCATCAAGAAGTTTTTAAGCATATTTATATATGATACAGATGACCCTGATGACCCTAACAGGTACTTTCATCAGGATTAATTTCGTCATCTAGGAGTGCGATATGTTGTAGGGTTGGGGCAAGGTGCCGTAAGAGGCAACCCAAAACAGCCTAACTCAAATTCAACAGGACAGAGACGAGCAGCAGCACTCACGTCGCGTATGCTCCGCGATTGCCCTCCTCACGCTTGTCTATAGCGGTAATTATGGGCAAAATTCCTTAATTGGGGAGGATTAATTGTTACTGTAGCAAAATTATCTTTAAAGTTATTATTGAAAAAATTATACGGATAATGCAAATCACTTCCTAAGAAATTTCCGATAGTATTACGGGTTCTAAAAATTTATACTAATAAAACCTCCATAAGATCCATTAAATATAGTTAGGTTAGAATGAGAGATGTCTATGTAGTATCGCCTCACGAATTATTTTTATTGGTGCATCATCATTTGTTATTAAACATAATATACATTGTAAAGGTTTCACATATAAAGCTACATAAAATTAAGACAATTTAAAACCACTCTAGTTTGACAGCTGTCATTATAATCAAATTTATATTAAAATGTCTATAGGTGAAAATTCAGTGTTCCACTTACACTTCAGTGCCGACGTCGATAAACAGCGCGTGCAAGTTCCGAGCCCGCAGTATCGTGATCTCCAACGCGCTCTCTTCCGGACAGTAGCGCAATTTGATCTCAATTTGCGCACTGTTCACTGTAATGCAAATAAAACGTGATAATTGCGAACACCTATTAATATTCAAGAATATAAGCTTAGAACAAAACGCTAATACACTATGGCAAAGATCCATTAAAAAGCTATATTTATATCATTATATTTACCCGCGTTGGATGGATCATTCTGCGCCTGCGCCGCCTCAAACACTCCCGAGTCACCCGCCACCGACTCATCGCTCACTGCCGCTGATACTGATCTAGTGTTTGTGCCTATAATAACAATTAAAATTTTGAATCAATATAATATTAAATGTTTGGATTCAAAGAATAAGCATGCTTTGAAATAAAAACTATTAACTTAATATTTTAATTTTATATTAGATTGATCAGCGCCATCTATCTACGACATACCGAATTAATTGGTAACTTACCACTAGAAGAGGGAGTTCTCGGGGATAGTGGTGGCGGGGGCGTCTCGGAGATTGGCGACAGGGGCTCGCACGGCCGTCCAGGACCTTGCAGTTGAACTGGAACTAATTACAATAGAATCAGTCAAGAAAAACCAACAAAACTTAAAAACAAAAGCTTCAATTCCACTGTAAAAATTGAAAATATTTGTAATAGTAATATTACTTGTCGCAAGTCCAGTAGTAACTTCATTGAGACCAGTGGCGACACCTATTCTCATTTCTGCTAGTTTTTCTTCTAATTCTCTTTGCTGTCGTCTCTGCCTCTCCACCTACAAAAAAAAGCCATTTATACATTGAAGTTGTCCTATCTTAACTACATGCTTTATCATGAACAAAATATTGTAACTACGACTTAAGATATAAGCTATACAATCTCTCATGTTAAAGCAAACTGTCTGCAGTAAACTAAAAGTTGAATAAAGTCAATTCAGTAGTTCAGAAGTTTACGAACAAATAGAAACACAAAGAATTTTTATGTAAAAAGAAGATATAGGTCCTGAATTCAGCCCTCGACTTGAATAGTCACTTTAAAGAGGTATAATAAGCCTTTCTCGATAAATGGACTATCCAACACTAAAATAATTTTTCAAATCGGACCAGCAGTTCCTAGGATCAGCGCGTTCAAACAAACAAACCATTCAGCTTTTTAATATTAATATAAATTCCATTTGTTTGTTATCTGTCAATATATGCCTTGATTTTACGTTTTGTCCGATAACTCGATCTTCCACTCCACATATTTCAGATTACCAAACACCTAAGTCTATTTTAAAAATAACACAATATAAGTCTAATTTAATCTGCCCGTCCATCTGTATTGACCTTTGACTTTGGGCACACAGTAAAAGTGAAATTGTTATCTGTGACAGATCGCCGCTCCAATGTGTTAGTGTCAAACGCTTTTTTGAATAATCTGACACCGATTGAGGATAACGTTACACAAGTGTATTAAATGGTATATATTACAGATTTGAAAACATTGTATTATTTGCATAATAATAAAATATATTAACGGCAACTGTAAAATAAAATGTACGAAGAAAATTATATTTTTTACGATCACCTTGATGGTTCTCTTATATATTAACACTACATAGAGTACCATAAAATACATAGAGTAAGTTTCTAGAAAAAGAAATGAAGCTTTGTAAATAATATATTTCAGATTTCTACTCTTCGTATTCTTACCTGATTATAAGAAGGCGGTGGTGGGGGTGGACTAGCAGAAGACAGACTACTTCTCGGGGATAACGAAGGTTGTGAAGGAGAACTACTGGCACCAGGCGTCACGCTGTCCGCGTTGTAACTCGTACCTCGTAATAACCTGGAAAACGATTGCAACCTTAATACTATTGCTGCAAAGTCGGAATTCAGTTTAACTCGATCTCAAATCAAATGAATTTTTAATCAGATCTAGACACAAGTCCTCACCTTTCAACCCTCCGATGCAAGTCAACCATATCAATAGGTTTGTCCGTTTGAAAGGAACTCGCGATTTGCGGACCTCCGTAAATGTCCGTAAAACTTATTCCTGAACTTAGTGACCCTTTACTACTTGCCGTAGATAAGGACCCTAAGCTCGAACTGCTCGAAACAGAAAGCGTGCTCGCCGACAACGTCTTGAGCTGACCTTCTAGGGTCGTCATCAACGTCAGGGCGTCCTTCAGCTGCTGAAGTAACAATTGTTTTTCTTCGTGAAGCCTTAGCCTATCAGCTATACATTTATTCGACATCTCGAACGCATTCTTCAAGTCCTGCTCAAGTCTCTTGCATTCAGATTGGATGTCGCTCATCTCTTGTTTAGACCTTGTCCTTGGAGTTATACTCCTGAGCTCCCTCAACAATTGCTCTTTCTCTTGGAATAAGAGCAGGCGGTCTTTATCGGACTCCGCCTGTCCTGGTTGTACCTTATCTTCTAAGTCTGCTAACTGCTGTTGTATCTGCTGTATTCGTTTCCTAGCTTCGTCGTATTGCAACCGTACCCGAGCCATCTCTGCTAACCTCGTACCGATAGGTACTAAGTCAGCACAAAGGTCGGTTTGGGAGGCGGTACTCAGTTTCTCCTGAGGAAGACTCAACGTTGAGAGATCAGGTGATGCATCACCTAATTGGAGCCTCGTCAAATCGTCCTTCAGTTTTGCTAACGACTGCATCAGATCTGCTCTCTCCTTCTCCCCAGAAGTGAGAGACTTCTGCACATTCTTCAATTCGGTCATGATCGCTTGAGCCTCCGTTATGTTGTAGCAGCCTTGTTGGGAACTAAGTTTTTGTTCCACTCTGAAATTCGAGATAACTTTTCAATTAGAGCAGGCTATAAATGGGGCAAGATCAATTTGCAGTATTCAGAAAAGGGAAGTGGGCTTGGAGATGGACGTTGATTGGGCCCGATACAGACATGGTGTAATGATATAAATAAAATAGAAAACCTATATGCCTATAAAATGTTTACAATTAAATGTGGAAACGAAGGGATTGTAAATGTTGTAAATAACGTCGACATATACTGTTTCGTTTTCCCGATTATCAGATTCTCCATGTTGGGACACTAAGTGGGTTATAAGAAATTATCGGATCGTAAATCATATTTAATTAAAACGAGATAAAGTAAACTAATAATTACAACTTGCAGCTAGCGACGGGTTTTGGTAGGAGTTATCGAAATTTGCAAGAGTTTAAAGAGATAGATGGCCTGTTGGTGCATTCGGTAGTGTTCCTATCCTTTCGTCGGTTCGATTCCCACCCACGATATTTTTTATCATACATTTTTGTATTTGTTTTGTGTCTAGATGTTAAATTATATGTATGTAAGTATTATTTTCATTTCTCAGTTGTCTGTCCATAACACCGAATACTTTAAGCGACTTATCTAGTCAGGTGGTGTACATTAATTTTATAAATAAAATAAAAAAAAAGAAAATGGAATCCTTTTTAACTGCACAAAAATTAAAATAAATTCAACTTACTCGGCTAACGTATCAACACCTCGCCTCGCGCTGGCCACTTCTGCCCGCGCTTGCCGCAGCTCTTTCCTGAGCTGCGCAACTCTACCCCGAGCCTGCGTCACTTCAGAGCGGAGCATTTCCGGGTCGTGCCTCGATGTGGTTGACGTTGTCGTCATGGACGTCGTCGAAGAACATACTGCAACAAATTAAGCTGTTAACAATCATGGCACCTCATACAAAGGTCGTCTGCATTAGGAACCCACACTCACTTATTTCTACCGCCAAATACTAGTGTTAGTGCAATGCTGAGTTCAAGTTTGAAGGGTAAAAGAGGCAATGAATTTACGGAGTAATATAAAAGGGGTTGACTACGCTCGGTTAGTGACATCCTTTTATATTAAGAGCATCTATAGACTGCTGTGTTACTGACTATGACACGAATTGTATGCTTGTTT
>JACJUM010002279.1:10388294-10598963 GCA_020976665.1 Heortia vitessoides | reverse complement strand
TGGACCATCTCTATCTATTTGATTTTTGCAAACACTATAAAAGAAACATAAACATAAAAATATTAAAACTTGAGCCATGCCGTTTGCTAATAAGACAAGTTACAAAATATGAATATAAATGTTTTGATTCTACGCAATTATTCAAGCGCCAAAGTTTATTCGGACGCAATAAAAATCATCTAAATAGCATTACGCACATTTACCATCTCAATTTACGTGCGTCGTTAATACACAACAGAATGTTTAAATTATTGTGCAAATACCGGATGGCCCGTTCACTAGCTGCGTCCCGTGGTTTCACCCGCATTACCTTATAGTAATTTCATACTAACTTTACACTATACACCCTTTTACTCCTTTAAAGGATGATTTAAAAAAAATACACGAGTTTCATGACTTTTAATGAAGGAAATACTGAATTTCATTCGAATAACTCCAATAACAGCAAGTTTCATACTAACTTAGCACCCCCGTTTTACTCTTTTAAGGGGTGAATTCTCAAAAATCCTTTCTTACTGCTGCCCTACGTTATAAAAAGAACCCTTGTGCAAAATTACAAATTTCTATAATTATATCCCTTATGGTCGTAGGCCGTGCCTTGATTTTTCAGTCAGATTCTCCTTTTATACGGAATGCTATGCGGGTATATACATATATGTATATACCCGCGCCCGCTCGGAATATTACCAAGTATCTTTGCTATATTTTACGAATGTTCAACTGAAGTATTCCGTCAGAATCGTTATAGATAATTTTAAAAGTATGTTATGTATAGTATATACAAGTATATTTTAAAAAGGAATGATTGTCTGTTTGTTACTGGGTGTTTGTTAAGTAGTATATTTGTGATTCCTCAGTTGTCTGATGCCCGAAACACAGGTGCTTTATGCAACTTATCTCGGAGTCAGGTCAACGTATGAGATGTCAAGGGAATTCATTTTTTGCTAAAAGTGCCCACGTCTTCATCCGCATTCTTATATTTTTTGCGTAACTTTAACTTTTAACGCAGCGCACGCAACGAAAACTCGCAAAACATATATTTTTGTCACATTTTTGTTTGATACTTCGCTCTTATTAATCGTAGCGTGACGTTATATAGCTTAAGTTACTTCTTATTATATCAGCTATCTGCCAGTGAAAGTTCTATCAAAATCGGTAAGCCGTTTCAGAATTAACCACAAAGAAACCGATAAATAGTTATTTCTTTAAAGTAATTTTAGTTTATACATCCATATGCATTTAGTAGCTCAAATTTGTAAAAATATTGATAAAAAAATAAACAAGCAATCTTTACGGCATGTTGCATGCTGTCTTTTAATAAAATTCAGAGATTCTTTAAACATGCATGATTAATAAAAAAAATACCAACCTCAATTCGAATTGTTTATCAAATAATTTAACCAATATCTTTGTGGCGTCCACGAATTAGTAGATCCTAATCCCTGGTGCGTTTTGCACTTTGAGAAACCCTGATCTAGTGCATTGCAAACGTAATGTCTCCAGTGCTTTTGTATTGATTACAATTTACAGTCCGGACCGGCATCCGGGATAGTTCCCAGCTTGTTTAGACCTTGTTAATAAATACCGCTGAAGTGTAGCGAGCGAGTCTTTAAGCTTGGTTTATTTTACAGGATTACACTTTGTCTATTTATTAGTTTTGTAATAAATTCTAATATTTACGCGTTCACTACACGCATACCCTGCATACTCTAGTACTACTTTTAGTGAGTTGTTAAAAGAAAACTACTCTTTTAACGGTTTTAAAATGTGTTTTGATTGACTTTTTATAAGTTGTTTGACGTTTCTGTTATTTTGTATTATTTTTTAAACTTTTCGCTTTTGTTTCTTTTAAATATTTAGCTGTGGTCACTTTGTTTGAGTGCATTTGTTTTTCATTGATCAACAATTATTTTTCGAATGTATATGTGTACCGTCAAAATGAAAACACCTTTTTTGGATATTAGGCGCCACAACATGGCAGACATACAAAAATCATATTTTAAGTATTACTTGCAAATGATCTATTTTACAAATACTCTTCTCGCTATCTTTTAACATATACAATTGTCGTGTCCATACTCTATACTTCTCCAAAACGGCTAGACAAATTTTTATGAAATTTTATATGCATATTCTATAGGTCTGAGAATCGGCAACTTATCTTTTTTTAAATCCTTTTTTTATACCCCTAAGAGAAAAGAGTTAACCAACTATAATTTTTTGAACAAACATGTATTATTTTATAATGTGGGATTAAAAAATACACACAACCCCTAATTGTCACCATTCCTATCACGAACCCCTATTTACTGGATATAAATGATATAAAATCTTTTTAAAATCAAGTTTAATATAAAATGATCTGTTATAAATTAAGCGGGTTTTCATTAATTTGCTAATTCAGCAAGTTCTGTCATGTTTATTTCGTTAAATGGATAAGCAGACTTTCTAGACAAACATTTGAGTTTAGTCAGACAAAATTGAGTAGTATTGAAAACATTCTTTTTATTTCCTTCAATCGGCGCTCAAACTTTATTATGTGACTTAATTTTTTTTTAGTGCTTTAAATACATGACAGAATAATGGTAATTTTACCTGTATTTTTGTATACCTGTAATTACATTTTTGTTGTTAAAAAGTTTTTCCTGTATGGCATGATTTAAACTGATAATTATGTTTACGATAAGACATTTCTGATAGGGATAATGTAAAAGGTAATATTTTTATTTGAGAATTCTTTTTAATTCTGGCAAGTTTTATTTATAGTTTTTATTCACGGGGTTTTTCGCACTGATGGAATGTCAAAAATGGCTTTAATCTATGGAATTATTGCTGTTCGTTTTAATGACGGAAGGATAGAAAACTGTAATTCCTACTGTATACAGGACGATTTATATTCAAGAAAAATAATAGTTGATTTTCATGTTTCTTCAAAACAAAGGTCAATAAAGGTTGGACGTCTATTACATAATTTATTTTTATATTTTCTCTAAATACCTTAAATGTCAAAGAGATTCTTCATATATGAAATAGAAAACATATAAATACTTACAGCTCGTTCTCGAAGCGGCGAGGGTTGACAGAGCATTGTTCAGGTGTTTGTACTCATCCTGGGCCAGACATAGCCTTTGCTTCTTCACATCGTACATCTCTTTCTTTGCCTGAGAACAAAGAGAGACATCACTTAGGCATAAATATTTCAAATATTTCGGCATTTAAATCTCAATTGTTAACAAATTGGTGACAAAAAACACGTGTAAAAAAAATTTGGTAAAATAAATAAGAGAAATTATATTTTGTTGCTATTAAAAACATTTTTTTAAACGAACAACGTATTAATAATATCACACAATTTCGCCTGCAGATTTTTTTAATAAAAAAAGGGGTTTAGTCTATTACAGGTTAGTATTACCTTTTGTAACTCCATGCTTCATACATATATAAGAGAAAAACTATAATAAAATGAATTATTATAATTAACAAATTCATCCTATAGTCCACATAATTAATCCAATTAATAACAGACATTTACTCTCGCGCAACAAATACAACATATTTTTGTATTGAGTGTTTACGGAGTTTATTTCAAGTCTTACTAACAGGTAATATACATAATGACGCTAAAGAATGTGGATTGGAATCCGCTCCTCAAGAGTTAAATTCAAATATCCGTTTTATATATTATTTAGAGTCATTACAAATGATGTCAGAGGATTAAAATTAATCCACGTCAACACCACAAAAATTACAGTCGGCAGTCAGCACGCCATAGTAAGAAACGGGTTAACATCTTCACGAGTGTATTCGAAATTCATCGGGTAGCTTCCAAAATTAACAAGTCATTAGAGCAAAATTCCGAGTCGCATTTTTTGTGACGGACATAAATACAGTATTACATTGGGCAGCGACTTTTTGCTCGGAATGTGTATAAAAAAGCTACCCGTACATCATTTCATACGGTCATATCCTGTTCTGTATGAAATATTTTAATATACAACTGGTTTTGATGTGATATAGCGTAATGAATCCGAAATATATTTACAGTGAAGAGTCGAAGGGATCCGGTGACACGACAGGCGTGCTGCAACCGGCTCCAGGTATGCGGTGGACACTGAGGGAACGTTCCATTCCTGCTGAGCACCTGAGTGGCCACATAACCCTGACCCTCGTAATACGCCACCTCTGACACTGGCACTAAACGCACTTCCGCGGAACGGATTTGTCGCACTGACAGAATGTTCTCATAAATCGCCTCGTCTTCCAAATTTTGACCTTCGGGACACAAACGATAGCCAAACTCTCGGCTGATTTCATCCAGGTTCGCGTACTCCGGACGTTTGCGGAGCTCATCCAGATTCTGGTACTGGGGCTCATCATTGTCACGCACTTGAAGACCGGGAGGGTGAGTTGAGGTGGGGTCCACCCGCACCCCATATTCTGGAGGTTCGCGCACCATACGAGCAAGTTGGTTGCCGGTACAACCGCGGCACCAGCTGTGCGCGCCGGCGGAGGCTGCGCGGGTACGGAACGTCGGCGGGTCGTCGAGCTCGGGGGGAGGCGGCTGGGACCACATCGTGAGCGCCCGACGCAACGGACACATCTTAATCCCCAAAAGGGCGCGCGTCGACTGGCGCGGGCGCGCAGAGCTCGGATGGCGCGCAGTGGAATGTGCCCGCGCCGCCGAAAGAATGCAATCTCGGGCGCATTTCGGAGGTCGATCTCTCCGAAGGGCCGGGGTCCGCGCCCGCTCCCGCCTCCCGAACCGCGGCCATCTGTCGTAATAAGTTCGTCGAATCGAAACGCGCGCCCGCCGAGGTGTCGGCCCGAACCGACGCCGTAACGGACCCCCGGTGACCTCGTCCCACGTCCCGGCACGCGAATCATTCACCGAATCTCCGCATTCCTAATATTTCATCCTGATGACAAGTTTTTCTCGCTATCAGTACCATTAGCGTTTAGAGCGGGCTCGTTAAGTGGGCGACGATAAACAATCGTCATAATCACTGTAATCCAGTTGAAGAAGCCGACAGCGACAACAGCGCTGCGGAATGCAAAAAGACAGCTATTTCACATATGGCGGCGGCGGTCACGCGCCGGTCGTAGTTGGTGCGCGATTTTCTCAGATTTTCCACGTAATCAATTTACGCGGTTTAATGGAGGCACGCGGGGAGCGCCGCGGGGGTATCGCCGCATCTGGTGGGTGCGACTGCGCAGGTAGATGCGCGCATTTTTGTTCCGGAATTCCTTAACACGCATTTGCAATCCCGTCCTGCCCCAACTCTTTAAACGTCCTGTACTCGAGTTGCGATTTAGTTTATCAGACATCCGCAAAACTCGATCACAGCATCTGCAGGCTGTTAGCTGATATCAATTATCAGAAAACATGAGAACGCTCGGCACGTAACGCGACGGCTGGGATAATTGGTCGGGGATAAGTCTAGTCTATGCATAGCTTATTCTCACGCAAGCTCACACTGAGCCGCAGGAATAGCCGGCATTTTTTCTAGCTAACTAACCGCATAATTCCTTAACTACACATGTGTGGACCCGCGTTAGATCATAAGTCAGATAAACATAAAACCGCTCGGTGTCAACAAAGTGTTGTTGTTGAAAAGATACAACAAAACATGGATAAAAAAGCTATGATTTAAATTTAAAAGAACCGCGTAAGAAACCGAATACATAATGCGCCTCTAAGCCATCTTTGGTTTCTAATCCTTATATATTGGAAATTAATGGAGACCGAATTCAAATAGTCTTACAATAACCATAATCTCAACTTCAATAGTCTAGGAATGCATAGAAATAATTAATCTAAAGATAAAATGAAACTTACTATTGAAATAAAAATAGCAGATAAAAAATAATGAGCCTGAAGCAGTCTCAGTATAAACAAAAAGTAATTTATCAAACATTAAGCTTAATGGAAGATATAATGCAGAATGTTCCAGACATTTTGTGGACACAAAGCCACCAAATAGGTAGAGTTTTATTCATAAAATTGAGTTAACAAGTTAATGGTGCGGTCGTTTATTGGCCCGTTGCCCAAATTCCAGAACTGCGGCTATCACGCCATGTGTTTTTTTGCAAACAAACGATGGTAAAATTTCAGGTAATGACGAATATAAAAAGCGAACGTATCTACAATTGTAGTTTTAACTTCTATACTGTTAAAGGAACTTCATCTTTATTGCTCATGATATACGGTAACGTTTTTGTTAGTCTCAATTCGACAAAAATACCACTACGATTAGTACTTATTTACTAAAAAAAAAAACAAACGTGGTATTACTGCAGCTGCTAATTTTAGGGATTATTTTGAGTGTTAATATTTCCTTGATCCTTATAATACAACAAATGTACAAATAACAGATCATTATCAATACAAATCACATGACAATAAAATTCCTTTTCCAACAAGTTGATTGAAATAACTTAAAGTGTGAATAACAAGAAATTAATGTGTGTACACTTGTACAAAATTTAACACTTGTTCTATACACAATATAAGTTAAAAACGACTAAATAAATTTGAAAGAAGATATACTTGATACGATCTTTCGCAGAACCACCTACATTGTTTTGAAATCAAGACAAATGCATGCTAAAGATATAAAATCTAGTAGCAATTTTATTTCCCATGCGAAATACAGACTCCGGATAAGTTTAACTGGAAATGTTTTTAATGATTATTTTCTTATTGTCGGAATCTGTTGGCCTAAGGGGTTTCCACCGAGAGCATCTGCCTCCCTTGGACCGGTTGTATTTCGACTCAGTGCTATACCGCCGTCCCTGTCTATCTCATCCCGGTTTGGTGTGTTCCCCTCTCTGTCGCACCCACGCTTCTTCGGAACTAATTTTACGTCTTTTTCTTCTCGTTGGCTATCTACTTCGAGCTGGCATTGCTTTTCTTTCCCTCTTAAAATGTAATATAAGTTTAAAGTTTTATGTTCTAATCTGTCGCGCAACTATCTCGTAACAACGTCAGCAGATTTAGTAATCTGCATTTCGTTTTGTGTTTTTATGTGATCTTCTCTAACCACTGTTTTATTTGATTGTGCAATAACAATGTTTATTACTACAACCATTATTTTTTTGAAGCATAACATTCGTGCCAATTCGTAAATTGCGTTTTTAGTAAGAATAATTTTATGAATGCCACGTGTTTTACTTAGTTTTACTTATATTTATTTGTTAAATCAAAAGATTGGTATTTTTATTGCAGAGGTCCAAAATCCCTAAGACAAAGACCCGAAGGTCAGCATAACGGCCTCCAAAATCCAGCGCTCTTTTTATTGGTCTCTCGCTGACTGGATGCGATTAACATTCCTTGGACGCCTAACGCCTCTCCCTTCAGCGTTAAAATGTTATAGACAGGGGCACAGGTTTTGTACTTTGTTGCGGCAACTTGAGATACATCTCTTTTTAATTTAATTTCCAGTGTAGAGTATGAAAATAGAATAAATATATCGCAGTACAGGATGCTCAGAATAAACAGGATAAAGTTATTAATTCTAAATCAATTTTATTTAAATAAAGAATATACAAATTAATATCAATGGGTTTATTCATCTAAAATTTTTAGTACTCTCTAAGTATTAGAAGGTGTTAGAGCCAGATAATAAGAAATTGACACTTTTTTCTTCTTCTTAGCAAAGTATTTTTTTTTCTGTGTCTACACATTATAAGCTCTACATGACAGCGGTCCCGTCGGGGAGCAATCTTGCTAGGGCCCACGAGCACCGACATTACCATATTACAGGACTGATTACCATTGCCGGTATTACAACGTAATACCAAATATTCCACGACGGCCATCTTGTAATTCAACTCTCGGTTTTTGGAAGACTTTTATAATGTTTTTTAAAAGTTGCGAAGTTGTTTACATTGTCCGCTATAATTATCGCTATACTTCTGTGCTTTAAAACGTATAATTAAAAATAACAATAATATTAAATAAAGAAATAACCTAAAATCTATCTAATATTCTTTCTTTTCTATCTTTAAAAATATTTATTTACAGTTAGCGCGTATTTCTAAAACAAAAATAATATAGCCTTATTATCTTCCATGCAAAGGTACAAAATGTAATAACATCCGTGTGTTTACAAATATTATTATTATTATTATAAAAATAATAAGTGTAATCCATGCTCCTCTGAGACAGTACTTACAGAAGCGACCGTCTGAAAGGGAACAAGAATAATTCTATAGCATGTTCTTAGAAGGCGGTGACTATGGAAGCACACCATCTGTGGAACCATGCTAGGATCGAACGCGCGACCGCTGGCTGGTAGGCGACGTTGGCACGATTATGCTACGTGAACTCTTGAATACGTGACGAAATAATGATACCCATTCAACTTTAGCAAAAACACATTATTGGCATAGTGTTTTAACATTAATTAACATCATTTTAGTTTTGTTTTGTATTTCAATACACTACTTCCGCTTACAATTATTAAATCTAATATATTTTGAATGAGACTTGCTTAAAAATGTCTTTCTAACTGATTTGATGCTTCCCTTTTTTACAAAGCTATCTATCGTTATTTTAATTATTTTTTATTCATTCAAAATCCACAGCTTTATATTCTAGTTAACAAAATACATATCGAATCCTACAGCCAATAAAGTATTTTACATAAATGTAAACTATTGTGTTATTTTTATTTTCTTTTATTAATAAATCCGGAAGTTGAGTTAATTTTGAAGTTCATTAATATAATATATTCTGAAGACATTCTTGTGATTTATAATCAATCGAGTAAAATCATTATTAATTACAATCCAACGTCCAAACAGCTTTATAAATCAATTCTCTCATAAACATTAACAAAAAAAAAATCTTCAAGGACGTCACGGCAATCTCATACTAAACATCGATCATACATATGACAGAGAGCATATTATTTATTCATATTAATAAACCGAGAATGCAGTCTAGCGTTACACACGATTATCCTTCGAGAGAGTAAAGAAAAAATTCGAAAAAAGAGAAAAAAATATATTCCGGAGGGTCGGCCGAGCGCACCAAACTGACGTATTCGTTTTTTACACTCGTATTATTATTATTGGGCCCAAGCGCTCCCGGTGTTACGGGCGTGGAATGCGCCATAGAGCTTCGAAGATGACGACATGCCCGCTATTTTATTTCAAAATAAATTCAAAACAAGTATATATGTTTGTATCTAATACATTTGACAATAATAGTTTAAGAGGCTGCAGGTGTTTACAGATATGTTCAATTACTGCTTCTTACAAAAAAAAAACAATTTGCAAGATGATTTTACGCTGAATGTTAAATGCGTCTAAAAACACTCTATAATTTATTTATTTAAAGAATTATAATCGACAGCGGCATTCACAATCGTCTAATTGCAAAATTCATTTTTCACCATAATAAATACCATAAATATTTTTATAGCAATCAACCTATCACTCTGGAACGCTAATCGTGCTCGCAAAGTGGCCATTACTAGATAATTGCACGATCTAAACTTTATGAAATGACATTCATCACTGCCCCTGCCTATAGTATGAGATACTTTAACTACCAAAGCCCTTTATCAAAACCTACACGCCGATAAATCATACACGCCGATTTACGCCGCACAGTGTTCCAACACGAACGTTTCCGGTATTTATAATAGTAGGATATGCATTTTTGAAAAGAAAACAATCGGCAATACATTGCCGAACTATCTACCTGCGACCTTCAAAAGTAAACATCTCCGGAATGCTTAAGAAAAAAAAAACACCGAACACCCTCGTGAGAAATGAGAGAAAAAAAGCGGGGATTCTTTGTCGTCGATGGGAATCTTAGCTTCTCGGAATTCGCGTGCCATACTTACGTTTGTTTCATAAAATAAAGGCTATTGTTCGGTGTGGCATAACGCAGTTTGGGAGACCATAGTGAGCGTATTTTCCCCGTACTATCTATTTAAGGCTTTAATAAGGCACATATCACGAGCAAGGATTTACCTGTAAGGAGAATTTAGTAAGGGCTTAGTACAACGATTCCTGCTTTTGAATCAGAATCCTATACAAATATGAGACATTCAACATGAACTATGGATAGCAAGGAACCAAATAAAGGTATACTTATTGTAAAGTCATGTAACCTTTTCTTCTTATGGTACATGTATCAATTTTTACTATACACAAATATGGTATAGGAATGCTAGTAATTTTGATAAAGATCATTGCGGATAAACTTTGATCTTACCAATCACGGTGTCTAAAACCAGTACATAATTCCAAACACAATCTAATTCTGAGCAAATGCAATAAGCACACAGTAATCGTTCAAGCACCGCTACATCCAATAACTTAATAGAGAACTATCTCAAAAGTGACAGTCTAATAACAGGACCGCATTTTAAGACAACTCCGACAATCCTTCTTCCACGACACGAAAATAGAAAATCAAAGGAATACAATTTGCTTACAGGCAAATTACACTTATGGCGGAGCTCGTAAATCAAGTGGTATGAAGAGCGAATACATATGGTCTCAATACCAGGTCGTAACTTCAGCGGAACTTTTTAAAAAGAAATGCTAATGTCTTTTAAACTACATAACGTCAAGATATAATAAAATGTATATATCCCGAACATTGTTGAATGATTGAAATTGAAATAGTAAATTTCATTGTCACAGAAAAGTAATCATGGTTCAACAAACAGGCAAACAACTATTCCACAGTAAATATTAATACCGAAGCAGAAATAAGAAAGTAAACAAGTGTAAAAATATTAAACTCAAAAATAGCTAGGAGAAAGATAATAATTTATAGTTGAATCAAGATGATTACGATAGTCTTAGACCCAATCAGATGGGTAGAAGTACGTAGATTCTCTAACACTGCATCCCTCGGGCGATGTGTTAAGCGCCGTTTACCAGGCACTCGCATGCGCGAGTTAGTTATCGATGAGACAGCTAGAACTGCGCACTGACATTTGCAATTTGTTCAATAATATGTTACAAGGTATAACAAGTCCGGTGGTAGCAAGCCAGCCTCATTTACCGAATAAGCAAGCGTAAAAAGTTATTTCTGAGATTACAACGGTCGAAGACAACATATCGCATAAAGATGTTGCAGCAATAACAGAAATGGTTACAAAAAAACGAAAACCACACATTTCTAATTCAAAGATATGAAAGATGAATGGTTTAACCTGCCAATTGCTCTTGCAGATCACATTAATATTGACAACATAATAACCAAGAATGTCACAATTTAAAAGGTTAATTGCATAGGATTAATCGGAGAGTAATCTTTCCCGTATATGGCTAACTCGCGTGTCGCTTACATAGTGACGACAACTAAGAAAAATACTGGCAATTATAGTCATCCATCATGGTTGTTATTTTTAAATACACTTTCAGCTCGGTTTATTGAAAAAATCCTTACATGCACAGAACAGGACATGCACTTCGTATATTATTATCACTTTGAGATCCTCAGTTAGATAATCTTTAAAGATTTATTGCTACTGGGTAATAGAAAAACCTACTCATCAATACAAAACATCAGAACATGTAGAAAATCTGCCCATTTCTCTTGTCACAGCAACTTCTACCTTTTTTTCTCGCCCATTCTTGCAGTCTTCACACTGCTCCGCGGAAAATGATTTCCAATAGTCGGATGCATATATTGTCCACGTATGTAAGCGTAAATGCGGTTATGGTATGAAAACACATAATTGCTTGTGCGTGCGTCGCCAAGGTCTGCGGAGGTCGTCCGTCGGCGCAGGCGCACGCGACTCGCTTTGAAAACAATCTCGGGTTACCATGCAGGCTTGGTGAGTATGGTGGAGCAATTTTTTGGGATAAATATAATGCAGGGTTTCTTTACATGATAACTGAAATGTTAATTATTATGACTGTTCAAAAGTTCAATTGCACCTTTTTCTTAGTTTCTTCTCATAGTCGATATTTGAGGGAATAAAACTGTCTTTTCAGTTTTTTTCTTACTATATTTGGAGGCAACTCTTGCTGGAGTATCAAATAGTTATAATTTTGTGGTATCTTCAGAGGTTGATTCAAGAATGTCTGAGAGTCCGTTGATGTCCAGACGTGCGGTGACCGAGAGTGGTTTACGACTGGCGTAATATTACCCGCCGCGGAACAATGGCGCACGCGCGAGGTCGCAAAGGGTTGAGGACGCTTGCAAGCCTCAGCGTCCGTCCTTCACAAGGGAACTCGATGGTTGCTTTCAAACTATAGGTGTTTATTTTTGTAGGCAGTTTTGTGCTACCCACTCAATGGGGATTTCGTGGTCACAAGTGGTCTCAAGAGTTGTATAAATATATATAAAATGCCTTCGTTGTTAAAATGTTGTTTAGTTGCAAGCTACAAATAATATTTAATTATTTGTGTTGAATTTTGTCAGGCAAAAACATATGTTTATGTTTCCAGACTAGGCTGTAGTAATTCAATTAAGCCATATTTAATTGACTATTTTCTCAAATACCTATAAAAGGACAAGCGTCAAATTTCCCTGTTGGGCACGTTTCTGGAAAACTCTCTTTTTATTCTTTTTTTATTGGAGTGCCGCGGTCTGGTCGCTAGGAACAATGGCCGAGCACGCGCCGAGGTCGGCGCACCCAGCTTTGAGGACGAGTTACCTTATCAGTCCTTCATTCAGACCTATAGAAAGTATACGGAGATTACAGGCTAAATACTTTACAGTGATACCTTACCTAAAATAGGATTTTATGTAAGGAGGAGTCGAATAAGTTGGAGGATTTAAATTTGTAGTTATCATTCTTATTTTTCAAGACTTAGTGTTTGATATTATAAAATGAAAATTTAATAATGCGAAAATATAAGAGCCAAAATCCTATTCATAAGGATTACAAAATCACATCACAACTTCTCCGATTCAAATCTCCACATTGACAGAGCTGGCCTGAGACCCAAAAATATTTAAATCTGAATTAATACTTATCGGAATAAAAGCATCGTATCTAAATTATTAAACCAAGCTCGAAACGAAATGTTAAAAAGTATGAGCAGTAAAAATGTGACAAAAGCACATCTGGCTTGTCATCCGAACATGATTGAGGCAAGGAAAGTCGCATTCCATTCTCTGACAGCAAGAACATTATTAATAAACCGGGGCGGGCAGGGCATGGTACAATACAGAAAGGGCACAGTATAAAAATGTGTCAGGAAATGTTCACATTTAACAACACATTTTTGTATTTATCAGTTAGTATTTACATTTATCGGTCGATAGTGCCCGATTGTTACGTCTGCAGAATAAAATAAAAAGGAATTGAGTTTTAGATTCGGTGTTAATACGTGACACAATTTCTATACAATTTCTTAATTGATAATAAATTATATCGATATTCCAAAAACATATTAAAGAGTCAAGATGATTAATGTGTCCTTAGAAATTCTTTAGATAAAAAAAATAAGTTACCGCTCAACGTCGTCTTCATTTATTAGGAGGGCAGCGCGTTTTATTTTTATGGGAAAGATTTACAGAGACGACACTGCCCGCCGACTCCTGTGTTACGCTCAAAAGATTAGATAGTGTTAAATGATTCTTTGTGTAAACAGTTTAGTATGTTTAACATCTTTAAACATTCCGACTTTATAATCTTGAATGGGTGCATAATAAGTGAAGACTTTTTATGGTGTAAACCACTTTTATAAATCAATAATGAGTTCCAGAACAACACAACATAACTCGAGGCATTAAAATAAAATAATCGAAACGCAAAAAGGAAAACAACTATAAAATACGTAAGTGCCACAATATATGACGGATGCCGAAGGCATGCATCTGTAATTAGTTGAACAATTTCGTTCACATCCCAACCTACAATTAGTGATAAAGAGAAAAACGTGTAATTTTTGAACAGTAGCGCCATGTACATACCGGACACACGTACCTAATAATTATATAAATTATTTAAAAACACTCATTGAAATGTAAGACGATCGTAACTTAAAAGTGAACTTACGAATGTAAAAGAAACACGCCGGGTATAATAAAAGTGGCGTGACTCAACTAATTGGCGTTATAGGTATGAAAGTTAGTTCAATCAGTTTTGTCTCTATAGCAACAATTCGTATCGATTTGTAGAATACGCAGGGACCCAAGAATACATAAACTGTACTTTTAATTATAAAAGTATAGTTATTGTAATATTAATTCATTATTAGTCATACCTATATACACCTATATGTGTGTGTATGTGTGTGTGTGTGTGTGTGTGTGTGTATACAAAGCATATTGTAGTAAACAATAACTATACGATGGCATTTTGTTGTACAAGGCTGGAAACAATAGAATAATCATTGTTAATCTCAATACTATCATCCTACATTTGTACAAAACAAATTCAATGGAAATCAATACTTTCTGATCTCTATGACCTTACCATCAAAATTTTGTATATTTTTATAATACCACAATAGAATTAAACGCGATGTTAGATATCAATTTACGTACAGTTAATAGCCCTGTTTCTATGCCTATTTGGAAATGACGTCAACATATTTGGTCTCTTTCCAATCATATAACGAACTTCGAAATGTAAGTTCCTACAATGTAATCGTGCCGTTACAAGAATGGATTTGATCACTGATTAAATATAACCTCCTAATTCATTCTTATATGGCGAATGTCTTTGTTATCTGATTCAGTTTATTTTGAAACTCATGCCCATGAATTAACATCTTTCTCCTTTCACCTGCGGGGTGATATTTACAACTGGCATGGCATGTAACTCAATTCCTTTCTAATGCAATCAAAATACATGATAATAATACCTTCACGTGTCTCGTTCACGTAATGTATTCATCATTGTTATACCGAACGTCAAGAATAAACATGAAATGTACCATCAAAAGCTTCTTAAACATTTCCATCGAAGATATGCTCATCCATCACGATATGACCAACACTTAGCGCCATATCTTTAACTGTTTCTCGTACACAATTCCGTGGAAGCCTTCGTCAACGTTTTTAATATTTGTCATTACAGAGTAGAGCTCAGTCGATCAAGTCATAAAATAAATAATGGACCGTCTCGAGCCGCTATCTCAGTTGAATCCATCACATTTCTCTTATACGCCATTAATGTTGTACCCAGAAAATATGCATTCACGATTATAAGGTGAATTTTAATGCTGCTACCGGGCGGAAGCTTTCCAACTCTTAAAATTTCAAAAGTCTTATGATAACGTTGTCTTTACTCATTAATGTTATGGCCAATGTCGTTTTAATATAATGTATGTCACAGTGATAAAAGTTTAATAAGGAAGACAAATCATTAACGCTACATTATTATTGTAAAAGAATTCAGAATTCTTCCGAGCGTTCTCTGGTAGCATTAAAATGTATGCTACAATAAAATAAAAGAGTACTGCTATGGAATGAGCTTCTCTCTCCATTGTACATCTAACCTTTGAAATATCAATGTTTTCTTTATGACCCATGTACACATTCCAAATGGATGACGCTTGACGCACACGTGTTTTGTAGATGTACCTATTATCAATGGAGTCCGCTAGAATTTGAATATGAAGAGATGTCTATCACGCAACTAAACGTTGATATAGTAGATAAACCAAGAGAATTGAGTTAAAATGGGGCGACAAAAATGCTGTTACTATGAAATTAGTATGTTAATTAATTAGGCATAATTATAAACAGAAAGCCAGAAATCGAACAAGGTTTATCTGTACATCTTGATAGATATGAGATGTTAAAACTAAATTTAGAGATATCAGCACATACTTTTTATAAAGATAACAATCAAATATTTAAATTCAGCCGAATAGAAATTACGGTGGCATGGAACTAAATTTAATATGTCGCTGGATTCGTATGACAAATGTGTAGACGCCGACGATTTATATCAGAGGCATGTTAATGGATTTAATCAATTCACCGGTATGCTGTACATTTGCGATGAAAAATGGAAGAATCGTTTTGCATATTATCTAGATGTATCGTTTTCAACTGGAACTAAGAGCGACCATTTATAACGACGCATTGAAATCTGCATACCGCTTTAAACCTTAAGACTTGTCCAATGTAAATGATGCATCTACATACAAAGTTGGCCGTACATCATGACATATATTTGATATTTTTATAAGATCATAATCAATTGTACAACTGGTAACAATGGCGAATTCGCGCGACCTTCACGATTTGTTAATAGACTAAAATTTTCTACGGACGTAGAGCGTAAAATTGACATAATAACATCCCACGCATCTCGGTGAATTTTCAACTGGGAGGCTGTGCGTTACAAGGTTTCTGATCATAGCTACTTATATATCATAATCAAGCTAGAATCTAAGTTCAATATTTTATCTCGGTCGAGCTGGCCCGTCGTACGGTAGCCCCTGTCTCAGTGTCATAGACTAACAAACGGCCGACCACTTCCTAACACAGTGTCTATATAATATTATAATAATGTTTTATTGGTTGATGGTGATTACCTTAAAAGTTTAATCCTTTCGATGCAAACATAAGAGTTTAACAAAATTGAACCGTTTATAGGGCTGGAGTTTTATCACTGTTATCGATTCTTTACGATTTCCGATACATTTATTCGTGATTACAGCCATGCAATTACCGACTGCATCAATTTCTGTATCGGAAGCTTGTCTGAATATTAATATCAGAATTATGTATCGAAGATTCATATCTAATATCTAGTTACTGGTAATCATCTCAAATACAACTGAATGTTTTAGCTCAATCGCCAGATTCAATTAAAATCAAGTGTTGAGAATAAAAAACTTGCTGCAATAAATATTGTGGGCACAAAACCCTGAATGGTCTGAATGTGTATACGGTAACATACAATGAAGAGAGCATTAGCTTTGAATCCAGCATTCCAAAAGTTATCTCGGCTGCTGATCCAATGTCTTGTTAATTTTTTTGGGCCCGTCGCGTCTTTAGCTTAGGGCTCCACGGAGCAGGTGCGCCTCGTTCATGTTTAATTTTATTTTTGCTTTTTAGAGAAGCAGGTAACTTATCTTTCTTACTTCCTTTTCCTCGGGATATAAACGATTAAACTGTCACGTACTTGGATGATTTTAATTGGATTGAATTAGGCGAATTCACTGATAAGTTACCACTAAAAACACCCGTTACAACTCGGAAATGGACAAAATTAATTGCGTTCAAGTGGCAGTTCTGACTTAAACAATAGTACCGGAGATAAACTAAGGCGACGATATAAAAACAAGAGACTGTTCCAGTGGAGAGCAACAATGGGGATTCTTTATCAGTAGGCGGTGCAATAAATTATCGGTGGGGTCATTCATCGTCGACTACATTGTGGCAATTTATGAAAACCGAGGTTACGATCTATAGTTATGTTGCCGCAGTCGCATTCCTACATAAATGGGTGTGCGACTCTGCGACTGGCCCTGCCGAGTTTTTGCTGCGTGTTCTTTTTGCCTGCAGCGTAACCCGGTGGCACGATCATAACTAATATTTATGGACGGTTTGTTTCGTTTTAAATTTAGTGTAATGATGAGCCTTGGCTCCCGTGCCGAGAACACCTCACTTTAATCGCCCGCCGTCCCTCGTAAAGGCTCAGTTTAAACACTTAACATTGTAGTCCGTTGTCCATATCAGATTTACTGTCGACGATCTTTCTCTGCCATTAGTCGGTTTGCGTAACTTCGCTTTACGACGCACTTAAAGTATTTTTTGTTCAATACTAGTTCTAAAGCCTCGACATTGGCAACTGAGAAATCAATTTCTGTTGATGTCATTTATTACTCATTTGTTTGACGTTCTTTGTATTATTAATAACATAATCAATCAAGCGCTATATTTAGCACCTCATATTATTAAGGTTGACATATATTATGGTCTTGTCACATCTAAAAACCTTGCGTTTCAAGTTAAAACAATAACATTTGGACCTTGAATTCCAAGTTAAACAACTTATGTTGACATATTTGTCGGTTTATAATAACCACAATCAGTGTTTCCGAGAAGAAATTTTAAGTATAGCGGCATAAGAGAAAAATGTCGAGTGCTTTGAGCGGTTTATCTCGTGCAAAATCTAAATTGTGATATTATGTATCATACAAATAAATATATGTGAGTGAATGTGGATTTAATGAAACCGGTTCTGTGTTAAGCCGAGCCGAATCTTTCTTGCTCCTTGGATAATTATACAAACTAAACCTCCAAGCAACCTTGCCTATCCCAATATTGGGAAAAAAAAACTGGGAGTCCGACTCCACCTCCTCACCTGTCTCGCCCGAGGCATGAGATCACGTCGACCTTCCAGGAAGATCCCGGATCAGTAATGATCTCTGCACCCACCAATTACCCACCATCACAATCAAAATACTACAAATTACCCGTTGCCCCTTTTTTGAGGTTTTTGAAGGACACAAACCAGTTGTTAGGCGTGTAGAATTCTGAGGGTGTGCGCGATTAAATATGTATTAGTGTTTGTTACCGACTGGATTTGAATAATTGCAATGCTAAACTGAATTTGCGTTCGACTTGATTATGCAGTTTGAAGCCAAGTTTATGAGGTTCAGTTGAAGGGCATATTTACACAGGTGTTGGTAAACGAAAATCCAACAGTTACAATCAAGAGTTATTCAGGAATTAGGTATAAAACAATCTAAAATCTAAATTAAGCAAACGTTTGACAAACTCTTTATATAACTAAAAAATCATTTAGGAATAGTATGAATAAAATATTGATGCAATATCTTAAGTAACCGGAAACAAAAAGCTAAGAAGTACTAAACAATCCGATGCAAATTCGCAACCTAAAATCGGAAGATACGTGACTCGTCATATTGGTGGCGACACGAAAAAAAAGTAAACATAGATGGAATGTCGGCGTAACACTAAAACAAAGATGACATCATACTGTCAACATTAGACAGAAAGGAGCGAGGTGGCTGATCAAATTACTGAAATGGAATCGTAATATTAGCCCTGTAATGATGAATACTTAGATATTATTGCGGTAAACAAACTGATAGATGAACAAATAAATGAACAAAGCAACTTTAACGGATAAATATAAGATGCGATATCATCTATTTAAAATGTAATGATTAAAGTCAAACGGCATTTCTAAAAATTTTTAACGTACGCTCGGGTACATTTTCTGAACCTCACTACAAACCATTTATCAGAATGTAAAAAGTATAATAACGCATATCGAAATTCAAAATAAGCAGCTCCAATCGTAATAATGTCACGAAGTTGAATTATTGAAATTTAATTACAGAAATTCAGAGAAATTCATAACATTTTTACGATTGGCCGCAATCGGAGAACGCCGCAGCATGATAGAGGTGCGCGCGCGCTGGTTCGTGGAATCGACACGAGATGGCGTTGTGAGCCTTCCACGAAATGATCTCGGTCCAGCTACCTATTAGGGAGTATGATTCTGAAAAAGCCTTTGGGTAAAGGAAAAGTTTCGTTGAATTGTTTTTTTTTTAATATTGCCTACAATATTTTTTACATGTATAATGATCACACTAGCGATGTCTTTGGGATGTAATATACTGATATGACGACCTCCTACCTAGAAATCACACGAGTACCAACACAATAAAAATTTATAAATTCCACACAATGTACGCGTAGAATACAAATGTTTAATCATGTGGGTAGCTATTGCCAAATACTTCAACAGGACCTAGTCACATTTCCCTTGCGCAAACTCACTCGGCACGTCCTTACCAAGAGTGCTTATGGCAAGTGTGTATACAGTGCAACCACCATCCTCAACAACAAGCTCAACTTCATCGATGCCCACTCTAGGTTCACAGACTTAAGGATTATAATCGTTCGGTCGGCTATTTGATATTCGCATATGAATTTTGCCTACACTTATGCATGCCTCCACGTAGTATTAGTGTCGCGAAGCTACTGTCCAAGATAACCCAGCATTTTTTTCATATGCTGCTAGCATATTAAGTGTCCATCGTGTTGGAATTGAATTACTTTGTTTATGCAAGTATCGGCTGCAATATTCAAATGGAGACTTGATGTGGATTGAGTCAAGGGATTCCAAATGGTAATAGTTCATTGGTACGAAGCACATGAGAATACGATTTCTATACCGTGAGAGGGAGCATTGGTGTTGCTATAGTGCACATATTTATGCAAAACTTTGTATCTAATTTAGCTACATAATGCTAATAGAAGCTGTTATTGCAAAGTATGTCAATTTATTGTACGTGGGTGGTAACTCTGAACATTTAGAAAACACATTCTAAAATTTAATCATAATAACTAAAACAAAATTAGCCTTCTATTTTTATATCATCATAAGATAATTCAAAGTGGTTGTGATGAAAAATCATCGGTTTATATATACTACCATTCATTTTAATTAAGTTAATATTTTCAATTTGACTAAACTACAGTTACTCATAACCAATTCGGTGTTGATGATTTATTTTTAATTTATTTTAGACCTGTCTTAAACTAATGTATACTTACCATCTGCCCACCCGGGGCTTGCAACAGACATCTACTATGTAATAATACCGAGCATTTTTGCGAAACAGCTGCTATAAGTAGCAACATAGTCATTCCAAAGGAATTTTATCCCAGAAACTTCCTTAGTGGTGAGGTGGATAAATAGACAGCTTTCTAAGAA
This sequence comes from Heortia vitessoides, assembly GCA_020976665.1. NCBI lineage: Eukaryota > Metazoa > Arthropoda > Insecta > Lepidoptera > Crambidae > Heortia > Heortia vitessoides. The sequence continues at coordinate 10,578,321 of JACJUM010002279.1, read as the reverse complement.
TTGAATATTTATTCATATATCCACTTATTACTTAGTATATTCAACTTTGGAAATTAAAGAAAACCTTTCTTAATGTTGATCTACAAGCGAACCACAGTAGTCAAGTATTAAATGACCAAATTGATTCTTAACAACATTAACGCCTGAAGAGACTTGCCTATTCGTAGAATACTTCGCAGGAATTCGACTGATGGAATGATTAATTCACTAAGCAATATCCGTTTGGATTCTTTACGCTCAAATCTGAGAATTTGTTGCTTCACTATAAAATAACCTGCTGATTCAATCTATTTGGTCTTCAACATTTTTTGATGAATTTTTTATCGCCTTGGGGTTACAGTTATTATAAAAAAAGTTATTGTTAAGTAGTAACGAATGAACAACTAATTTACGCCATCTAGCTAAAGTAATGACTATAAAAATTCTTATCTTTAACTAGAAACCGGTGTAGGATGTTTTCGACTCCTAAAAATGTCCTCTGTCAGTTTGTTTTCTACATATAAGTAGTGTTTAACAACGTGATTCAGAGTTAGGTACACATTAAAATAACAGTGAACCGACAAAATGATATATAAATGGTTTGGTATGCCGAGTTCTTCCGGCTACAAGAATCTTACGCCTTACGGCACCTAACCGTAATTTATAATCTCTGGAAACTAAAAAATATGTTAACATTATAAATAGTGACATTTATAACGCTAATTTTAAACAAACACTTTGCAGCGTTAAACCAATTCAATTTGTTATAGCCGGTGTATAAGAAATTGAATTGGTTTAACGCTGCAAAATAGTCACTTTAAAACCTTGAAATTACGTAGGAATGAGATAAATTTATAGGAACCGTTAAACATTATATTACAAAGCTAATTTAGTAATAGCGTGTAGCTGTTATCAGTCCTTCAGAGGGTCAAAAGTGAATCTACCATATTACTTAACGGAATATTAGCTGCGATGGATTTGCGTACTTAGGGCAAGGGTCAGCAGTGATCGATCTAATGGGTCTTTTTGTTTAGCTGCATCGGCACTTTATCAATCAATTGACGTCAATCGTTAACTACCAAGGTTATCCGATGACCCTAGCCTTAAGAGATCATAAAGTTAGTGGGTAAGCGCGACCAAAATAAATGTAGATGTTAACCATATGAATAACTTTGCAATGTTAATTATGCTTATTGAAGCATAATTGAATTAAATTAATTATTAAAATTAAATATTGATTTAGTTTTAATAAGAGATTAACAACTGAACTTTATAAAAGTAACACATGTATTGAAGTTATTTAATAATTCAAATGATAAGTTACTAGAAGCGAGAGATGGCGGTATATCTAACTGAATCAATGTAGCTCAAATTTACTGGGGGTAGGGATGACTGCCCATCTCCGGTCTGTGAATTTGGGCAGCGCATCCCCGTTATAAAAGTTAGGCTCTGCGTTTGCTAACAAGCTTGCCCAGCGCCGCAAATTTAGGCATAGTACTCCTTCTCTCTCTGTCTTGGGGACGCCTATTTCCAACAATAGACTTGCAATGGCTGATATGATGATGATGATCGGATGTTAAAATATATGGGGTTAACGAAGCGATGCCTGTGGAAAAATAGCTAATGATATTAAATTGTCTTAATACACTTTATATCAAAATGATTGTGTCCATAATGAGGATAATAGTCTAAAAACTAAAGCAAACAGATCCCACGCATACCTCTGTCATTATGTCAGTCAAGCAAACTCGAGGGTCAGTAGGTCGCTTCCTGACACGATGACCTTTACATTGTCAAAATCAACTGACACAATGAAAACCTTTTTACAATTGACACAAATCATTCTCAAACTTCAAAATGATTGCCATGTCTTTGAATTATTGGCCATTTGGGGAACGGTAACGTGTTAGTGTGATCACGTATGTCTTCATGGCTAAACCAAGATACAGATGATAACGGGATTCTCACGAGTGCAAATTCTGTACGTGAGTTGTTTTAACAAAGTTATTATCATAACCCACAATGAGTCTGGATATGAAGTATTTAATATTTCACTCGCGTTCGATGTGAAATTTGACAGATGCGATGGTATGCTTGGGAAAACGTACGAAATTACTCACTTTTCCATAGAAATATTACAACGTCCAAGAATAGTTTTCACCGTCAGTTATATTATTAAACGAAACCATTTCGCTACTGCAACTACAAAATATGTCTACGGCTTATCGCTGTAATTCAATCTGTTAATGCCAAGGATTAATTTCAAAAAGTGGATTTCTGTTCATTACGTAAAGTTCCTTTTCCTTGCATCTGTGCTAGCCTCAAGGTTATCAGAGTTCAACGGTTTCAAGAATTATATTTGTCTGTGGTACTTATTTAAACTAACAAAGTTTGTTAACGATCACGACCCACGATAGCAAAGGGCTTTAGAAAATGGAGAAAACACATATACCTCACGATATACCTAAGCACAATTGACTTTTGTGCTTGCATTAATAGTAAAAAGGCAAAAGGCTATATAAACTATGGCATTGAATTGTTTAAGTATATTTATATATATAGTTTGACTGTCTACAATTTATCAGCTGCCCTTATTGTGAAGTTCATACACAGTTTGCTTCTCACTGCGAGCTCAATTTGAAACAATATAACATGGTAGTTATCTGATATCTGGTGTTATCAAGCCATCGCATTCCATTGTTATCTTTAAGAAACCCGCAGATCGCGCATTTAATATGCTTTTGAGTACATTAATTAAAGATAAAATTGCAATTTAATTCGATGCTATCACTTTTTAATTACAGCCCTAAGTTAAAGTATTTTATAGCGATATACATTATCAAATACAACTAGTAAGCGTACAATATAAACTGTAATCTCTCTTTACTATTAGTAAAAAATTTAAAGTAGAAGAAGACGATAGTTATTCACATCCAGTGTTATCGGGAATCAACAACGAGGAGGTGCACTTAGTAGCACAAAAACTTTTAATCAATCCAATAACAAAAAAAAATGGAATGATCATGACTTTGACATACAACTGAAGTTGGAACAAAATGAACCTATCAGTAGCCGATACGATCACGCTACCAACTTAAGTTGGCTTCAATTTATTAAAACGAATGTCTATAGTATACGTACACCGAGTCATAGCCCCGCTGATGGTTTTACGTCCATAACAATACTTCGGAGGTGCCTTTTTAATTTGACGATTAAACGATAAAAGATTCGTATCGACGACGTCACGGTGAGGTTGAATATTGGTTAAATTAAAAAGTAGATTGTACTCATTGATTGGAATAGTACGTTAATGGAAAATGACACCAGGAAATACATTGAATTGTAAAACCACATCTGCTGCCTAAGTAATTGATGAAAAATGTTGTACTTCTATTCTATTTCGTGTAATCCATAAAGATACATGAGGGGAAACGTGTGGAATACAAATTTTAACTGTATTACAGTATCTGTAATTGTTTTATAATCTATAGTCAAACTCACCTCCAACGCCTCCTGTGCTGTGTAGAGGTAATCCCTCAGCATAGCTTCTTGAATGCTGAGCCATTCTAGCCTCGGGTCTTCTAGCTGCGTCACCTCTGTAACAAGATAATTTTAATTTGTCAACAAAAAAATAAATTTAAACTCAATTGCACAAAATGTACAAATGGCGGACTTAATGCCAGTTGGCATTATCTATCTATCTCTCAGTCAACCATTATACGAAACAGAAATATATATATATATATAGTGGTGCAGACAATATATATGCGAAATAGATAAACGTTACATACATATTTGTATAAGTAAACGCAATAAATACATATGATATAAAATATATAATAATAATAATAACTTTATTCAACAACAAAAGGTAACTTAAACTAAAATACATTTTGATACTTAGGTACCTAAACTAGGTCTAGCCTGTTCTTATAGGCACCTATATAAATGAAATTTCTCCTTCAAATACAAATTTAAGTTAAATACAACGAACGTTATTATTAATACTTAACGATTACATAAATGTTATTTACTTGAATCAATGACTTCGAGATATGCAATTAATAGTTCTAGTAACGGTTATCTAACAAGCCACAGACTTATTGCGTCACAAACTAATAAGATCAAAGATGAAAATCAAATGAAACATTCAAATGACGTCTTTTAATCCCGACGTACGCGCAACATTCCACGTGATTCGATGAGGTGATTACACGTCATATACTGGTTACGAGTTTTATTATAGTTTTAAAATATTTTGATAACTTTTCTTCATTATAACCTGCAATGCACGTTTATGGTCTCTAATTTCATTGATACATCTGAAGATATAATAGTAGATCTAATATTATATCTATACTTTTCTACATTTTTCAACAATACATTTTTTACATTGTGCCGTGAAGTACCGGCAGAGTAGAATAGTACTTCCCTCTATACCATGTATTGTAAGAGGCGACTAAGGTACCAGAACCAACAGATGGCGGTATATCCATCCGTCATGAAAGCTGCACTCTGTCTGTAATGATGACGATTTCTACATTTCATCATTTAATTAAAATCTACCAATTCATGTTAACTTTATTTGTACGCATCTATTTGTACTAGTTAAACACTAACATATCAATCTTAATAAGTAACAGGCTGATCAACTCAAATTAATGGCACCAAAACAAGTTGACCAATTGGTTTCTGATAGTATGTAATCAATTACCCAATGTCGAGAACATTTCTAAAGTTACCGGCACTCGTGAACGTGCAATTATCCGAAAAGTTTCGCCGATGGCCTCGAGAGATAAATAACGGAGACCAGCGGGTACAGAAGTCAAATTAGCTTGGTATTCGGTATTGTTTCCCTAATCTGATGAATTAAGAAGACAATCAAAATAGGGTTGCTGCACTACTGGTGTTATAAGTTTATTTCTAATCTTCATTGATTAGTTCTAACATTCTGTTATATATTATTCTAACTAGTACATGTAGCATTGACTTTGGATCAATTTAAAAGCTTCGTGAAGTACAAGAGAAATGATAAGAAGTTGGCTCAGAACATAACGACTGGGTGCGAACGCTAAAGAAGTCAACCCTAAATCAACATGGAAACACAGCGGCCTTGCCTGCTACAGAATTGAGGATGATAATTGAAAGATCGCTCGCGCACTTTGACTGTCACGCAGTGCGCGGATGATGGGCTGGGATCATTGTGTACATAGTCAAGATACAGTAAAGTTTCTACATGTATATCACTTGTAAAATACTTTTAATAAAAAGGACATTGCAAAATAACATAATCCATTATGATTTCTACCTCAATGGTATTCCAGAATTATAAAAGGCTGGGCCAGACTAGGATATATTCACTGATAATATAACACTTTAATACTGCAACAATAGCCGTACCAGTGATGGATTCCTTGTTATTAGATTAATGTGCAGAACAAAATAAACAAAAATTACTGCCTTTGCGGTATTATTGAGTATTACAAAAATCTTGTTTTGGGGTATTAATAAGCCGGAATCTAAAATGACTTCATTCCAATCACAAAAACATAATGCTAACATTCAATCAAATAAGACTTTAAAAGGTGACCTACTAAACTGTTATACTGTACTGTGATAGGAATGCAGCTGTCCGTTCCACGATTGGGTCCTGACAGAACGCCAGATGATTTTTAACCTACTCCATCAATAAACTAAGCAATTGTTGACTCATAGGTCATTAGTACTCATGAAACCTCTTGTGAATCCAGTTTATTATAGACTTTAATGATGTACTCTGTTGCAACATGGCAGAGTTTAAATAAATTATATCGTATAATGTCTCGCCATTTATTTTTGATAAGGTTAAGCGAAATTTATAGAGAACAATAATTGTATCAGTGAATAAAATTAACTCTTGTTCTCATTACTGTAGACGCTTTTGAATATTTGTAATTAATAATGTTTAGCATGCTCACTGAGCTAATTTTATCATAATTACAATGTTTAATTTTTATTCCAGCCTTAATAACTCATTAAGGCATTTAATATTTTACACTCATAAGTAAAGTTTTAATGTTCTGTTTTTCTGCTTTATACCAAGCACTTAAGTAGATCCCAGAGCCCGTGATCTAGATATGAAAATATATTCTCATTACAAATATTAATGATGAGAAAAATGTAGGCATTTTTCGTGATAACAGCACAAACAGCCACGCCTTGTTTAACGTAATGGTCTAGCAAATCGGCAAAGCTGTAAAAACTCGATTGTTATCGGAACGTTATCGGATACCTCTGGTTCGATTATTTCGTCACCGTTAATCGGTAGCTAATCGTGTGATCGAATAACTCGACGATGAGTAACCGTTTATTGACTTACGATTTGCGACAATGTTACGCAAATGTATATAGACTTCAACGGTTCTTTGAGGCCACAATTTACTGAAATCACATTACACTATAACTAAAGTTACCAGAAGGCCTACCTAAAGGTAGCATTCAGAATGTGAGAAGCTCTATTCCGAAAATTCCATTGTGCTGCACAGCTTCATCCAAATGAAAGATGTTGTTTTCCATAATTTGTCTTCGATCTTTTTATAAATAAATGTAACTAGATAATCTACCTAGAGAACTAGATCATTAAGTCGGCAGTCGTTAACTAATTATAGGACCAAAAAGTTATATTAGTTGTTATTTCGATTCATTAAATGAAGACCAAATTGTAAACAAAGAAATAAAATCAGGTTCGTCTCCCATTAGCGCTTGACGAGTTATACGACCTTGACATGCTTACTGGGCATTAGGCGTAACCTGTTAAATTAATACTATCCTTTATATTCTCCACGCAATTAATATTTTGTTGATAAACCTTTAAGGGTTATCTGTTTCATCTCCCTGTATTAAATATATATTAAAATTACTATCAGCTATTTCTTCGCTATGTTAATAGTATAGCGATTAACGTCATTTGCCTTTGAAGATTCCACCTATCATTACATCGTCAAGTTCAATGTAAACAAAATAATTGCGTTCACAAAAGATGTGTTCAAAGTACAGTATTAAATCAAGTACATTTTTAACAACAATATTGACTCGACCAAACTACATGCCGGCAAAAAACGTGACGAATACCCGAAAGCGGTATGTCATGTCTGAATAAATACTGGTCATCGTGCACCGAATCGTGACCCTGTCACTCGGCTGCCTCTACTGTTCATAACAAATCGTCACCTGTCAAATACTAATAAAGATTATCAAAGTAAATCAACCGGGGAGCCATAAATATATCAACGTGACCGGCCCTTGGAAACAATAAGACCACACGCAAGCGAAAAATTGATATGCATCTATCATTCTAGGAGTTTGATTGTAGGATTGTCTGATCCAGAATGGTGATCAGGCACGTACTCATGGAGCGGTGGTTGAAGTGCAGGATTCAGGTTAATGTGCATAAAGTATTTATACGGTCACTCGAGGAAAATATACAGTTTGTATTAGATTGTTTTTTAATTAAAATAAATATTGTAGATATTGTTTTTTATACTGTATACGTAACTGATATTATTATCAGAGTATTTGTGAAATTTAATACGTATTTATTCGATAAACGATACGAATTAAAGCACTGCTTGCACTCAACGATTATTTTTGAAGCAAAATGGAAAAAATACAGCAAACGATAAAATATGTATAAGTTTTTTACTCGAAGCTACAAAAAGCGTATGCAATTTTCAAGCCGAAGCATTTAAATGTAAAACAGTAAAGAAATTTATAGCAAGTTGAAAGGCATAATTTCGAAATCAAGATTGGTCCGAGTAGTGAATTCCTGCGCTATCGGTGGAGTAAATTCCACGGGCACCGAATCGTTAACTTAGTATTCTATAGAAGGGCGTTAAATAAAACCAAGTCTCAAGCTTAAACACTATAAACTATATATACTACAATAGATCTAGAATTTCCAAAGTGTATAGCGCCAACCCCGATCTAATAAATTTAAAGTGTAATAACTTGACTAGATTCACTAACAGTTTTATTTTGAATTTCAAATAGTAAATGAAAAAATAGTATAATATTTACAGCACATCTCACATGACTCTGAGCTAAGTCACTTCAAGTATTTGTGTTCCGAACATCAAACGACAAAAGAATTACAAATATATTGCTTAACTACATATTTTAACACCTAAACACAAATATCATATCATCATATGTATATTAGTCCAACAAATATCATATCATCATATGTATATTAGTCCAGGGTGAGGATCGAACTCACGACCCTTGGTGCATAAGATAGGATTACTGCCTTTTGCGCCATCCTGTAAGTATTTCGTAGGCCATGTCTATTTGGAAGGGATTGACATGAATACGATTTAAACGAAGTAGAAAATAAGATCCTGTTCTACTACTCACAGAACCACTACGATATGATGTTGATAAAACGAGAAGGTTCACGTTAATCATTTCACCATTCATCTTAACAGCCATTGCTAGTCCACTACAGGCGATAGGCCAAACAGGGAGAATTTCGGCCGTATTTGCCGTGCTGGGCAAGTGTGTTGGCAATAACAGAGCGTCGCTTTCGCGTCGGGGATACCCATCCCTACCCTTTGCATTTGAGCTACACTGCTTCGGATGGATATACCGTCATCTGTCGGTTCGGGGACCTTAGTCGCCTCATTCAACACCTGATACAGTGGCAGTCTGATTATATTCTGCCGGTACCTCAGAGCTAACGTTCACACACAAAGTTATATAAAAACTAAATTACAATGCATACCGGATATAAAATTGAAAATTAGTAAAATTACCGCAAAAATCTACTGACTCGTGATAAAAAACGGAGATATGATAACATTTTTTTCGTAATCTTTGATTAAAAAAAAAACAAGTATTTTCCTCTACGACTACTAATTCGGCGAACTTTATAAAATGGGCGGGTCGCTATAAGTTTGAGCAGCACTGCTGTAGGCTGAATACGAGGGAATAGGTGTAGGGGAGATTGCATTCTCTGATAAAAGAGTGGACCTATTAAGATCCTTCATGGAGGTATAATTATTAAATGTTTAAAATTAACCTGCTGTGAACTTGGTTTAAAATACACTTAACACGGCATTTGTGACCCCTTTTTGGATAGGATAATTAAAATGGTCGGCAAGTAGGGGATTACAAACGGCTCGAGCATTCAAAGAAAGAAAGACATCGCAACATATGATGAAAGCAACAAAAGTTGTTTACTGTACTGTTTATTGTACGGAAGGTTCATAAGAAATGATAAAATATAATAGCATAATATTCACACAACATCTATACGCTGACCTGACTTTGTTGGAAGTCGCTAAAAGCATTTGTGTTACGACAACAGAGGATTCACAAATATAATACTTAAATACATACATCCAACAGCCAAATACAGATATTATCATATAAATGTTCGTCCTGGTTGGGGATTGAACCCGACCCCAGGCACATAAGATAGGATTATTACCATGTGTGCCACCGAGACCGTCTTATTGTCCGAGATATTTTTTTTAATATTAATTAATTTTGTAATGTAATATTATTACTTTATGGAAGAATTAAAGAGGAAATGTTACTTTATTTTAGATTCAATGGCTACTAGAATAACTTCATCATAGCAGCTGTAGAATGTCCACTGCTGAAAAAAATCCTGAAAAAAGCCCAGCTTTGCGACGGGGATACTACTGCCCATCCCCACCCTCTGAAATTGAAATACCCAGTTTCGAATGGATGTACCGCCATTTATCGGTTCTAGGGTACTTTAGTCGCCTCTTACGACACCTGGTTACAGACGAGTTTTGTAATCATTAATTTCAATTATCATGTAAAATAAAACATGATAATTGAAATTAATGATGACAAACTGACTTGACTTTTTTAATGACAAACTGAATTGACTGACTGAAAAATGTAACAACTCATGTCTGAATGAAGTGTAATTTGTAAATAAACCTTATATAAATTTCTGTATGAATACTGCGAAAATTGATATGTTACTTTGGAAAACACTCGAAGCCCGTGCGGTTTGCTAGTCTATGAATAATTTCAAATTCCAGGACAAACCAGCCAATAAAGGCGTGTGCCACTTTCAAGAACTTGTTACAAACAATAAACAATTTATAATGCTTACATAAGATTATTAACATATTATAGTTAAGTTACATAAATAATCAAATTAATTATTCATATTATTGTGTGTTATTATTATAATAATGTATTAACCACATATTCAGTAATTATCACAAAGTTAACCTAAAAATAGTTATTATTTCAACGGAGTTCTTGGTATCAGTATACGCATAAATATAAATTTTATAGTTCCCTATGAACAAATAAAATGTTGATTGTAGGTGTAGAGGACTTGGAATGTTTGTTAGTCGAAAGAAACTGGGATAGGTGGCGATAAACCGGGTACATAGTGGGGTGGTAGCGTGAATATGTTGCGATATCAAATACCACGCTACAGAATATAAAACGAAGATCTGATCGCGCTTACATTACATTGCTCCGTCCCTACGGTTAAGATCGCGAGAACTGCTGTACAATAAATAAATAAATCAAAGGAAACGATACCGTATTAAAATACTGGAAATTTTCAAAAGGCAAAAGCATAGGCGAGCCAATTTGAAGTCATATTAAATAATAGCATACTAATAATAGCAACAAACCAAATAAACCCGATCATGTCATAATAGCATATATATATATATATATATAATTAAAGTCTATAATTGTAAAACCAACCTATAGTGATTCCAATGGCTAGTATGATGACGATGATGATATCTTCAGTTGGATCAAACAGTATAAAGTATAAAAGTAGTTTAAAAGTTCAATCCGGACAAACAAACTGACTTCTAATTTTTATGTATAAGCAAAGAATAAATCTTTGTAACAAGTCAAATTTATCACAATTCTATCTACATATACATAACATAGTGGGCGTTTTGAATGTCCATATATGACATAAATTTGCTACTTATCATGCTAAAACTTTAAACTCAACGACAGGACGTGGGTGGAGAAGAATACACTTTACATTGGAGAAATTAATGATTTATCGCTGGGTCAAATGTAAATTTTATAGTCTCTATCTAACCAATCCTAGCATCTTCATTTTTTAACCTAAGGTCTAGATCTAACAAAAATTTATACGACAAGACGTGGAATAAAAATAGAAATTACTAGATATTATGATATATAGAAGTTGCTAGAGTATTTATGCTTATTTTCTAATTTAATCTAAGCTCGCTAAAATTTAATAGCCTTATATTCTCTCACAATATATGGAATTAAATATATAAAGCGGAAGCGAATGAAAGCCAACTGGTTTAGGACGACATAGGCGAACATACCCTTAAACAATTAAAAGAGGTATTAAAGGGCCAAGTCTGAACTACCAAGAATAACCAAGCATGCATGGGAGGACTAATGCAAGTAAGGGAAGAGAGCGAGGTATACGAAGATGACAAGTGTAGATCCACAATCTCTGCCTACCCCGATGGGACACAGGCATAATGTTTATAATTACACTTAATATATTTTCTGTAGCGTAGAGTACAAAGTTGCCGGCGTTGCTAACTATTACGGGAAGATATTCGATATGAGCCATTTTAATAAATACTCCAATCAGCCATAATTTTACTCATAACTGGGGACATCTACCAGAAAGTAAAGTATTTTTCTATGTAATATAAAATACGAAAAAGTAGCAACACCATGTTAATTTAGAATTTGCCCTAAGGTACCGGCAGAGTAGAATATTACCTCCCTCTGGCAATTGAGGTACCGGAACCGACAGATGGCGGTACATCTACCCGTGAGAGTGTAGCTTAAATGTAGCAGAGCGGGGATGGGCTACAGCATTCTCGTTGCGAAGCCACGCTCTTCGATTGCCACTTCGCTTACCCAGCGCAGTTATGGGCAAACTCTTTCTGAGGAGGCCTATGTCCAGTAGTGGACGATTTACGGCTGCTATGATGACGATGATTTTAGAATAGAGACAATTTAAAACAGCTTTTTCCAGAATTATGTAAGCATACATAAGTCAATTTTGAAGATCTATTTGCCAATCGGCAAAGGCCTCCTACAATTTTTTCCATTGTAACCCTTCCTGAGTCATGTCACTCCTGCTTTCTTTTATGTTATATTTGTTTTATTTATGTTTAAAATTCTACGTGTTTAGTTAAGTATTAAGAAAGATCTGAATTAAAGGCTAATATTATTATTGTTACATAAATTAATTCCCAATGAAAACAAATAAAGCACACAAAAAAACGTAGGGATAAACTATTTATACAACGTATTAAATGTTAATGAACAGTAAGGCATTGGCTACAAATGATTGAACATCGAAAAAGCAAACTCGTTCCACCGCACAGCCGATATCCAAGACGATAAAAAGAAAACTTCCGATATTAATTTTAAGCCATTAAAGAATGAAGTTTGCTACAAAGTCCTCGCAATTTATTGCCCACGGCGCTCATTTAGTATGTGGAAACATTTATTTATTATTTTAATTACTAATTAGCCTTGCTTGCGATAAGTTAAGATAATGTTTGAAGCTCTATCCCGGTATCTACACGAGTAAAACACGCCATAGAGAGGTCTAATGAATGACTTAGGCATATTTGCATACACCTAAATAGGAGACATTTAGAGATGGTAATTGACCAGTTTCTAGGGAAATTACATCGATAAACGCTTAATAGCGATAGCGCTAATTTGGCCAGGACGTCTAATGGACAACTATTTATCATAACAACAACTTTATTAAATAGACTATATACATATTTCAAAAAAACTTTTAAGAATATAAAGTCTATTTAGAACACTTTTTTTATTTTTTAATAATAATAAGTTCCCACATCTCATACATTGACCTGACTTCGTGGTAAGTCCCTTAAAGCACTTGTGTTACGGACGCCAGACAACAGAGGAATCACAAATATTCTATTTTTAAATACATATTTAACACCCAGACACAGAATAAATACAAATATCATTATATAAATTTTTGCTCTGGGTGGAAATTAAACCCACGACATTTGGCGCACAAGAGAGGATCACTACCATCTGTGCCATCGGGCCATTCATTAAAATAAAACAATCATAATTAATGTAAAATGGCATCTTCTATCTAAGCAAGGTTACATCGTATATGTAAGTTACTTAAAATACGATTTTATAACAATTCACATGTATTAACGAATAATGTATTAAAATTTGTCGATATATCGATATCGACAAACAAGATTGACAAGAAGGAACGCCTTAAAGCCTTAAACCTTTCTCAACCTCGTAGCAACATTGTAGTGCTACTATTAATGCCATCATTAAGTTACGAGAACGTTGCTCTTTGTAAACTGCGATAAGGGGAAAATACATCGATAATAAATGGGACCCGTGCTATTTGGAGGACATCACTAATCAATTTAGTATGCATTTATAGTACTATGCTTGTATAAATGCGTAGATATTATATTGTACGCGATTTCGTTACAACTACAAGACTTAGTTGACGTAGTATAAACGAGTGTTGGCAACGATACGTCAGGGATAGTTATCAATACCGCGAAAGTAGCACTTGCAAATAAAATTCAAAATCCAATGACACAAAGCGATATTTCATTCACTAATACATACGTTGTTTTGTTTCCTGATAAAACGCCATAGAGTTTTAAAAATCACTTAATAAAATGTACTGGATGATTATTGGTTATTTAACCGATTTTGAACTTAATCTTAAAGACATAAAGTTCAATGGTTGACCAGAGTATGTTAGTATCGATTGAGAAAGTTTGCCTAATTTGTATAAGTGAATTTGTAGAGCATGGTATTCGTCTAGACGTGTTCATTTTTACAGAAATGTTAATTATGTACAAAAATACTGATGCTTCCCTTTCGTTTTACCTTGTATTCTTGTTATATTAAAAGTTAGCAGAATTATAATAAATATTACTTACATCGGTAAATTAGAATATAATTAATTGAAACCGCAAATTGTTTAAATATAATATAATAATTTAAAGAAACCAGCTTCTATAGAAAACAAGTCTACAGGAATCATATTTTTATGTATATATATATATTAGTATAAGGAAACAAACCTCGAAAAAAACACGAGTATCAATTAAAGTCTTTTATTGTTTACTCATTTGTGTTGTTATAAAGTGTCTAGCGGTAATAATTTATTCTCTAGAACTCAAGTTTTTAAATAATAAATTACACTTGTTGACATTTATCTGGAGCAATAGAACTTTATCTCATAATAGGTACCAACACCACCCACACGCGCTAAAAAGCAATACGATTCAAAATTAGATTTAGATTTGTCTATTTTATGCAGAGTGCTATAGCTACCCTACTCTGGGGCCAGCATCGGAACAGGAATGCGTACACGCCTGTACTTGCTGAATTATGGAGTAGTACCAACAGCGACACTGCCGTAAATATCACCCGTGCCCCACTCTGGATTAAATTAACTATCTTATGCTTATAACCAGCAACGTTTTTTTTCTTTTTGAAAATACTATCTTTAACTAAAACATTCTCTAGCCAACCAATTTGTAACAAATCACGCATTTTTTTATGTTCATTGAAAGGAATACATAATTCTTATGTCTCCGCTACAGGTCTTAAAGATAGTTTGTTAAATATATTTTATAATTATTTGACACTTTAAAAATCCAAGTCAACACTGAACAGTGGATACACTCGAGCATTATCCTAGAGTGACAAAAAAAATCGCAAACATTGGTAACTAGTAAAACCCTAGATGCTCTGGGGAAAATTGTAGTGTTATCTCGAAGGAAAAAAGTGAATTTCAATTGGGTTTATGTTCAATAACATAAGTGCCCTTGACCTATACAAAAAGCGATCGCCATTTTACAGACAGCACTTCTCAACGCCTTGCCATATGTTTTAGACTAGACAAATGTATTCTAGTACCTACTCTAGACAAACTAAACCTGACCGCTTATAATTGGACGATCTTATACTTGAGCAACGACAATTATTTTTTATATCATATGCATTTATTGCGTTTATTTATACAAATATGTATGCCACGTTTATCTAGTTTGTATATATATTGTCTGCACCACTATATATATATATATATATTTTCTGTTTTGTGTAATGGTTGACTGGGAGATAATGCCATCTGGCATTAAGTCCGCCATTTGTACATTATGTAACATTTTGTGCAATAAAGTTAAATAAATAAGAAAAATAAAAATAAAATGTCAATTTCGACATCTTAAGTTCCATGACCAAGTCAACAACTTAAACTTTACCCAATAATTTAATGTACACTAACAAGCTTATGTATCCGTTGAAAGAATCAACGCGTACGATTAAAAACAAAAGAAAACTGCGGAAAAGCTGCAGTTATGAATAAACCATTTTATGCCGCCAGCCGTGTGAAGTATTGGAATGATTCTGATGAGCTATTCAATCCACTAGACACTACCAGGAGAAAATAAGAGGAAAGCTTCCATAGTATTTTATAATAGTTAATTGGTTGAACGGTATAAGGACTTCCATAAACAAGAAACAACTCGAAACTCATGGTTTTACCATCGCAGATCTGTTTGCATCATATGTAGAGTTACTGCTGTCTATGATAACCGTTTTTTTTTAAATCAACCAGCATGGAGACCGCTTTTCGTGTCGTGGGAGTTGGATTTATTATATGACAGAAATTTTAAATCGCAATGGTAACCCTAGCCAAGGCAATCAAGCAAAATATTTTAAAACCAGGAAGCATCCGAAGCCCTTAGTATCTCAGATCAAGATTCACTTCGAGTCGGTAATTCAGCTTAGTTAGTAGGCAATTACTATAAATTCCAGTCACCCTTATACATATACGACATTTTATCTTTCACAAGAGTTATAGGACAGTAGCAAAAAGCCAAAGATAGTGTCTTCTTCAGTATTCATGAATTCCCATAGACAAGTTTGCATAAATAACTCGTTTCCAACACATATCATTCCATTCGTAGCGCCACTTATTGTAATTTTATACAAACGCATTTGTGAATATATTTTTAGATGTATGCTGTTACTATATTTGACAACAGCTGCAAAAGAGCGTGAGAACATAGCTTTAGAACGGTTTGATATTGCTGTTCATTTCGCCATTCAAATTAGGGTTGCAAAAAATTTAATATGAATGAGTGTGACGTGAAATGTTGAGTCCAATACACATCAATATCCAGATAATCTTGATTAAACGGGACTTATTCCTATTTCCGATAACAGCGAACAACATATGCCAACGCCTACAAAAACACCTCGTTAATTTATAGTCTATATTATCCAGTGACATTTTTCTTGTGTCGAACTTAGCGCCATCTATATCGCGTTCCGACGAAGCCACATGTATCTTGGTTTCAAATATCAAATTCATGGACTCCACATTTTATTCTGAACGCGCATCCAGTTATTCCATAATTCATAAAGAATGCTAGATCCGTCGTACCTCATGCCCCCTACCTCGGCCATTTTTCACTTTTCCATGTGAATAACTCTAAAGGACATAAATAAGAGTTAGCTTCATGTAGCCGCTGCAAACAGCGCTTTGTTCGTCCAAGAAATATTGCCAGTGGAAAATATGCGATTTGCTACCGTTTGACAAGAGTTGTACAATGTTGCAAGAAACTCGTTCGTCTCCAGAACAACCGTGAAGTATTTCAAGAAAGAGCACGCAGATAAAATATTCCATGAGAGATAATTACAGCCTTTTGCATAATCGAGATTTTGAATACGTTTAATCTCTATCGGGAAATTAAGTATCATTGCACCGCTTATGATGGCTAATTTGTTCTACACAGTTGGATGTTATAAATCCGAGCATAAATCAATGTGGATTGCTAATCAAATGATCCGCAATAAGGATGTTGACTATTCAAATCTTAATTCAGTCCCATTGAAGATTATTCCACTCAGATTCTAAAGATGTTCCTCGTAAATACAAAAATCTTAATTTAGTGTTCCATTGAGGGAGATTGTTCAGTACTCGTAGAATCCATAAAGAGAGAGACATAAATCGACTAAGATACGATCAGTTTAGTAGTTACTATAATCTGAAGGCTTCCATAAAAGGCTGTAATATATTCAGGAAGTTAAGGATAGACAAATCATACTCACGATTGACATGGTTAATATAATAAGGCCCGATCTGTGGGTCGTAGGCCTCCTCCCAACCGAGCGGCAGCTCATTCCCGACGCAATCCGCAAACGACTGAGGCTTTGTATATCTGAAACAATGGACAGATTTATTAGAAAACCTTTATCCACGGCTGGCATCAAGGAAATTGTACACTTCCAGCTTGTACCGCTGAAAATTCAAAATAAATCATCAACGAGATAACAAAAACGATAAACGCAAGTTTGTTAGGCGGGTGAAAAAATTACTTTGCTTCTTGTCCGCATATTTAGATATGGAAGATCCTCTAAAGTATACAATGAGTTTAAGTAACGAGTAATTTGAAACTGCTATTATCAGTTTTTGCATCCGTGCTTAGGCAAATGATGTCCAAATCACTCTTCACCCATTAAATCAACAGCAAAACTACTGCTATAAAAAATCCCATACAAAATATTACGTCAGACTGGAATTCTCCCACGAATGCACAGGGGCGAACCTATTAAACCGCTCCTATAACTATCATTAAGGCAAAATAAAAATATCAGGGGCCCGTTATTATTTCGGATCTTTCGACCGGATAATTTTTACTAGTTATTTAGTACAAGCCGTGTCGGGTCGGGCCAATTTCGTCTCTATCTTGTGTGTAAACATGTACACTACTTTTTATACGTCTGAGCAAGTTAATAAATCAGCATTTTACGGAACAACTATCATTTGCTGAACTTATGATTTATGCAATCCCTTTAATCGTCTTCTCAGGCTTCTCTGTATATTAATTAGGATTACGCGACTTAAACCAGAGCTATACATTCATCTAGATTATTTAATAAACTAGTGATACATATACAATTCTTTGTATCAATGATTTACTCTCATGCGATCATTTCAGAGAAAGATACAATAGACCATCTAAGATATTTTCATCATAAAAACAAAATGGGTAAATGGTTAAAACTTTAATAACAAATACAGGAATATTAACAATAGTTTTACTCGCGCAGCAAACTAATAACTGGGTGGCTAGTCGATAAAAATTAGCTAATATAGGTGGTCTGCAAAATAAAACGATCTAGACCACAAAAACAGGTGCGATGCTATCCACGTCCTAGGCATGCAGATAATACAAGCGTAGAGGGAATATTAATGACGTTCGATAGTTGTTCAGGAGCCCTAGGCAGTCGAGGCGTGGCTCAATGGCGCCAGTCTTGATACTTGCGAGTTTCACCCATCGCACACAACATAACTCCAGAAAAACAAAAAGGCACACTCGATGGTGACGAAATCCACAGTTCATACCCATCCCACTTAACGGTTTTTAATACGGCGTTTATACGGTAGTCGGATATTAAATAAGATTCTCCGGTTAATTGGCCATACTTACGTCCAGTTTCGTACGTGCGAGTTTTTAAAATTGACGTTTTCGGTCACGTGATCCTATACCGTTGCACGGTTTTGCCGTGTTTTAAGACGATTTGACATGCGAAGACTTCGTGTCGCATAATTAAATATACATTATCGAATTAAACTCTACAAAACAGTATTGTGGTCAAGAGTATTCCTCGCCCAAAAAATTATTTATTCTACTAACTAAAATTTATATAATTAATGAAATAATATCGATTTAATTAATTTAAAGAAGAGAATTTTTAATAAGATATCAAAAAATAAAGGTATCAATGCCTGACCACTGCTAAATTCCCTAAACGTATTTGGCTTCATAAATATAAGGCTAGATTTAAAATATCTCACGAAACAAACTTAAAAGATCAGCCATATCTCGGCAGCGTAAGTGGAGTAAAACTTCAATGGAAAATTCGTTACTCCTTCCGCACAGCTACCGAACGGCGTCCATTACAAAACACGATCACTCTTATCGAAGTGAGGGGATAGAGGGCGCGTGCGTGCGCGCATCCAATGCATCGGTGTTTGAGAGGGACGGGATGAGCTAGAGCCTAAGAGTGAACGAGACGAGTAGAGACACAATGTTGCTTCGACGTGGTAAAACGGCAAAACCAGTCCTGTCAGCGGGACGTCAAGACGAGTTGAGTTCTCGGAAACGGTGACCCGTGTCATGGAATCCCTTGGAGCACACACACAAACTTTCACACACAGACGCACAAACTTTTCGACTCCAATCAAACACCGGTATGACAGAATTTTTATTGGTGCCATAACATGGGTAATGTCGCTGGACCACTTTTGAATACCTCTGTTATAGTTTCCTATGACTGCTAGTTTTTGTACATTTTTGATCGTTTGAATTAATTATTTGTGGTAGCCATTTGAAGCTGCTATCGTTTTTAACTTTAAGTGATCGTCTTAGTTTTTTACAATACCTTTCGCTAACACAAATGTGACTCTACATTAGTTTACTCATGGTTAACATTGAAATTCAGAGGACAGAAGTTCACAGTTCTTTCCATACTGTCTCATGCAATGAACTAATGAACACGTTTAATTAAGGCGTATAAATAAGTTACTGAACTCCACATAAATAAAACGAAATGTAATTGGAGTAATGAAAAATAACCATAAGTTATTATATAGTTTCATGAACTACAAAGTTATACACAGTTATCAATAGTTCAGAAACAGACAATATACGTCCACATGCTGAAGACTTTCTAGTCTTCAGATAGCTATGAATTTGACGACTTTATAGACACTAGACAATCTAAACAAATATCCTAACAGTTTTTGTATAACACTAAACAATATTTTTTGTAACTATTTATTTTCTAAAAATTTTTTTATGTAAAAGAGCTTTAAATATTTTTCTGATAAATCTATTTGTCCGGACTAGAAAAAAAAAAGATAATAAGCCACTGAGATTATTTCCAGGTATTGATGGCTGTTTTATTAAAATACTAACTTAGTCACTATAGTAACAGTAATATGCAAGAAATTAGTATTTAAACGTTATGCCAGTTCAGTGCATCAAGTCTCACTGGAAAATAGCAAGACAGAAGGCCAACGTTCGGCCATCGTCCCAGAATAGAACTGCGAAGGTTGCTGCCCGCTTTGGGTACTGCGTTGATCCTGACGGCTAAGCGGTCTTCTACCCCAGGATCACCAAGGAAGATATAATTTTTTTGAGTATTTCGTTATTACACACACAGAGCATTTATGTCACAGATACATTAATGGAAGCGCGGGTAGAACTGGATATAGAGTCAACAAAAAATTGAAGGTCATCATAATTTTTAGGCGGCATTCTAAATCGCTGAGACATAATTTAAAAACTCACAACTATATTACTGAAAGAAAGTATGCAATGCGTCTCACTGAAGTTGCCGATTTTGCCAGAATACCAACAATTATTGAAAGCAACCCACATTTCCGTCTAGATGATTGTTTGTTATCCGAGTCTAGGCGCCATTCTCTGACCGGTATTTGGCTCAGATATTTGTTGCTACGGTCTAAATTGAGCGTGTTACTCATTTGCCATTCGGTCAGAATTTGAAAAGTCCAATGACCAATCCTGGGATTATGACAATGTTGGGGCACGTCTGGTCGGAGGCGGTGCCACGCTGTCTCACATATATCGACAGACTACAGACGTATACGCACACCTACTAATGCTCTATAAATACCGACAGGGAAATATTTTAATCCGGATGGCGTTTAATGCACATTCCTTGGGCTTCGGAACAATCTCGATTTTTTTACTCCTCACGAGGGCGTTGGCCGGCTTAATATTTGTTGGGCCATAAATTAAATCCTAACAAAAAATCCACTATTGTTGCGGCTTCAGCGCTTAAATTATGTATAGAATAAACATATCACTCGTATGTAAGGTTTATCTTGAAAGGAACGTCATGTAAATACGTATTTGGTTACTATAGGCATTTCGATTGTTTAAAGCGGACTCACAGACAGGAAGATTACAGACACCAAAAAAGGAAGCGTGTTAGGGGTCAACGTGATTTCCTCTCGCATTCCGAATCGCTGACACATTGGAACAACGCAGTTATAATCGAATTAAAAGCGACTTGCAATCGGCTCGTTGAAACACCGGATGATCCGTTTGAATACGAAAATTCGTGGATCCAAACAGTGCACAGGCCACAGCATTCCTCATGCCTTACGTCACGGCGCCAATCATCGAATTTATCCCCGAAATTACCGCGGCAATCGTTCGAAAGTTGTAATTATGTAGTACGGCAGTATGCGCAGGCGACTAATGTGACGGCATGACGTCACACCATACGATCATTGACAAACGACATTCCAATGCCTAGTGTGGACTGTTGAGACTCACGTCACGTTACACCAAGGTCTCAGGCGCGTCTTTAGTTCTCAAGAATCTTTAAGTTTTCATTCGAATCTAATATCCTTTAAAACTACGCTATATTGTTTGTTACTTTAAGAACGGAGACAAAAAGTAGTTACGGATTGTAGTAACGTATACAAAATGTTGCATGTTATGTGTAGAAGTGACGGATGGACGGACAGCGGGTTGCATAAACACAGAATATATAGGGTTTCCGATTGAATCACGCCGCATACCAGGCGCCTTCGTCACGCCGCGCGGCGCGTGCGACACCGACAGTTTCGAGCGAGTTGCCATAATTCTGTATTGATTTGGATTTAACATTATGTATTGTATGGTATCCAAAAGAATATGTGACAAAATTGAAAATCCCTGTAAACAGTAAGATTCCAAGTACACAAACTTAAACATCAGAATCTATAATGTTAAAATTGGTTAAAACAGAACTATTTAAATTCATGCTCTATGACATTCTCGAACTGAAAAGAATTCTATTAGGAAAACTTTACTCCTTAAAAGACAACCCGAAAGAAACGTAAATATGAATAGAATGTTATAAACGAAAATCTAAGCATAGAAAAAAAGGGAGATTTATCCCAAAACAATATTATCAAGCTATAGCGAATAGAATGGTGTGTAGGTATCAACACTAGGCCAAACGGCCGATAATACGATAGCTAGCCTAAATATGACTATTCTTAGAGAATGACGAATTGTTGCCCTACAAAGTAGTTGCAGCCAAGGAATTCCTAATTGATATTGCATTGTACTCACACTCCCATTACGTTATTGCAATTTGATGGAGATTACGATCATAAATCTTACAATAGAGCCTCTAAAGACAATGTAAATCAGACAGCACAGGAGAGCTAAAGTGAACTTTCCGAGTAATTTATAGTACATTCAGATATGTGTTTTAACGATGCAAATGCTAATCAGGTAAGCAATATAAAAACTATTTACATAAATTTAACCGAACGTGTATGGTCGTTCTAAGAACTCGCTACTGAGGAATTCGCGAAAACCCACGCTTTATACAAGGTTACAAAAAAAAATACTAGACGAAAAAAATATTTGAAGCGTTTCCGCTGGCAGCATAACTAGTTATGCAAGAATGCAACAGTTAAAGTTGATTAGAATGTTGGAAAGCAACCAATAGTGCTGTAAGTACGTCTGAGCCCTAGAAGTATGGCAGAAATGTTGTTAATGGGTTGTACGTTTGTCGGCAACTCTAAGACGGCACAAATGATACTTTCCCAGTGGTAGAAAGTCAAACATTAGGAATGGGTAGAGCTTCTCGGTTCACGTGCCGGCGTTATTGGAGCGTTGGGACCAACCGCCCAATAAATAGGGCGAAAAACGTAATATAAAATACAGATAAACCTTAACTGAGGATGGATCTTAGTGATACTAATAGAAAACATTTTTTTTGTTATGACATATTGTACAAAAGATACATACCAATGAGAGAATGATATAAAAGAAACAAGTCTTAAGTTTTTTAACTATATTTTAATGTTCATCAATTTGAAAACAGAATATCATTTTGTACTGGGTAATTTATGCTGGAAGGTTTCTTGATAGAGATGAATGGCAGTTTCTTCAGTCACATGTAACAATGAGCCCGTTGTTACCATGTGACATACAACAATTCAGGGCGTTACGGAAACTTGGACTGAGAATTGACAAACAGACAGAAGTCGCTCGATTCAATGGGAGCTGCTTTCCGCGAATGTTTGGCCTCCTCAAGCCATTGTTTCAAAATCAAGCGATGAACAATTCTTAAGCTCGTCAAATTACTGGTGATGTCTCTTCCATATTTGCAGTTTTTGCTGACCTTTTAGGAATGCTACAGCATTGTCAACTGCGACCCTGACTTTATGTACAATTTAAACAATGTCACGGCCTTACTAGTGTCTGAATTTTTATGAACTACGAGTAGGTATGTCAATGACGTGCTTCGGAATCCACCCCCAAATATTTCGCAAGGAATTGACAATGCAAAAAAACCTTTTAGTTTATTATGCCTGAGATGCCAAAATGTTTGGTTATTGCCTTGTTTATTAGCATCTCAAACGGCAACCAGCATTCCCAGAATAAAGACAAAGAGAGAAAAGAGTAAGTAATGAAACAGTACCGTGCCCTTAAAATATGGTCGTTCACGAGACAAAACAGACCTTAATATAGCCAGATTCTATCACCTAATTGGTGTAACTAAGTATATACTCTACAGGTGGTTCGCATACCAAAACGCTTACGACTAACCAACGTCAGACTGGCAAGCCGCTAAACAACAATCGGCACAAACACAACGCAACAAGGTGCACATTAGAATGTCGGTCAGGCGGCAATATGACAATGTTTTCACATTTTCGCCCACACCTCGAATCTTAGATCGGACAATTTATTCAAAATCAAGGATTAGTGCCTGTTCACCTCTGACAACGTCCATTTATAGACAAATCAGTTAAAAGTAATCAGCGAAATTTTCAGAGACACCCACAACATTCTCATCTGAATATTTCGTCAGTTTAATTGCAAATATATGCATTTTAAATCGTCTAGGTGCCAGATACGAGGTTAATTTGTTACTGACACAAATAAACATAAGTCATAAATTTCATCATATGCCGGATTCGGCTAACGAAATCTGGCATTCTTTAGGCACAATACCGATCTTTATTTACCTTATTAAGAGGCAAGTTAATTACGAAGAACTAATGAACTCGTCAGTAAATAACGAATTTAATTTTTATTTGACGTTTTTAAGTCAGATAGCGGTAAAGTATCGCTTTCGTTCCATTCTATCAGATCGGAATCACGCGCTGTACCACAGACATTAAATCTTCACGAAATGTTTAAAGAGGAGACATTAAAGTAGGCAACATTCTTGAGCGGGTACACTCAGGCTTAATCAAACAGTATTATGCAAATCAAGCAAATAGTTATTCAGTTTTATGAGCGACGACTACGGTCGATTTATCAACAGCCCCTATAAGGGAGACAAGCGCGCAGAAATTTCATCGACAACCATTTTAGAGTCCGCTATGTAGCCTCGCCATATTTTGCAACTTTATCACTGTGTTAACTCCTCACAGGGACTTATGGTGCGTATGCTGGATCTTTTGATTCCGTTGATCTTACAAAGTACGGCCTTTAAAAACTTTGATTTTATTTTTTATGTTAAGAAGTCAGCAAACAAGCATACGGCCCGCTTGATGATAAACATCATCACAAATATATAATTAGTGTATCACCAACTTTGTGAACCAAAGATACAAAATATGAAAAAATCACGCTTCAAACCAGTACAGCAATACAAACATTGCTATTTGGCGGTGGGAAAAGGCAAGAGTGAGGTACCAATGCAGACTACCTCTGTAACAGGTCTACCTGTAATAACTAACTAATATGGTTTAAAATAATGAAAAATTATAACGAGTAAGTAAATAAGTTTATGGCAGTACAGATAAGAAAGGAATGCTAATTTTGATTAGAAACGAGAGCAGCGCGTTTATCGCATACTTACATAGATAACTTTTAAACACGCGTGATTTTAAACACATTTCTACTTGTGTGCCGATAACGTCTATATTGAAGCCGTTGATTCTCGGAAAGCTATTCGACTTCTGGGCGTAAACAAGCTGCATATTTTAATTGATACGACGCATTTTAGAAGTTTTAATAACACAAGCGATATTCAGAACATTTAAGTTGATTATGGCATTGAGAACGAAGACGTTGTAACTGTATAGCTGATTTAAATGTGAAATATATATTTTTTTTATGTCTAGAGGATTTAATATTCAGATTGTTGATGAAATTCACAGACAGCGGTCGTGTGTCATTAGCAGCATTAGTGGAATCAAAATAAATCGGCAACGTGTCTGCGCCGGCGGCTGCGTTGGTCGCACGTCTACGTATAAAATTGCCAAGGACTTATTTATCTGAGTGGAATGCGTTGGGCATGGATAAACAATGCTAACTGAACACTATTTTGCGTGCAGCTAGCGGCGCCCCGTGTTTGCGTTTAAAAGTAGATGTTTACTGCCTTTTCAAAACTAGTCCAACATGACAAACTGCTGGCGCTTAAGCTTTTCCTGCATTCGAGTAATGACTAGAGATATTGTGAAGCAAATTCCGCAACCTTCTCCAAATATTAGACCTTTACCATACATCATTACCGTAGCCTAGCGGAAAGGTGACCGGTTCGCGTCGAATCCAGCAACACTTCGTTTACCAATGTCGGTCACCTTGGTGCGTAGCGTGTAAATAACACGTTAAGAATGTTTGATTTGGTAAACGAAATCACAGTGTTATTTAGCACCCACTCCTAAAGAGTTAAGTCAAGAAACGAAGTCAGGAAAATGCCCAGCCCCTTGGCGCGTCACGCTCGAAGGAGCTTGCGTTTGGCGTGGGAAGAATCCGTAAGATGCTTTACACATACTTGTGTTACACAATCTTGACAGCTTCGTTACAAATATCATTGCTGTAAGACTTATACCTACGTGGCTTTCTTCTGTATTCCTTGTTTTCTTTTAGATTAAACAAAATATATAATAATAAAATGAACCAAATTTCAGTTTACTTTGATTGAACAACAATAAAAAATTGAATGGAGTTAACAGGTGTATAAGACTTCCTGAGGCCATGCATTGTTTCATAGTTAAGAAAATGAGGAGGCAATAATTAAAACGGAATGGTAATTACCGACTAATGACTCCAAATTAAACCATCGGAAACAGACTGAATTGTCGACACGATACGTAATCGTTGCATTGTTTATTGTTGTTAGACTTAGTAGGTAGTATTTGCAAACAATCATGTTATTAAATTGGCCTTCGCGACGCTAGAGCGACCAATCGTCACAAAGACGAATCACATTTCCAACAGCGAGCGTCCCGACGATTCCCACATCCATTTTCCCCGCGCCCAGCCACGCATACATATCGCAGATTTCACTCGCAACATAGAATTATGCATTAACGAGCAACGGAACGCAATATTCTGGTATGCGAGCCAAACAATGTACCGGCGACGCAGTGAAACTGCATTCAACCGATACAATTAAAGTAATAAACACCGACGTACACGGGTAAAAGTTCCCATTCGCTTGTTAATCGCACCTATCATTGTCTTCTCCGCTTCCTTGCCTAGCGAAACAATGAGAGGTTTTTCCTTCATTTACAATGCGTAGCTGTCGAACGCTTCCATATCGTTAAGTTTTTGCTCCGGCTTTTTTAACCTCACTTTATATAGTATCACACTAGACCCGGGATCTGCGAAAACCGCAAAATGCTCATTCGCACGCAATATCTCGTTATAGACACGTATGAGAAGACACTTTACTGGTGCAAATGTATTGCCTGTTCACTCTGAAACACCATAAAGATCTCTATCTCGTCCGAGCGGCTGTTCATCGAAATTCAAGGGCGAATACCTTTGTTATTAACGACAATCTCGAATTCAAAATGGGACAATCTGCATACATAAAATGAGATCCGAACTGACAACATTCTTTAGGTCAGTTAATAATTATATTCTGGTGTTGCGGGGAGTGACTGCACATTTTTCATAGAACATTTAGGTCCCACAAGCGTATATGGTTATAATGGTATATGCGGCGGAGACGTGGTCGGGTTATTTTTAGACGTTAATAAATTGGCTTAGTGGCTCGGTTTATTATGTGCGCGTTTTGCACAAGTAGACGCCGGCTGTGACATCCGCGGTGCCACCACTTCTAGGTCAATTCTGAACCGTCACTGCTATTTCACTACCTACTTAACATTCCTTTCAATACAATACACCAGGTTGATCCTTTTGGAGCAAAAAGCTCTCGAAAATTCTTATATCGTATTTATCAATGTGTACTAGTAATGCTGTCTTTGTTTTTTTTATATATTTAAACTCGGACCATAAAATTCAGAAGCTTCAATCTGGTATCAAGACTCATTCCGATCAAGGAGTCGATACTGTGGAATGCACTTTGCCAAAAGGTTCAATAAAAATACCACTTTATGTTTCCTGTGTCAGCAGCCAATTTTATTGTGGTGTCAATGCACTGAAACCAGATTCGCTTATACCTTCTTAAGTTTAATCAGTTTAATCCACATACGCTTTCGTATGCAATATTTGGCTGATGGTTTTGTTATTCAAGAAGCAGCTTTTTTTCATCTTTCAACATTTCGACTTTAAAGGTTATAAAACTCCTTTAAACTCGAGCCGCAGAGAATGGTTTTGCGTGTTGAATAAATAAATATCTTCGTACCACTTCAAATGCACATCGCTGCGGTTATCACCACGACGACGGTAGCTTTCAGAGTCAAGATCATCTTCAAATAAAACTTATCTTCAAATGCATTAGCTACTTGTTGCCGTTACGAGTGTAAATTGCATCTATTTGCGTCGCTCTCTTTATAAATGATATCCAAAGCGTCCTGGTGAGCATCTCTGGTTGACAATTCAATAGTTTAACTGTATCTTTGCATTTTTAAATGCAGGTGCCATGTTTTAAGGTCAACATTTTAAGACAATGATGCAGGTGTCGCTTAAACTATGGTAAATAGATACGGCTAGAGACATGATCGGTATTTAATAGGGATGTCTTGCAGCACCTGCAGATCGGTGGTGCGGTGGTGAAGGGGGAGACTGCGGGGTTAGGGGAGGAGGCGTTGCGCCGCTTTAGAAAGGCGCAACCATCGCCGCGGGCTCGGGCCGCATTCTACGGCCTGTCATTCACACCGCGCAACTTGCCTATGCATTGCATTCCATCTCCCACCGCACTATCGCTCCATACACACACGCGTACCTTACGAAACCACCGACCGCACCATCTAGGCATGCCACACTCATACTTAACACATAAACGCTTCATCGAATTATTTCTGCGCCAGTTCAGCCACTAACATCGCTATGAACCAGTTCCGTGGCCCCATTACTAGCGTACCGACGCCGTTCACCAAATAAACGGACCTCTTATGAAAACAACACAGCAGCACAATATGCATTCCAAAGGATAACAAATGATAACCATAATTTGTGTTTAGCTCATTTGTTGTCACTAAATTGTGGAATGTCGTGTGAAATCGAGACTGTTGTGCATATTTTCCGCTAGAGTGCAGTAGCAGCGATATGAAGGAACTGTTTGTTTTTCACGATTTATTCTATATTACAACAATGTTTACCACTTGAAGCTCTACGAGGGTAAAGAAGAATATTTGCACTTTGAACTAAACACACCATTACATATAAATTCAATCAGAAAACATCAGAAATCCCATTGGAATGTAAAGTTTTGACATGGGGCTCTTACGGGTTAACACTTCTCTTTGGAAAACTTACCTGTCTCGCGGGTCGATCCACGTCGTTTTTCTACTGTTGTGATCGATGAAATACAATTTTCCGTCAAAGTCCCTCGCATAATCCCATCCGTCGGGCAAGGGTATCTCACCGTTTCGTCTCCTTGGCATATTTCACTGATTAAATCCATTCAAACGAATAACGAAGTACACTCGCGAACTAGCTACACGGCCATGTTGAATACCTCATTACGAGGAGTGACGTCACGCGGGATCGGCCAATGGCGGCGAAGGGCCCCCACGATGGAATGCGGCGCGTACGCGAGCGCGAACACAGAGTGCTTTCGTACGTCACTTGTCCGATAACTGGGCAGCATGCGACCGCACCACGCGACCGCTCGTCGCCGACTGAGCCGCGCCGACTCGCCGCCACGTTATCACCGTTCATGATAATGTTCCAGCACCTACTGTCTAAATGCATTCCTAAGGCTAATGTTTACATTACATACACACAGGGAACACACGACGATGGTCCTCCAACTCCGAATCACAGACTGATGCTTTGTACGGTGCGGACTCAGTTAGCGCGAAACGAACTGGCAATGTAAGCAAAAAGTAGGTAGGTATGCCTACCCATTCAATCTATTTACGATTCAGTCGTATACATAGATATAGACAGGCGTGTACAGAGCGCATTCCACAACGTATGTACAGACGTAGGTACATACAAATTACAGACAGATAGCTCGCCGTGTGGATACGTACATTTAACTCATTGTGTTAGCTACTTTGTAACTTAATATAACTAATCAATCTAATTTAATGGAACAGATTGCCTACTGCGAACAACTGTTTCGTTTAACTGCATAATAAGATTACAATAATAATTAATTAATTTTCTTATTCTCATCAAGTGAAAACTAAATGCGTGTTCTCGTTTAAGATCATCACAATAGCTTTTGATTGCATTGATATTAATCGTTTGTAAATTTATCAATAGATTTAAGTTGTTCGGAAAAAATCCATTACATGAAACATAAACACGACTTAACTGAAATTATGGAATCACTTCTCATATCAAATTAGGGTGTACCCCAAGGATCGATTCCAGTACCTCTATGTTAAAAGATCAAACATAAGACAGATCAGCACATACTGATTTTAGACAATTTAAGAAAAACATTCTGAGATTTTTTGGGGTATAACCTTGAGTGTAGCGATAACAAAAACTAGGATAAATACAAACAACTTTCCCATATTCTGATGATAATGTTATTAAAATTTAGACCCAAAAATGTTGGATGTAAGAGCTTAAAAAACTGTACCTCAAATCTGTATTATGTACCTACCGTGAATTATTAACTGTAATCCGACACCCGATAATTTAAAATAATAATCTCATGTAATTTTTGGGTACAATAAAGAGTATTATTATTAATAGTTGACTAGCTATCGCCGGCAGCTTTGCTTGTTTAACTCAATTTAAACTACAAGCTATATGTTTTTCGCAAATATAAATTATGCATATTCATTCAATCATCATCATTATCATTATCATATCAGCCATATTGGAAGTCCACCGCTGAACATAACCCTCCCCTAAGATAAAAGGAATTTTACCCATAATTGCCGCGCTGGGCAAGCGTGTTGGCAATCGCAAAGCGTATCTTGGGCGACGATGACGCTGCAGCCCATACCTGCCCTGCCCTGCCCTGCATTTGTGCTACACTTTTTCCGATGAATATACCGCCATCTGTTAGTTCTGATACCTTAGTCGCCTTTTACGACACCTGGTATAAGGGGAGGTACGATTCTACTCTGCCGGTACCTCACGGCTAATATCATTCAATGGTTAATTAAAATACATACATTAGTTCTTGCGTGATCGAAATACGAACCCAAGTTAAACAACCAACTATTCTTAGAAAATTTCGCGTTTATAGTAAACCTGAATGCGACTTAGTCTGCGTTTATTAAAATTAATAAATTAGTTTTCGTATAAAACTGCAACAAACATCCATCCATTGATTGATGGGAGTCGATAGTACCCTACCTACTCCCATCAATCCTGTTAGTACTGGTCAGAATAATAATAATAATATACTCATTATTATACACAATAAACAACACTAGAACATCACAAAAACGTGGAATAGTAGGTACAGGAGGCGGCCTTATCACTAAATGCAATTTCTTGCAGGCAACCTTTGGATAGAAATAATGTTAAAGCCGGTGGAAGTTTGAGGTGCATTTAGTACATATATACATAATAATAAACATACATATATACATATAATACACATACATTAAAATAAATATAAAAGATAAATTTACAGAACAGGGAAAGTGGGAATCACAAGCAAAATCAAAGTGATCATCATTCTCTTAAAAATAGAAAGAGAACAAGCAGATCTCACTCTATAATTATTATAGTATGAAAATAAATTCAGTAACGGTTGGATAGCTCCAAAAAATAATGTTGGATAATAGAAAGAAAATACTATAATATCAATAATCTAATACTTACCTACTTATATAAAGTTCTCGTGTCACAGTGTTAGTTACCATATTCCTCCGAAACGGCTAGACCGATTCTTATAAAACGTTATATGCATATTCTGTAAGTCTGAGACTTGGCTACTATCTATTTTTTATACCCCTAAGTGATAACGTTTTTTTGTGTGGCATTAAAAAATACGCAAAACCCGAAATTTTCACCATTCTGTCACTAACCTCTATTTTTTAATAGATGTTTAGCAATTCAATTATTTTATTTCATTTATTTATATATTATTTTATTTATTTGATGGGCCCGATGGCGCAGTTGGTAGTGATCCTCTGTGCCTTAAGATCTTATGTGCCAAGGGTCGTGGGTTCGATCCCCACCCAGGACAAATATTTATATGACGATATTTGTGTTTGTTCTGTGTCTGGGTGTTAAAAATATGTAATTAAGTATTATGTTTGTAATTCCTCTATTGTATGATGTCCGTAACACAACTGCTTTATGCGACTTACCACAGAGTCAGGTCAATGTATGAGATGTGTGAATTTACCTTTTTTTATATGATAGTTAAACGGTTGCTGTGACATCTAGTAATACTGTATATTTAAAAAGCGCTACAACAATACAAAACCTGTACCACCTAGGTCCTTAAAAATGTAAGAACAGCTATTCTTAAACGATTCTTCCGGTATTTTTATACTTAGCTGTTAAGACCTAACTTTTTATTAAGGCTGGCCTAAAATGCATAGCCCAGGTGCAATCATATGATATTGTAAGAAACTGTTAATTTTCTAAAAGGGATCAAACGTATGAATGTTGGTAACAAATTTACGGTAAATCGACTGAACGACCGAGTATTTTTTTCTAAAAGAGAGTTTGCTCTAGAAATACAATACAATTTACAAAATTCTTTAGGATTTTAATTCTCTAAAGGATGCAAGGGAATTTTCTGGAGCTATCCAGCCGTTACTGAATTTATTTTTATACTGATAAGACTATTGTAGTAGTTCTCACCCTATGCACACAGCTAATGCAATGGAATAATACATTAGAACTGTTGTATTAAATTTTTTGTCCAAAATAGTAGTTTTCCTTATTCATCTTTCAAATGATGCGTTTGATTTCTTCTATATTCATATAAATGGCTATATGACATCAGCAATCGATGACGTATTTTTTTATTTAATGTCTATACAGACCTTTTTATTACATCTTGTATGGAACTCATGAAATATGATAACATTTTTAAAACAAATTTTTACCTGATTTCAGTACGAATAAATATTGATTATTATATTTATTTGGAAATGATAATCCTGCACTGAGATTTATTTAATAAATTTAAAAAGCATTAGTGAGAAGTGTAAAATTGCATGCAAAGTGTGTTAGGCGTTATAAAACATTGAAGAACAAAAATAAATATAAATATGTCAGCAACATCCAGTTGTATCGCTTTATCATAATTCACCTATCATGTTTTAAATAATTACACGACGTCACGTAAAACTAGATTAAAAATGTTTTTATTAAACATCTAAAAATCGACTTAGAACGTTATTTTCTAAAAGGATTTTACGAAAACTCAAATACATTGGGCCATTAACATTTTGTCAAAACTATCCTGACAAGAAATATACCTCATACAAAGGTTATATGCTTAACAAAGGTTATTAGTTTCTTTCTCTCACCTGTTTCTACCCCCTAACAGCATTTGGGAATAGTGTTCCGGTTTAAAGGGCGATAGGGGCAGAGAAATGACTAGATAAAATGACATAATATCTAAAGTTGGCAAAGCGATAGTGATATTCTTATAAACACGAGCGCTAACTACAGGCTGCGGTGACGATTGCTGTCACGCGGGCCGTTTGTTTGTCGACTTGGGAATAAAAAAACCTGAAAATTGTATATGGGGCCTTTCGCTTTTGTGTACACAGAATAATAATAATAATAAATTCCCAAAACATCTCATACACTGACCTGACTCCGTGGCTATTCGCTTAAAGCTTAAATATTTTATATATTTAACACCTACATTCAGAACAAACACAAATATCATCATATTAATGTTTGCTCTGGGTAGGCATTGAACCCACGACCCTTGGCGTACAAGAAGGACCACTACCGTCTACGCCATCGGGCCCGTCGTGAATATTTGTGCTATTCAATTTTCAACTACAGATCTTTTTCTAATCTATCTTGCAACCAAATGACCGAAGAAAATTAGATTCCTATCGTTGGGACTGGGTACGAGGGTAATGTGTTTTTCTCTGGTCACAAATAAATCATCAACGTCATGACAGTCATTGGAAGTCCACTGCTGGATATAGCCCTCCCCAAGAAAGGAGAAATTTTGCCTATAATTGCCGGGCTGGGCAAGCGTGTTGGCTATCGCAGAGCGCAGCTTCCGCAACGGAGATGCTGCTGCCAATCCCCAATCTGTTGAGCTACACTATTTCGGATGGATATACCGCCATCTGTCGGTTCTGGCACCTTAGTCGCCAGGTACAGGGAGAGGTACTACTCTACTGTGACGGTACCTCATGGCCTAAACAATATTCTACAAAATTTATTGTCCCCGACACGAAGCTTTGCTCTGCAATTGTCAACACATAACCCTAAATTCTTCTATAACCAATCCCTATTTTTCAATAGTTGTTTTAGTAATTTACTAATTTTATATCATTTATGTAAATGGCAGAACAACGTTATCCAAGACAGCTAGTAACATAATATAAAAATAAGAAGTGGCAGTAACACATGACTAATGCGATTATAACTTTAACTAGTTTGGAGCAAAAGCAAGTTCCTTTTAACATTGTTGGTCAGGTAATCCCTTCGCTGTTTCGAATCCCAAATATAATATGTCAAAATTATGACTTGCATAAATTATTATGGCTTCTACTCGCTCAGGAAAGCATACTGTCAATAGTAAGTCGAGGTTAATGAAAGATGGATTGGAGTACTTTTCTATTTCAAAGGGTTTAATTTGATTATTTTAGGCGAAAAACTAATAAGTTCAGTTCGAGAAATGATTCTGGCATCATCATCATATCACCATTTTAAACTAGGTTCCATTAAGTAGAAAGGTTGTTATGTAATCCGTTTCTTTAAAAATTACATACATCTGCTATAGACTAAAAGTACCAAAATGATTTGATAATCTTGAAAACTACGAGTACCGATGAGTACTATACATACTGAGTGCGAGCTGCTAGCTAAAACAAAAAACAAAACACTCACCCAGTCAAATATGAATACCTAATCTGCTCATTATTAGCCTACTCGTCTTCAGCGTAGGTTAAATACATTATTGTTTGGCACTTGTGGCTGTAACAAAGAAAAACAAAGAAGCAAAATCTTATACCTACAATCTTTAACTTTAACTAACAAAAACAATTTTTAATAGAGATAAAATCTAAGAATAAGCTTCTTAATGCTCTATAAGTGAATTTGCACGTAATCCAATGCATACAATACGTAAAAAAAAAATATTGGTAGGTACTCAGAAAATGACGACTAAAATTAGTTTACCTACCTTACTCACTAAAATATGTTAGCTATTTTCTAACTAATTTTTAACAAGTAAATTAAATAAAATGAACGCTCTGTCACAAAAACAATCATTTATATAAAAAAAAGAATTATAATTTTATTTATGACAAAAAACATTATATATAAAAAATAAAAATGCTACTAGATGCGCTACACATGCAGCCATATATCGCTGGATTTGATTTTATTTATTTTGAAACTATTATTTAACAAAAATAATTGTTTACTTAATTTTATTAAAATATTAGAGTTTTACAACATTTACATTATACAACATGTACAGTTAAACAAAATGCATGAAATAAAACGGTTTTGTGACGTTTTGACAGTAAAATGACAGCTGTCAATATCATCCGTGTTTTGTTGGCTGATTTGTCAACCAACACGTCGACTTTGATTCACTCATCGACTGTGATTTATTTTATTAATGTATAAAACATCTTGTTAAGCTCATGCTCAATAAGGAAACTTAAAATATTCGTTTTTAATCATGCCTTCAAGTGACAGTGAAGATTTCGAGAGTGCAGACGAAGGTCATACTCACTTGGAGAAGAAAGAAAGAAAGAAACGGTTATCATCCTCTAATTACAGCGACACTGCATTAGAATC
Organism: Heortia vitessoides; assembly: GCA_020976665.1. Lineage (NCBI taxonomy): Eukaryota > Metazoa > Arthropoda > Insecta > Lepidoptera > Crambidae > Heortia > Heortia vitessoides. The sequence continues at coordinate 10,542,952 of JACJUM010002279.1, read as the reverse complement.
TGATATCGAACCAAAGGATAGTCCAAAAAAACAGGGCACATCAGAAAAACCTATAGTAACATTGGTAAATTGTGAAATTTTTATCGTTTACAAAACATTATTATTTATTTTAATTGGCCAAAAGTTTAACACGAATCGACGTACGTAATATTATAAGGTTTATTACCAAATAATATCATTCGTTTTATGTTTCTGCTTAGAAGTTATGTTTCAAGAATTCTGAAATATCTGATCTGTCTTTAATTTGCTTAGGCCATTTCAATGTTTATACTCTACCATATGTCAATAAATTCAGACTTCACTATGTTTTAAGTTTTTTAATTTAAATTAACTTAAACTACTATATGTAAAAAAAGAGGATTATGTAAAAAGTCATATATACTATATGTATTGCTTAATATTTTCAGCAAGAAAAAACTGATGGCTGGGATGACTTTGACATAGATAATCCAATTGAAGATAAAAATCCTAAAATAACTGGGAAACCCAGGGAAAATCTTAATGAACCTAAATCTAAAGAGCCAGCTAAATCACAAGATACAGGTTGGGATGATTTTGATGATTGGGATGAGGATGTCCAAAAGGTAAGTAATTTAATAATAATGCCACTGTCAGACATTAATTGCAGTTATTTATTTGTGAAACTCTAATTATAAACTTTAAATGTTGTATGTGTCTTGTGTATAGATAATTAAATCTATACACAAGACACATACAACACACATTCATTGACTTGACTCTGAGATAAGTTGCTTAGAAGACTTATGTTACAGACTTATAAAAACAGAAGAAACACAAGTATAATAGGTACTTAAATATTTATCATCCAGACATAGAATAATACAAATATTAATTACTAGCTGTGCCCGCGACTTCATCCATGCGGAAAATTGAAAGGTTTAAGCGGGAAAGCGTAACTGACAGACAGACAGACAGAGTAACTTTCACATTTATAATATTAGTAGGGATGTAAACACTTGTATGGAAATCAAACATAACCAACAACACAACCCTTGGTGTACAAGAATCAAGCTAGTTAAAATGTGCATGCATATATATAGTGTCAGAATGTTTTTTATGTGTGTACTTGTACATATAGGATCAAATTCTTATATCTCCCCTCACCAATACCAGTCCCATAAGTCAGTTGTCTTCTAGAAGAGTTTGTTTTAGTGTTAACTTTATCTAAATTGTTTTTTTTTTTAATTCTTTTTATTCTATGTATACTGTGTCTATCCAACAAGTATGTATATCTATGAAGGTGTGTTACTTTAGTAGTTTTATGAGAAACTATCAGGCATGGTATTCTGCATTTAGATAGGCTGAACATTCCTAATGAATAATATTTAACATATGTAGAAGATGCATGCTCTTAAGTGCAATTAAATAGTTTGCCTCCATAAAGTGCCAGGGAATCTTAAGTGCAATATAATGGGAATTTTGCCCTGATGAATAGCAGGGGAAGATTGTTAGCAATCACAGAGCGTAGCTATCCTGACAGGGATGATGTTGCCCATTTCTGTCCTTTATTCCCGCCCTGTTGTATTTGGCACGTCAGTGCCCTTATCAAGTCGAGACAGCCATACTATCTTTTGCTTCATTAATTGCATTGTATTGGTGAACTCTCATAGGTAATAGAATATTTTGTTTTGGAAAAAAAAAATGTATTGGTCATATAATTTTTGTATTGTTTTCTAGGAACCACAGTCTAAATTGCCGGTGGTACAACCAAATACTACTACCGTGGAAGCTCCACAGAGGTGTCCAGCTGCACCAAACAAGAACAACAGTTGGGGATGGGGTTGGGGAGAGTCCCTTCTCAACACTGCCACCGCTGGAATAACAACATTGACCAGTCAAGTTTCACAGGTACCTTTTAGTAACCGGCACTACCTCTTAGTAACTTTAAACAGTTTTTTAATAAAATTACATACATCTCTCTTTCTGTATGCCTAGATGTAGCCAAAAGCACAAAACATAAAATATATTGATCGCACTTTTTACATATTCCCTACTACAAAATATCAATTAATTAAAATTTGGGATTTAATTTTAATTATTTACTTACTATGGAAATGAGACGGAGCTCAATTAAACTATTCTTATATTAATCATTATTCACTAAACATGGTATTTTTTTGTATGAATAGATAACTTTAATTATTAAAAAATACCTACCTGTTAACAAATACAATACAAGTTGTAGTATTTATGAAACTTGAGTTTTAAGTATGTCCCAAAGTACACTTGTTGAACATAAAATGTAATAGGTAAATAAATCATGTTAAGTTTTTCATATATCTAAACGTTTTTACTTGCAGGGTATCTCAACAGTCCTAGAAACTGGTATTGGTGCACCAGATCCTGAAGAACTTGCAAAGAAAAACATCAAAGATAATGATGCTGGTGATAGAAAATCATCTTCATCAAATGATAATAAACCGGCCAGTGCTACCGAAACAGATAATATGGATCAGACAAGTGCTGGAGAAGGAGCATTCCAGTTAGGGAGCCTTCTGTCTGGTGTTACCAAGTTTGTGGAGACTACTGGTAAGATATTCCTACTTTTTGTTGCTTTTAAGCTGGAGATGGCAAAATTGATATTTATTTTATGATATCCAGTGCAAAATTTAAATTGCTAAAGTAAATTTGTGTGTATTTCTGTTGACAATTTCTCCGGGTTATCAAAGGAAGTGATATATTTACCGCTCTGCGATTTTACTCGCGCAGTTCCTGTTTCCGCAAGTAGTAATATATAAGTAGCTTAAGTTACTCATTATATATAACATCAGATATCTGCCAGTGCCCCACTAAAATCGGGCCAGACTTTTGGGGTTTTACCTCAAACAAACAGACATTAAACAGGGAAAGCGTATTTTTGTTATAAGTGTCAGACATACTTTCATATGCCTATTATTAAAGTTAGTTACTATATTAATATAACATTCCATTCATCAGACTTCAATTTTATTAAAACGTATTGTTTTAAATAGTATATTAAATTATGTCCACACAATGAACATTTCATACATAATTATTTGGCTAAGATTAAAATCAAGGAAATCTATATATTTAAAATTGTGTAAAATAGTACCTCTATTTGTACCTGGTTTCGTAAGAGGTGACTGAGGTACCTGAACCGACGAATGGTGGTATATCCGCCCTAGATAGTGTAACCAAAGAAGGATAGAAAGAAGGATAGGGTAGGGCAACTGTATGCCGCTACGCCCTACGCTTTGTGATTGCCCTTTCTTGGGGGATTGAAAATTTCCCCTTTCTTAGGGAGGTCTGTTTTCAGCAGTAGACGTCCAACGACTTATATCATGACAGAATTGTATTAAATATAGAATAGAGAAATTAAAGAAACTAATTTTCATTGATTTCTTGATACGTTCCAGGTACGAAAGTACTAGCAGGCGGCCTGGACACACTCGAAACTATAGGCAAAAAGACAATGGAAGTACTTCAAGATGGCGATCCAGGCCTAGCGAAGAAGCGCGCCATGCTAGGTCTGGATGCAGGGGATAAGCCGGTGCTGTCCCAAGTTCTGAGGGAGGCGAAGACCAGGGCTGAGGAGGAGGATAGGATCAGGGAGGAGAAGAGGGAAGCGAAGGAAGTGCACTATGAGAACCTGTTTGACGATTTTGAAGGTGTGTATAGATTCTGATAATAATGTAAAAGTAACTGTTATCATCTTTTAAATAAACATCATCTCATTCGCTGCCCTGACTCCGTTATGAATTGCCTAAACCACTTATTTTACGTATATTAGATAACAGACCCAGTCACGGCACAAACACGTATATTCATTATATGAATATTTGTTTTGGGTGGATCGAACGCCAAGATGTTATCGAATGCGCCGTCGGTCTCGTTCAGATTTGTTGACTTCTGTTAGAGCCTGTATTTCCCACGTGGACACATATTAATTCGATCGACAGGTATGAAGGGATAGGGTCGCTTTTCAATGAGCGACCTGGCCTCGTTCACCTGGTGCCGTTGAAAATGGCTGTGCGGCATTCAGCATTAAGCTTGTCATAAAAAAACATCGACTATAGACATGCGTAGTTTTGTTGCTATATAAATTGACAATACTATTTGAATTTATAAGATTTACAAAAAAATCCAAGCAGATATACGAAGCTGGACTGGGAATTGAACTTTGGATAACATGTCCAATGTTCTAACCACTAAGCTACCGATACTCCTTGTACTCCTTGAATTATTTGGTACTTTGTACTTATGCTGAATGCCAACGGTTTATGTCATTGATTTTTGTTCTTATAATTTATTGATATATTTTTATTTATATAGCTAGAGACTGGAATATTTCGGCTCTTATCTCTCAAGTGGTTCTGAACTGCTGTGCTCAACTTGTGGTTCATCATCATCGTATCAGTCTTAGAACGTCTACTGTTAGTTATAGGCCTCCCAAAAAAAGGGAATTTTTCCCATTATTCCGGCACTGAGCAGGTGTGGTGACATTCTCAGAGCGTAGCTCCACGATGAGGTTGCTTATCCCCAACCTGTTTCTTTAGCTACGCTAATTCGGGTGGATATACCGCCATCTGTCAGTTCGGGGGAGGTACTATTCTACTTTGCCGGTACCCTACAAAAAAGCCGCTCTTATATATACCGGAAAATTAGAATAGTAATTCCCCCTAACTCGTATGTATATTATACCCTTCGATAGGATCTTGCCTATTTTATTCGATTTCTCATCTCCTAGGCCTGGTGCACCTGGAAGCGCTGGAGATGCTGTCGCGGCAGGTGAGCATGCGCATCGAAGATCGCATGCGCGGGCTGGACACCGACAAGCGGCAGGAGCTCAGGGAAACGCTGCAGCAAGTTGCAGGTTCAATTCCATAATGATACAATCCAGACACTACAAAAGATTAACTTGTTTTATAGATGGGTATATGGGAATTTTGGGATGGGAAATATTATAGATGGGTTAATAGATTACACATATTAATAGATTTTACACGCTTTATATCCAATTTAGTTTTATGTATTTGTGTTAGTAACCACTTCATTCGAAGTCGATTTTTATCTACTTTAGACGGACAGATTTAATTGCAACTTTGTACACATATCAAGAATCGATGCCAATGCAAGATTTCGGTAACATAATCTTATTATCCTGATCAAGATCCTCGTGATGAAAAAAATCCTCTGTTTAAGAGCAAGTTAGACAACGCAGCCTGCGTATCCATACTCTACCCTATTTCCGGCTTAAAAGTGAAAATTAAATATTTTTTCGAAAACTAACAAACATGCTTTTAAAATATATTAAAATAAAAAGAAGTTTCTTTGTTTTATAATAAAGTGAAAATAATGATGAACAAAAAATACCATTAATAAAGGCGTTTTCTTTTTGTATATTATATATAAAATGAAAATTTATTGTACATGTGTTTATTATAAACAGACACTTTGATTTATTCTTTTTGTATAGGGCTCTTTTTGGATTTTAATTTTGTTTGGAAATATATTGGCGAAAATATTGTTAAAATGAAGATACTAAATAGAGTCTTTATCCTTGTTTTTATATTGTAGAGTTATGCGAGATGTCCGAAGAAGAGGATGACGACGAGGAGACATCAGAAGACATGTCCAAGTCTGAGGCGTTCCACGAGAGACTGCAGACGTCCACGCAGGACTTGAGCTTGAAGCTGCAGTTCCAGCCTTTAGTCAAGTAAGTAAATCAAGCAATTTCCCGGACTTTCGGAAACATAGACCAGGTCCGTGTCGTGGAGCAACGTTAAAAATATAAATTAAAAATATAATTTTTAGTTTATGTGTCCCTGAGGAACTCTTGTTACTCCGAGAAAAATTCTATGACGCTCTCTGATTTTTCTGATTCTATATAAAACAATAAAAATCCAGATCTATCCTAGTGTATTGCGTTTTTGGCATAATAGTCTGTGTTAGTCCAGATTATTTATCAATAATATCCGTGCCAAATTTCATCCAGAACTCTTAAGTTACGCTACGTCGTGAAAAAGTAACAGATATACATTTAGATCTCCTCACAAACTTGCGGTTTTGATTTTTTTAAAACGTTTAAAAATATTAGTAATTTAGTAGGGTTATCAGAGAATTTATCATGTTTTACACAATAATAAACAGAGGTATTACGTAAAAACTAAATAAATAATTAAACACCCAGACACGGAATTAACACAAATGTTTAACCGAAATTTATCGGTTCAACCCAGAAACATTATATTGAAAAATAAACATTCAATTATGACATATATTTATTACCTAGTGTACAAATATGTAAAAATTGAAATCTCAATTAATATGTAAAACAATTTTAACGTGAATTACAAGTTTAATTTTAAATATATAGAACATTATAACACGCAATAAGATAATAAAAGAACTTTAAATATTTTATCTTATAAATATAGATTTTTTGGCATCACTCTTAATGCTTTGCCGTGCACGTACAGGGTCCATGACATTGCATGCATAAAGCGATCGAGTATTGTAAATGCAAGTGTGAACTTAGGGCTTGAGTGAAAGAACCAAAAGATATACCATTTCACAACTCAACTACTCAATTGTAAATCGCTATTCTATGTTGCCTATGGCTTTATAGTGGAAAATCCCTGTCTATGCTTAAGAACAACTGTGTCCCATTTCAGACAATACACAGAAGTCCTAGACTGGTTGTCCTCGGAAGAGGTGACTGAGAAGGCGATTTACAAGCGAGCCGTCAGCGGGCTCGCGCAAGCCACCGCCCTGTCTGTGGAAGTGTACCATAAGTCAGCCGAAATGCTGCTGGTGAAGGCCAGAAGGTCTACCGCTGATGAAGCCGACGCTCTCACTCAGTAAGTATATAGTCACATCACTGGTCACCGCCCTGTTAAGATGCGGTTAAGTTATAATCTAGGAGAAATAATAAAATGACAGTGATTTTAATTTTAAGACGTCCACTGGACATTGATTTTCCGAAGGTATTTCCAATATCGGCAACACCTACGGGCTATTTGCGGCTTGCATCCAGCTCGATCCGCTCTGTCTTTATAATCTGTCCTCCTTGGTCTTTATTTCAAAAGTTTTTTAACCCCATTGATCATCACTATGACTTGCCCAATGCCACTTTCAAGCCAATATGTTGGTAATTCTGATTATTTTCCGGTTCTTCTCATTCCTTATTCAAGCACTCAAAATGAGCATTATATTGTTTGGATGATGTTTAGACTTACATGAGGTAGACCTACAAATGTCGTCTGCATTGGTACCCCACTTTCACCTCTTTCTATCGCCAAATAGCAGTTTGCATTGCAGTGTTCCGGTGAAAGTGAAGGCAGTGAAATTACTGGCCAATGTGACATTATATCTTTAAGCCAGAAGTTTGGCAATGCGATAGTGATATCTGTGTTACGAGCGTTTATAGCGAATGTCTGCATGTTTATGGACCTGATTTAATAAAAAAAATAGATATATTTGAATATACATATATTAATGCAGTGTCTGCTTCAATTTTCAGAATGACCGTGGTGCTAACAAAACACGTAAGTGAACTGGCCACTCTGTTCACTGAAAAATTGAACTCTATTACTAGTGACAATAAGGAGCAAGTCAATAATTACATTACCAACATCTTTTTAGAGGTAAGTCAATTATAGTCAAACTCTTATTCTAACTCTAGACAAGTCATACGATGACAATGACAATAAACTATATTACGTATAGAAATAGATTACAAAATATAGTGAAAATAACCTCGATATATATGTAGAAACTTTCTTATTAATACAGCATCTCATACATTGACTCGGAAATAAGTCATTTAAAGCTCTTGTGTTACACATCAGAGAACAGAGGAATCACAAATTTATTTCAATACGTATTTTTAACGCCCAAAAACTGAACAAACACAAATATCATCATATAAATGTTTGTCCAGGGTGGGGATAGAACTTAGCGCTTAGCGCTATCTTGGTGACCAACTTATTTTATCAGCGCCTCAATTTTCTTTTGAATTTAATTATTTATTTTATACATTAAACCAAATGGTGAGAACCGTGAACTCATGCTCAAAAATAATTGTCATTCGGACCAATGTATCTGTTTAAAACTATTTAAAGTGTTCTCACCAACTGTCAAACGACTGACAGTTATGACAGACGTCACAGCAAATGTTAAATTAAAACAGCCAGACATTCTGTGTGTTCAATCATAAATGTTCGTCACTCAAATATTTGTTTGATAGAGAATCTAACCCACGACCCTTGGCGCATCAAATAGGGTCACTACCGAATGGCCAATATCGGCCCACTAATAGAAAGAAAAATATTTTTACATTTGTACCTTAAAATATTAAACTCAAATATATCTTTATTTAAATAGGACTAAAATAGTCACATATAAATCATCGAAAACAAAATACAAAATATAATATATGAGTATATATTTGCAAATTAAAATTTTCACAAATGATCGATGACCCTGACAACCAGTAATAATAATAATAATAGATTTGCAAACGCACTTGTATTACGGACATTAGATAACACAGGAATCACAAAATATACTACTTAAATACATATATTTAACACCCAGACACAGAACAAACACAAATATAATATAAATATTTGATCTGGGTGGGAATCGAACCCACGACCCCTAGCGCACAAGATAAGATCACTACTGTCTGCGCCATCAGGCAAGTCGAAACCAGTGTTATAAGTCATTTAAATAAATAGGCTATTGAGTAGGACTCTGAATGGCCTAATTATTTAAATACTAGTATTTTTTTTTCGGACGAACCTAGTGCTGGACTACTCAGACGTCAATTCCAGTGCCACCGAAAAAGGGAAATACTAGTATGCCGGCACTAGACGAGTCTTAGAACCCAGTTTATAGAGGATTCATTACGCAAACCACCAGAAAAGAATCAGCAAGAAAAACTGATGATTTTATGACAAATTACCTTGTACTCGTATATCCGCTGCCTCTATCGTCCTGTAAACCGGAACACATCAATGCACACTTGCTGTTTTGCCGTAGATAGCGGCAAACGACCTTTCTACTTGGTCGGGTTATACATTTATGTTTTATATTACAGTTTCTTCTGGTATATGATATCCATATATATATATATATATGGATTATAGATAATGACTGGTAATTATTCATAATAACGAAATTGTCCAGACAATGTAATAAGTTCATCACTATATTATATCAAATTACTATTCAATGTAATTAATTCTGTGTCACAAAAGATCATTTGAAAAACATAATAATTTGACATAATACAGAGTAAGCAAATGTTTTACTTAGAAGTAATTAAGACTGTTAATGTATTATTTTTCTGTTGCGGTGTCACAGTTCTAACCTAACCTAACCCGTTACAATTGACCCTACACATTTTATTTTATAAAATAATGTTTTGGCATTGCAGTTCATTCCGTGCCTTGTCACTTTGTCTTAGTGGAGTGAACATAAATAATAGTTGGATAGTATAAATCAAGGTCTTTTGCGCTACAGGTCGTGGGTTCGATCCCCACCCAGTACAAATATTTATATGATGAATATTTATATATATTTGTTCTGTGTCTAGTTGTTATTTATAAGTATCTAAGTATTCTATTTGTAATTCCTCTGTTGTTTATAATCTGTAACACAAGTGCTACTTATTTCAGAGTCACTTCAACGTATGTGATGTCGTGTGACATTCACAACTATATATATACATTTTTTAAATTAATATATATACATATATATATAGTTGTGAAATATGTCTAATCTGACATGGTCTACAAGTATGATTTGTACTTCAGAGTACATATATGTACATATGTATGTATATCCGAAGAATTCGATAGTTCGATACTGCCCTGCAAAATGTTTGTCGGACTACCGGGGTCCACTGTATATCATATTTTATTTATATAAAATAACCAAGACATGTGCCCTGGAGATTTAAACCAATATGTAAATATGTTTTAATTATTTTTTCGCAGGCCGGTAACAGTTCCACTTATATACAAAACGCATTTCAACTGGCGCTGCCCATACTGCAGATTGGCGCTGTTTAATTAATATCCATTACATCAACCGTAGGACAGCCACTGGTGGACGAAGACAAAGCAATAGCATCGGATTTTGGCTATAATTGTTACTCATGCGTGGTGGTAACGACAGAGGGCAGAATCGCAATTGACATTCTGGTACCCATCAACGCCCAGTGGCATTCGATTGCCATTGATCCGGATACACCGCCCTCTGTACTTCCGGCACGGCAGTTGCCTCTCGAGACATCTAGTGCAAATTTAGGTACTACTTGGCTTTACGGTTAATTTTTATTGACTTACATACTTATTATTCAGAATTCAGTTAAATTTTATTAACTGAATTTTGTAATAATTAATGACGTTATAGCAGTGTATATAGTGAAGCTAGAATACTTGTTAATATATATATATCACGTGGTGTCAAGCGTATATATAGTCTTCAATGGAGGTTTAACAATTTTTAATTTGGTTATTATAATAAAGGCGATGTTCATTTCGTATGCTTTTCTAATAATGTTAATAAATGATTCTTATTATTTCCATGTTATAGTGTGCCTTTTGATCAGTTAAAACTTGTTTGTCGGTTTATTGAAAATGACGTCACAATACACGTTTTCTACACAAAATGTATTGATGCATTTTCCCAGCGTTTAGCACATTTTACAAAAGGAACGTTAGTCATCATCATTGTCATTATCATCATAGCAGCCGAAGAACGTCGAACGTCGAAACGTCGAAACGTCGAACGTCGAATGCTCGGTAGGCCTCCCCAAGAAATAAGGAATTACGCCCGTAATTTCCGCAATGACAGGCGTGTTAGTAATCACAGAGCATAGCTTCGCGACGGGAATGGAAGGGCGTATATTATCCGTATAGAGGTCTTTCGGTGTTTGTAATTGTCAACCCTTTTTGTGCCCTATCAAAGTATATATATTAATAATATATGCATCTACCTTCTCATTTTTATACAAATATTATAGAAACATAGGTATCTCTTGCATTTTGTTTACAGCGGCGACGTACACTTTACACCAATTTAGCATCCTGCATTATAACAAGTAATTAAATATCTAATAAATATTAGAAATTATCCTTAACAATATTATATAATGAAAAGATAAACTCAATACATATAATCTAATTGCGATAAATACAAATACTATTAAACGAATTTGCTAAAGTCGATAGAGTTGTAGCAAATAATCATTTATCGCTTAGTTTTCGAAATGGGAGTACGTTGAGTCAGATGGTCGACTAAAAGGTTCATTGCCCCGACAGTATTTTTTTGTCTACAAACATAATGCTGGTCTACTCTTATGTCATTCCTAGCGTCACCGGGGTAGAAGCCAAGCAGCGCATTAATGACTGGTAAGGCCACTCCTTAATGCCTACGCACTTCACGCACACCCCGCGAGGGCTGCGCTCGCAAAGTTTGCGTGATCACTCAGGGCGCCTCTAAAGCACGGACCTCGACTTCGGTGGCCGTCGTTTGGAGTTAAAGAGGATATAGGAGGAGTTGTAAGGAGCAAGTTAACCCAACAGAGATATATGTAGTTTAAAACACCAAGAGAGCGTGTATTAAAAAGTAAAAAAAAAATTACATATATACATCACGCCTGTGTCAACACATCGGAGTAGGCAGCGACTGGATCTCCACTTGCAACGATCTGCTATACTTCTCGCATAACTCCTTTTATCCACGCTCGTTTATAATTGTTACTCCTGACCTTTATACCTTTTCTACCTGGTCAAGGTATATTCACCTCGGTCTTCGTAAACCATTTCTTTCATTCACTTCCGTTCTATATATTTGTGCAACTATTCTACTTTTGTACATCCTTTCTACATGTCCAAACCATCGCAACATTCCTTTCGCTATTGTTGTCACAACATCATCTCTTATCGCACTATTCATTATTATATCTCTTAATTTTTTATTGTGGTATACATTTTAAAATTAAAATTAAATCTATTACAAAAAAAGGGTGAAACAGTGAAGCTAAAAATCAGACTCACTGATCGATTAGCTCTTATAAACAGTAACTTTTATACTTTTTTTCTAATAATCATCATATCAGTCATTGGAAGTCCACTGTTAAATATAGGCCTCCCCAAGAAAGAGGGAATTTCGCCTATAATTGCCGCACTAGGCAAGCGTGTTGGCAATCATAGAGCGGAGCTTTTGAAACGGGGCCGCCCATCCTCACCCTATGCATTTGAGCTGCATTGTTTCGAATAGATATACCGCCATCTGTTGGTTCTGGTACCATAGTCGCCTCTTACGACTCCTGGTACAGGGGGAGGTACTATTCTGTTTTGCCGACACCTCACGGTAATTTTCTAATAATATAATTCATCAATCAAAACTTAATTGACTGTAATTAATATAAATTCATATTTTATATTTCATAATCAAAAAGTGGAGACTTATCTGATGGCCGATAATGCCTAACGATAAAAAGAGAAAATTAACAGTCTCTAAATGTAGCAGCGTTGGTTATAAGAATATTCTAACAAAAATCTAAAAATACTTCGTTCATTTTATTCACAATTGTCCCACTAAACTAGAATCGGCGCAAAAGCGGAGCCTTTGTCCGTCTCGGGATAATATGCGACCTATTGTGAACACACCTGTTTCTCGGCCGACATCAAGTGTAAGAATATTATGGATATTCCCTGTGATAATGTGACATTTATTTCAATTTCATCTAGTCAAATCTAAAACGCCTTTTGGATATAATTTGCATGATATAAATTAAGTAATTATCCAATAAATCTATTTCTCTTTTCAATACAATACCTAAAACAATGGAATTTATAACAGCTTATAAATAACTAGTACGTAATAAATGGATCTGTGTGTTTCTTCCTAAAATCAGCAAGAATTGGGCATACGTAAACGATTTTTAGGACCAATATCTTTTTCTTTACTTGTATACTTTATTTCAATAGTTTCATCATTACTGCCATTGGAAGCCCACTGCTGAACATAGGCCTTACAAGAAATGGGGAATTTGGCCATAATTGCCGCGTTTGTCAAACGTGTTGCTGCAACGGCTGCAACTTGCAATGGCTGTAATGATAAAGAGTGTTAACGTAGTTTGAGTGTTACGAGTAACGTATTATCAGAACTAAAGTAATTTGTGAATGTGAGTTCATCTGTCTTTTCGCGGTTACGGCTTAACCTGTGATGATTTTGTTGAAATTTGTCAAGATAGTTTGAAACCTGTAGAAGATTATACTACTTATTATACAACCGAAACTGGACTCTTTGCGGTATGCGATACACAGTTCTGTGGTGCCTCACAGAATAACTCAATACCCCACGCGTTACGTCATGTTATTCGACCAATCATGTCACAAAACTGCATGGCAACTACGCTGTGAGTATATACAAGAACCCGACATATAATTGTCGGTCCCGCTCTGATCACATAGAACCCACCCCCTCTGGTGCCGCTTGTTCCCAGGAAAAAAACAACTGTAACTGCAGCATTGTTATCTGATCACACGTAAGATCTGCCCTTAACACCAATTTTGCGTTATTAAAATATCGCTAGAGCTTTGTATAAATTAAAGAAATTTATTAAAAGCAGTCCGTTTGATCTTACACTTGATTGAAAGTGAGCTGTACGATTTTTTTTTTACTATAGATTCAAGGTTGATATTTAATGCAGATACCTACCAAATGCGTCGTATCTACAACCACCTTTCGTTCCTCCCAACTGCGGGCATAACCCACTGATCATAATAGGCATTGATCACTACATCTGTCGCAAGGGTTGGTCGCTCGCGAAACATGCATGCGTCATGTGTCTGATTGATAGTCAGTGTTACCTGTTGGTTGCTATTTTACACACATATTCACAAACTACTTTCACGTCTAAGAAGAAGACACGATGTCCTTGTTATCAGCAAAGAAATGAAAGGGAGATGAACTGACGTAAGTTACTTTCATTGGGATACGATGCGATACGACGACAATATGTGATGCTGAAATGTTTTTTATAGAGCGTTCTAACAATGAAAATCTTGAACCTTATTTTTTATTTGAAAACAAGATTTACTATACTTACTATATAATAAGTAGGTATTGTGCGTAAATTCTTTGACAGTTTCGAAAGACCGATTGGCGATCTATACATATTACCTACACCATTATACATAGACATTTCGTGTCACGGTTTCTGTCCGTGTATTTCTTTCTAAAAAAACTGATCAGTTTTTAATAATCTTTTGCTATCTGTGCACAGTTTAATCCAACTTGAGAGATAGGATAGTTCATATCTCATTGAACAGTTATTCGCTCTTCCTTCTTTTACGTGTTACTATTAGCGGGTAAAAAAAAGACCTACTTTCTATATTTGCGGCTACAGACTCCTTTAACCATGCTTCTAATCTGTAAATCGATACATCTATGTATTAATAAGATTCGGTATCGTTGTAAACGCGTCGACAAATAAAATAGACCTTATTACTACGCCTTAAGTATGTTTTAAGTTATATCGCCGCTGTCGACGCTGACTTCACCTTTAATATAAAACGCCGTCTCCGATAATGTTGTTGAGAATGTAAGCAAATAATGTTTAAGTCATCATCGTAATACCAGCCATTGAAGTCCACTGCTGGACAATAGGCCTTTCCAAGAAAGGGAGAATTTTGCCTATTATTGCCGGGCTGAGCAAGCGTGTTGGCAATCGCAGAGCGCAGCTGTCGCGACGGGGATGCTGCTGCCTATCCCCGCTCTGTGCATTTGAGCTATTTAGTTTCAGATGGATATACCGCCATCTGTCGGTTCTGATACCTTAGTCGTCTCTTACAACACCTAGTACAGGAAAGAGGTACTACTCCACTCTGCCGGTACCTCACGGCAAATAATAATAATAAATTCCCACTTTATCTCATACATTGACCTGACTCTATGGTAAGTTTACGAACGCCAAACAATATAGGAATCACAAATATACTAATTAAATACATATATTTACAGTGAATAGAGTTTTATTTACAACTGACAGTAATATATTAAATGTGCGAGGGTGTGTGTGTGGGTATGTGTGTGTTTGGTATGTGAATAAAATTCAATAAAACTCTGTGTCGTCACATATACCACAAATTATTATGAACATTAAATACGAACTTTATACATTCTAATGATTTGTACATGCAAATAATTAATCTTCAAGGTTAGCGCTAAATGACTGCGGAATCGTTGCGGAGACTATACAATGCTGCCTGCAAAGTTTCTCCGATACTAATTCTTAGAAGCTGCACGTTATCTGGCATAACAATATTATCTGTGCAAAAAAACATTTGCGCTAGCCAGCCGTTATAATCCGAAAAGAAAGATAATAGAAAAGATTAATTTATTATTATACTAGTTGTGCCCGCGACTTCGTACGCGTGGACTAGTTTTTTAGGTACCATACCTCTTTAACTTAATTTATATCAACTTAGAATGTCTTATTTATTTATATCGAATCAATGGCCTGAAAAATAAGTTTCAAGTGTCTAGCTCTAAAAATAGCGAAACTTTCATATAACTTTTCATCCCCCTTTTGACCACTCACAACCCTTTTTTCGAATTGAAAAATGTCCTTTCTCAGTGGCAAATTTCATCTAAATCGGTTTAGAGGTTTAAGCGCGAAAGCGTAACAGACAGACAGACAGACAGAGTTACTTTCGCATTATAATATTAGTAGGGATTGTAAATTGTTAATAAGATTATGTAGGATTATCTAAATCTATGTTTATTTACAAACTTGTGGACTTACCTGAACACCTATTATTTTTATTTAAATAGGCATTAAAGGCAAATCTTGACGGGCCCGATATCGCAGATGGTATTCATGATATGTATTGACCATCTGTGTGATCATGTGCAGTAACTAAGAAGTTAGTCGTGGGTTCGATTCCTACTCAGGGCAAATATTTTTATGGTGATATTTGCGTTTGTTCTGTGTCTGTGTTGAATATGTGTTTTTAAGTATTATATTTGTTGTTCCTTTGTTGTCTGATGTACGTAACAAAATTTATTTAAGCGACTTAGCTCGGAGTCAGGTCAATGTATGAGATGTTGTATTATTATCATTAAATCTAGTAATGTTAGAATAACTGTTTTTACTTGATCGATTTCTTTAAACTTGTAAAAGTTTAACACTTGAGTTCTTCACAGAACATCTTGATTGTATATATTACCTTTAGGATATCTAGTAACGGACTGAACACTATAAGATCAGAGCAAGGGCGTGTCAATCAATATAGCAACCTTAAGAGTCATCAACAGTGTATATAAGCGATAAAATTTGTTAAGACTGAAAAACAGTACAATTAGGAAATGTATACCTACTCTTGCGCCTTCTCAACTCCAAAAGTATATCATACTTAAAGATTCGAAGTCGTTGTCCAATGAATGCTTGCAAATTTTTACATAATTAAAAAAAAAATTGTTAGAATATTATTTCTCAGTTCCTCTATCATGATCAATTTCAAACTTCTTTTTATAAAGCACTAGCTGACCCAACAGCTGTTGTCCTGTCTTAATTATTGTATGTTCAACATATAAAAAATATGACATACATTGAGATATAAACTATTCTATTTTTCAAGATGATTTAGTAGTTTAGAAATTCATCCCTAACAAACTGGTACCCGCATTTTTTACATATAAAGATAATAAAATTGATTATCATGTACATCTCGAAATTGTATTTTTTATATTTCAATCCGACATTGGACCGACAGAAATCTATACAAACGAAACGTAATAACATTAACATATTTAAAACAAACGAACAACGATGAATTAGTTTTAAAACATATCAACGCAAAATGTAGATCATAACGGTATCAATTTTTTTTTCGGTGTTAAAGGCGAAAGTAAACTTAATGGATCATGATGAAATAATAGCAAAGGCAATCTGCTATATAACTGTTTTAATTTATACAGTGAATATAAAAATTGTAGTCACAATACACAATTAAAATGACAAGAGATGGTCGCTTGTCGCATACAGAAGGTCGTCTGCATTGGTACCTTATTTCTCACCTATTTTTACCGTCAAATAGCAGTGCTCGTATTGCTGTATTCCGGTCTGAAGGTTAAGAAAAGCAGTGAATTTACTAGGTAATGTGGCATGATATCCTCAAGTGACAAAGTTGGAAATGCGTTAGTGATATCCTTGTGTTATTACGGGCGTCTATAGGCTGCAGTGACTCTTAATACATGATTGCATGCTTGTTTGTCGACCTGGTAAAAAAAGGCATTGCCACCTGTGGGCACAGCTTGCCCGCGCCTAGTCGGCCGTGTCATCTTATATCGAAGGAATTCAGGCTATTTTCAACTCCCTATAACTTCGTTGTGCGTAAATGTAGAAGCCTCAATTTCCAGTATACAAGCAGGCATTGTAAAAATAACTTACAGTAAAGAAACGCTGATAATTTTAAAGATTTCAAATGTGATGTCGTAAATAAACACATATTTTTGCGATTAATTTGCAAACGTAGGCTAAACCTGTCGGGATAGATAAAAATAATGAACTATAGTATTAGTACGTTAAAAAAGTCTACAAAAAAGTCTGCGATGGTATATCATATATTATCCTCATTGCAGCCGTGTGAAGTCGGGGTGGGTTGCTTATTAATTCGTAATCATCATCATTAAACCAGCTGTTGGAAGTTCACTGCTGGATACAGGCCTCCCAAAGAAAGGGGGAATTTTGCCCATAATTGACGCGCTGGGCGAGCGTGTTAGCAAACGCAGAGCGCAGCTTTCCTGTCGGGGATGCTACTGCCAATCCCCGCGCCGCGTTATGGATAAATATACCGCCATCTATCGTTTCTGGTACCTTAATTGCCTCTTACGATATCTGGTAAAAGGCGAGGCACTATTCTACTAGCTACTAGCCGTAAAACGTCAGCAGAATGCTGCTGCCCATCCCCGCCATACACTGTTTTGGATGGATATACCGCCATCATTACGACACCTGGCACGAAGGGAGGTACTATTCTACTTTGCCTATACTACACGGCACTGTACTAATATTTTACAACTAGATGAGTCGCAATATATTTTTTAATTAGTTTATACAATGGATGAATAGGACAATGTCTGTGGGGCTAGATAATTAATTAATAAAAACCATAAATCATATGTCACGCTGACCGGGGGCCTAATCTGTGACATTTCTGTTGATTGCCAGCCGCATGCCACCGCCACAGCTGAATGATTCACCTAATGATTAACACGTGGTCCGTGGTGACAACTGCTGTGTCATGGAATTTATTAATTTGACGAAACGAACGCAGTACCACGCAACGTTTCATTAATTTTGTACGGAGACAATTCCTGTTAAGGTCAATGGACAATGTCTATTTATGTATGTATTCTTATATTATAAAGTAGAAGAGTTTGTTTGTTTGAACGCGCTAATCTCAGAAGCCGCTGGTGCGATGATGCGAGGTCCAAAAAAAGGGTTTCAATGTTGGTTAGTCCACTTATCGAGGAAGCTATACCTCAATTTTAAGCACTTATAGTATATATATATATATATATATATTTGTTTAAATCAAAAGTCAAATGTCTTTATTTAAATAGACTTTTTCAAATCAATACAATAAAATAAATCTATTAATTCTAAATTGCTTATTACAATTTTACACAAACGACCGATGACCCTTATAACCTTATGGTGTTATAAGAGTCATTTAAGCAGATAGGTCACTGAGTGTCCCGACGCGGGGTCGTTACGTGAGCCACAAAAACAGAATCTGCAAGAAATTTTATAAATTACCTCAGGGCTATTTATCATCACTGACATACGTAATGATCAGGATCTGAATGATAAATTCATCAACTCTGACATATGTAATGTCAGAACGTTTGAAGTGTATAATTACTACTTCCACTTAGTTCGATATTCAAAATTTCAATTTAAAACGTTTGTTTCTATCCATGAAGGTGCTAGTTAAGTTCTGTGAACTGGTAATACTGAAGTGTTGGCCTTTTTTATCACTGGCCGGTGGTATATTTCAACCATTTTCTTTATTAAATTTAGGCATTCTTTATATAAACAACCGTGTCAATAAACAAATTTTGAACTTGAGCATATTTTTAGTATAGAATTATTAAAAGAGATCAATGTGGCGTAAAAGTTAATGCTGTGACAACAATTGAGAAAGAAAAGTTGAGTTGGTTTGGTCATGTGGAAAGGATGGATGAAAGAAGAATGACTGCACAAATACGGGAGTGAGTGGAAGAGTTGATATAGGACGACCGAGGCGAACATATCTTAACCAGGTAGAAGAGGTATTAAAGAAGGGCCAGATCAGAAGTACCAAGAATAAACGAGTAAGACGTATGCCAAAATCGTAAAAAGTGGAGATCCGACTTCCCCGATGGGGCATAGGCGTGATGTATGTACATATGTATGTAGTTTGAATAAAAACCTTAACGAAATATTATTTAAATCAAAATAAATATTAATATTTCTTTTAGATTCTTGTCTGTCTATTTTTATTGACTAATCTTTCTATTTTATTCTAACTTAAGCTGCTCTGCTTTTGGATAGTTACACTGCCATCTGTCGGGTCCGACACCTAAGTTGCCTCTTACGACACCTGGTACAGAGGTAGGTACTATTCTTCTCCGCCGGTACCGTATGATTGTGAAAAGGATACTCAAACTTTAGAAAGCGAATTAAGGTAAAGACCAAGTTTTCTTCAATTGTGATCCGGCAGTCACGCAGAGGAAGAAGAAGAAGCAATTCTAAGATTTTTCGTTACTAGGAAAAAAAACAATATATGTTTATTAATAAATAGATCATGTATGAAAATGTAATTTGACATTGTGACAAATGAATGTTGGAAAAGAACTAAAATAGTAATAAATACTAAAGAGTTTCCTTGTAACATTTATATAGATTTGTTCCAAAATTACTTGATTTAAGTATTAAACCTGCAGTTTATCCGGTAGTCGATCATTTTATAGTAGCATGACTCATGACGCAGATGATGTTCGCGAGTTTGATCCTCATACAGAAAAAACACTTATACGTATTACTATATACGCCAGTGATATCATTGTGTTGCCAACCTTGAGGTTTGAAAATAGTATGTCACTTTACCCAGTGATTTTACTGCCTCTCTCGCCCTTCAAACTGGAACATATCAATGCAAACACTGCTATTTGGCGGTAGAAATGGGGTAGCAATAAAGACGACTTTTCTGTGAGGTTATACCTCATGTAAGATGTTGTGTGAATTATTTATTAATTATTTTATTAATATCCTGACTTCAAGACGAAAAAGATAAGTTGTATTGTTGCGTACTTATACACGTCCCTATGGACGAGACTATTCCCGCAGCTAACCTTCATATCCCAATAAGATGTTCGTTTTCAAGAGTCAAACGCATGCCAAATCAAGACTATTATGTTTGTCCGTATTAACAACAAAGTTGCAAGGTGTCCCCGCACATCTGGGTTCTAATCCTTCGGGTTTGGATCCGGGGTCCGGGTCTGGCGTCGGTGGGTCATAAATTATGAGCTTCAACGGGATCGGAAGGAAGAAATATCTTTTCAAATCCATCACTATTAGGCTCGAGAGCTTTCAAGTGGTCTGTTAGCAGATGCGTTTGCATATTCAATGTAACAAATATTGGAACTACAACTAACAAAAAGAAATGTAAATCTTTTATGTGTGTATTTGTGTATATATAATTATTTTATAACTTATATAATAATTTAGTATTGCTGATTTTATTTTTGTAATGCATTTTTGTGTATTGCACTGCCTTGCCTATTTTCTTTTCTGCCCGATGATTGACGTATGCAATACCACTAGGCATTAAGTCCCCCATGTGCTCTTTGTATTTTTTATGTGCAAAATGTTAAATAAATAAATAATTATTAAAATAGACAATACATAATATATTTCTCTAATCTAGCTTTGAGATGGTGGTTTGTTAGCGCCGTCGTCGATGGGGGTTCCATTGATACTAATTATTTGGTATTGATGAAACCTTTTTCACTGTTAGTATTTCTTGAAAATTCTTTTCTGGTGGCATGTGTGAAGAACCTTCAGTAAACTTAAATTTAAGATCCATCTGGTGTCGGCAGATAAGTCAGATGACTCTTATGAATCCTTGGTGTCATCAGGGTCATCAGTATTATGAGTATTGTGTATAATAGCACTTAGTAAATATAATTGTTGTTGTTTACAATTCAAACGTGCTTGTAATGGGCCTACTTGAATAAAGAATATTTCGAGTTCGAGTTTATTATTTAGAAGTTCGTTACTCTAACTAATTACTAATAAAATTACTATTAATTACAGCTTTATGACGTAGTTTATCTAACATTTTTTTGTTACACGTTTCACTTACCTCGCTGCAACTGCTTGCAAGATCAAATATATTGTTTCTTGAAGGTCAATCTTTATAGATATATATATCCACTAATATTAAAGGCCACTAGGTATTTCTACCGGCAAATAACAGTGTTCGCATTGCTGTGTTCCGGTTTGAAGGGTGAGAGAGGCAGTGAAATCACTGGGTAATGTGACATATTATCTTCAAGTCACAACGCGCTAATAAGGTCCTTGTGGTATTACGAGCATCTCTGAGCTGCGGTAAAGCTTACGCGGACTGAATGCTTGTTAGTTCGACTTGGTCTAATAAAAAAAAATCATTGCTATTAGTTGGCAAAGTAGAATAGTACCTCCATTTTTACCAGGTGTCGTGAGAGGAGATTAGAACTGACAAATGGCGGTATATCCATCCAAAAGAATATAGCTCAAATGCAAAGGGCATTTGAGCTACATTCTTTTGAGGATTTAGGCAGGGCAGTACTGTCTGCCTAAATCCTCGTCTCGAAGACTACGCTCTGCGGTTGCTAACAAGCTTGCCTAGCGCAGAATACCCCCTTTAGTGGCGAGAACTGTGTCAACCAATGGACTTCTAATGGCTTATATAATGCTGATGATATTTAAAAACTAGAAGATTTTGTGTGTTGTTTTCTAACTCATCCGATTGAATGACGGGCCCGATGGCGCAGATGGTAGTGATCCTATATTGTGCGTCAAAGGGTTCGATCCAGACCCAGAGCAAATATTTATATGATGAATTTGTATTCGTTCTGTGTCTGGGTGTTTATATGTACCTAATAATTATATTTGTAATTCCTCTGTTGTCTGATAACCGTAACACAAGTGTTTTAAGCTGCTTATTTCGAAGTCAGGTCAATATATGAAATGTTATGTGAATTCATTTATTTATTTAATTAATTCTTTCAATATTATATGACCTGTTTTTAGAGAACGGTATTAGCTACGTGTATATTGATAATCTCTTTTCGTAAATATAAAAAATAAATGACCTACAATTAATTTCATTATTGATTTGCATCAATTGTATAGGAAACGGATGTTTAAGATGCAAAACGCTGTAAGAGATAAAAAGCCGTTAACAATATTCTGCACATTAATCTGAACAATAACGTCAATAAGAACAGCAGTCGACTGAACATGTTGTTAACTTTGTTAACCAATGGTTTATTCTACTAGTTTTAATAAATACGTATAGTAAAGTAAACCATATTACTACTAGTTTTAAAAATAAATACATATATTTAACACCCAGACGCAGAACAAACAAATATTCATCACATCAATGTTTACAATGGGCGGGAATTGAATATTTGACGCATGACGTATGGACACTACTGAACGCGTCAACGGGCATATAATGGTACAAGATCGATAACCTTTGGCGTTAATTGCTGCCTTAAATGGAAAAAAAGATCACAGCCCTGGTACATATACACCAAAGTATTCTCATTCATTAGCAAATCTTGATTACCTACAGTTTAGATTCACACAGTCGACTGGATAACAGGTTTAAACCAGTTCGCGAGGAAGTAGAACATCCTTCCTGACATCTGCGTGTGATCTCGCGGGACCAAGTGTTTAACAGGTCCGCATAGTTATAATTGCATCGAACTATATGAAGGCCGAAGGATATACTCGTATGTATTACTACCTGTGCCCGCGACTTCGTCCGCGTACGGTAGTTTCTTTGGGCACCATACCTTTTTACCTTAAACTTATATAAACTATGAATGTTATATTTATTTATATATACAAATCAATAGCCAAAATAATAAGTTTTAAGCTTCTAGCTCTAACAATAGCGATACTTCCATACAACCTTTCATCCCCCCTTTTGACCCCTTACAACTCTTACGTCGAATGAAAAAGTAGCCTATATCCTTTTTAAGGCTTTAGATTATCTGTGTATCAAATTTTATTTAAATTGGTTCTGTAGTTTAGGCGCGATAGCGTAACAGACGGACAGACAGAGTTACTTTCGGATTTATAATATTAGAAAGGATATACTAATTCTTTAGGATTAGTAAGTTGAAGTGGCAGTGGGCAGGGTATTTGGTACGCAGAACTGATGGCCGATGGAGTCCTAAGGTTCTGGAATGGAGACCACGTACCGGCAAACGCAGCGTAGGGCGTCCACCCGCAAGATGGACAGACGATCTGGCTAATACCGCAGGATCGCGCTGGATACAGGCCGCATACAACGGGTCATTGGGTATTGGAAATTACTTGGGGAGGCCTATGTCCAGCAGTGGACGTATTATGGCTGATATGATGATGATGATAATTAATATTTAAAAAGTTATTGAAAGGTAACAAAAATGTGGACATCTAAATATTATAAAATGTATAGACTGTTTTTAAATCTATAGAAATAAAAATGAATCTTCGTTTGCTATATTTTAGAAGGATTGCACCAAATTAGATGTGATATCCGAGCCCGATGGCGGATGTAACGGGCCCGATGGCGCAGATGGTAGTGATCCTGTTATGCGCCTAAGGTGTGGGTTCGATCTCCACCCAGGACAAATATTTTTATGATAATATTTATATTTGTTCTGTGTCTGAGTGTTAAATAAATGTATTAAAGTAGTATGTGTATGTGTAGTGTATTTGTATTTCTCTGTTGTCTCATGTCCGTAACACAAGTGATTTAAGCTACTTATCATGGAATCAAATCAATGTATGAGATGTTGTGGGATATCCATTGTCAGGTTTGTGTTGAGAATGTGAATTGGGAATACATACACATATATATACATATATTTTGTATTATAGGTAGTCTGTCAGTTTAACACCTAAGTAAGAAATTTAAACTCACCCTCGGTAACGGGATCCCGAAAGCTGATCAATAGGGAAAAACTATGTAACCAAACAAAGTAAGGGTGTGCTACGAGTATATACATAAAATAAGGGATGCGGGATAAGTAAAATAGTATCCCTTTATACTGTAGCTTCGTAAGAGGTAACTGAATTACCGGATCCGATAAATGGCTTTAAAACAATCAAAAACAGCGCAATATTCATGAAAGAGGGTGAGAATCGACTGCATCTCCACACCGTCCCTGCATTTATAGCCAGCGTGTCATTTACAGGCAAAAATGACCCACAGCATTAACCTTACAGACAGGGCTAAATCCAGCAGTGGACGTCCTATGGTTTATATATTGATGATAATACATAACCAGAAGCCAATTATAAAAATGGCTGATATAATCTGAGCGGGATTTACATCTGCACGTGACAGTGATTTTATCGTGTGCGTCAAAAGTTGGTTTGGGGATCAAACGTTGACCAAATATTTATACGATGAATATTTATATTTGTTTTGTGTTTGGCTATTATTTATATAAATATAAGTAATCTATATGTAATACTTCTGTTTTCTAAAATCTGTAATATAACTACTTTAAGCTACTAACCTAGGATTCAGGTCAACGTATGAGATGTCGTGTGATTTTATAATTATAAATATTATATACTTATATTTACGAACATATGTCTTCATCATAGCAGCCGTAGGACGTCCACTACAGGTTATAGGTCCCCATAAGAAAACGAGAATGTCGTCCATAATCTCCGCGCTGGTGGCGATCGCGAGAATGCTGCAATTGAGCTACGCTGTTTCGGGTGGATTTACCGCCGTCTGTCGGTGCCGGTCGCCTCTTATGACACCAGACACAGAGGGGGATACTATTCTACTCCGCCGGTACCGCACAGCCACGACGGTTATACAGTACAATATTATTTATTTATACACATTGATGTCACTCGTTGATGTCTTTTGTAAGAAAAAAGAAGCAAATAACTATGATTTTAATTTTTAAGTAGACAAAGGTGCAAATTTGGAACTGTCTACTAAAGTAGCATTTAAAATAAATACCTATATCAAGTCTGCTTCATATGGAAGGGTTTCACTACGTTCATATGAGGTAGACGTCCTACAAAAGTCGTCGACATTGGTACCTCACTCCTTATATTTACCGCCATATAGCAGTATTCGCATTGCTGTATTCCGGTTTGAAGAGTCAGAGAGGCAGTGAAATTACTGTGTAATGTTTCACAATATCTTCAAGTTACAAGGTTCGTAACGCGTTAGTGTTAAGGATAATTTTAAATTTCACGCCTTATGCATGTATTGTACACGTCTCGACCATAGAGCTGTCTTCTTACTCACTCTTATTTTGCTCTTTCTCTATCTGACTCTGTGGCATTGTGACGTAACGCTCTGTATTTCCACAAGATTATAATTAAAATAAAACAAAGTTTGTAAGTTAAAGCTCGGTGTTATGTTATTTAAATCAACAGTTAGAAATATATTTGTTATATTACGAGCGTCTATAGGCTGCTATAAAACCGTCTGTATGCATGCGACATACATGCATGACCTAGTAAAATAAAATAAAAGAAGACCAATTTTAATAGAACTATTTTACTGCCATGTGTTCATTCTCATGACGCAGTTAAACAACTTAATATGCATGGTTTATATTGAGATTTTTGACTCAAATAGAAATCAGTGATAATTTAAAAAACCAGAAGCTATTTCTGTCTCGAAAATGTGCTCCTGTGTGATATTTCTGACTGTTTTTTTATGGAATCGGCATTTTAAACAGATTAAGACTTAGCCTTCTTCCCGGAATAACAGTTCGCAGGGATGAGATGAAGAATAATGACTTCGCGAACAATGTTGCGAGCGGAAACATAGTTGCCAGTATTAGAATATTATTTGCAAAGTGACAAGAATAGGCATCGCATCTTTTCAAATAGTACAACAATATTTTTGTATTATCTTAGACTTACACATATAAGAAATCTGAAATAAATATTTTTATTATTAGATTTTTTTTTAATTTATTCGCTGATGTCTGATATCTGATCTATTGTCTGATGTCTGTAATACAAGTGCTTTAAGCGAGTAATCTCCAAGTCAGGTCAATGTGTGAGAATTTATTATTATAATTATTATTTGACATATTATTATATGAGACAGCAAGATGAGACTTCCTGCTTTATTAAAAATGCAAAATAAAATTCAAGAAATGAAGGCCTCCAAGTAAAATTTTGTTCCGGGACATTTGGTAGATCCACACGATTTCCCTTGTAAGTCTTTAAGTGCCCATTGTGCCCTTTGCACGATTGCACCCATTCTACAATACGTACCGATCTGCACTAATACTGCGAACGAATGAAATGTACCCAATATAATATCTTAGGAACTAATTGAGACAATTTCAATTAAATAACTGAAAACAAAGACAAATAAAAGAAATAAATATGAAATCCTTACTAATATTATAAATGAGAAAGTAACTCTGTCTGTCTGTCTGTTATGCTTTCCTGCTTAAACCTCTCAACCGATTTTGATGAAATTTCGCACAGACAATCTTTAGATCCTAAAAAAGGACATAGCCTACTTTTAATTCGAAATAAGGGTTGTAAGTGGTCGAAAAAAAAAATTTAAAATTTTTATAGAAGTATCGCTATTTTTAGAGCTAGAAACTTGAAATTTATTTTTCAGGCCATTCATTCGATATAAATAAACATTATATTCAAAGTTTATATAAGTTAAGGTAAAGGTAAAGGTAAAGGTATGTACCCAAAAAAAACTATTCCACGCGGACAAAGTCGCGGGCACAGCTGTAGTAAATATGTTGAAGGAGACAGGTATATCTTGATGTATACAATTTTCTTACCTTTTGAAATTTGTACAACTTTCTATTATTAAACAGATTACTGTATAATACAAATAGAAGAATTATACTAAGTTATTAGCTGTTTAATAAATAGCATATACAATTCATTTATAAGCATTACGTGTTATGGTGTTGGCCCAGGATGCACTGCGAAACAATAGCTTACAATTTAATCCAACTTAAGAGAGAAGAATAGTTTATATCGCAATTTATAGTCGTAATATTTTTCATAATAACAAAGGTATATTGTTAAGACAGGACAACGTCTGTCGGGTTAGCTAGTATAAAATAAAAAATATATAAATATATAAATGCAAGACAACTGTTCATTCAGTAGACGAAATGCCTAGACTTTTCATGACTGACTGAATCAAATAAGTTAAGACAACTTATATACTTTTTGTGCATTAACCATAAACTCATTACGGACACGTTACTGAATTGGAGTTATTCGGAAACGGAAGGAGTGTTAATAACTATTAAGTAAGGTTACTGGAGTTTGCGCATGAACATACACATACACCGACACACCTATCCACACACACACTTAGGTTTTAAATCTATTCATGCAATTATTTAATTTTATTATTATTATTTACGGTTGTTTAACTTTAATATTTTTTATGAAACTTTATATTGTTACCTGTTTTGCCGTAATACAAAATTGTACATCGATTACTTTCCCCACAGGATAAGCTATGCCTAGTTTTGGGAATTAAAATGATTTAGAAAGGCAAATGGAAAATCAAAATTATTTGTAAAGGCACATACGGAAATAAAGATTTAATTTAATTTATTTTCTTACATCTAAAATACTTAATTTATTTTATTTGACCAGGTTGACAAAGTAGCACAAAGACCGCTCGACAGTAATATCACAAAAATAGTAATAGCGCATTTTCCCTTGTCACTTGAAGATTATGTATTATGTAACCACACGCAATAATTTCACTGTCTCTCTCACCATATAAACCGGAATGCTACAATTCGAGCATTTCTATTTGACGATAGAAAAAGGTGAGAGTGAGGTACCAATGCAGACGGCCTTTTGTATAAGATTTACCGCATTTTATATTCAATTTTTTATTTAAATAATTTCCCACAACTCGATTGTATACCTTACGTCTCCATTGACGAAGGGGATTCCATGGAGGTTTTATATTTCTATCGGATGCGCGGACCCCTAAAAGCCGAAAAAAACTGCATTAGCGCGCAGGTCACGGGAGGCGTGAGACAATACGCCACCACTTCCGAAACGCACTGGTAAAAGGAGTGTACTGTAATGCTCACAAGTGTTCAAGTTTTTTTTTATTAGACAAGGTCGATAGGGCGTACAGTTCGCGTGATAGTAAGCCTATAGACACTCGTAATATCACAAGGTCATCCCCAGCGTGCTGCCAACCACGTAACTTAAAGATACACTTTATATCACATTACCCAGTAATTTCACTGCATCTCTTACCGTTCAAACCGGAATACAGCAACGTGAACACTGCTACCTGGCCTTTTTATAAGGTCTACCAGTGTATGAAACAACACATATTCATTATGATTTGTTTTATAATATATTGATATGAATTTCTTTTGTTTTTTCTCCTCAGGCTTTATTGCTGCCATAATGAAACCCTTCGACGGCTTTTACTGTATATCTTGAACTAACATTTTATATCGTTTTTTATATCAACGATTAATTGAACGCAAAAATTATCATATTTGCCGATAACTTGACGAATCTTCTGTACTTTGTTTCAGGAGATAATATATAACATGTAAACAACACAACATTTTAATATTAATTATTTATATTTATAGATATTATGATATTATGGTAAGAGTTAACTTAATTATTATTAGTTTAATTTTGTCATTTAATCATCATCAACATATCAGCCACAAGACTTATCTCCAATAAGATCGGTTGTATGCGGCCGGTGTCCAGCGTGATCCTGCGGTTTTAGTCAGATCGTCTGTCCATCTTGCGGGTAGACGCCCTACGCTGCGCTTGCCGGTACGTGGTCTCCATTCCAGAACTTTACGACGCTATCGGTTCTGCGTACCAATTGCCCTGCCCACTGCCACTTTAACTTACTAATACGCCGGGCAATGGCGGTAACTTTGGTTCTGTTACGAATCTCCACATTCCTGATTCGATCGCGCAAAGAAACTCCGAGCATTGCCCTCTCTATAGCTCGTCGAGCTACTTTCAGCTACTGTCATTTAATATTTATTGTTAATGAACTTTGAAATTTCATTGATAATATATATTAATGTTTTGTTCAATTATTGAAAAAATTAACGTTCGTATGAATAATATTTACGTGTCCTTGTTTTGTTTTCATATACCTATTGTATGATCAATGATTGTTAAAACTGTTATTATATTAATGTTAACAATAAGCTATCCAAGTAAGCAACTTGGATTGATTTTATGTTAGCTGCAATTAATTTTGAAAAATAAGTAACTAAAAGCCGTTGAAAAGTGCTTACATCATAAATAGTGAAGGCATAAATTAAATAAAGTTTTATTTTTCTCTATATTATTACCAATTTAACGACGTCTTTATGTTATAAGACGTGATTAATATTTCATCTTAATAATATACGAGCGCTAAATTTATGTTTTTCATATAACCTTAAATTTATTTTGTTTCGTTTATTTGTTTTTACAAATAGTTTTGAACATCAATTGATGCCGTAATTATCTGAAAAAAACTGCTAATAACAGCATTTATATGAAGATTACTATTACCTTTTAAGTGAAATGCACTTTTTACTAAAATACCGCGCACAATCGCATGAGAGTATTGTCATAGTAAATTTAATTTTTTTTATATGGAGAAGATTAATAAAAAGTTTTACTTTATGATAAGTATATATAGCTATTATAATAATAGATAATATTTATTTCAGGCACAGCCCCTTATATATGGTATAATTAATTATTATATTAGATAAGTGGTCTACGGCGCCTTCGCCAGCGTACATATTTTATAAATAATGGTATTTATGTCATTATGAAGTTTCATGAAATGTTTTTGGCGTGAAAGATTAACAAAACATATAAATTTGTAATTTTTTTTACATCATCCTTTACAGGCTGTTCATATGTGGAAGGCGATTCCCTCAAAAACCAGATATGTACAGTCTCTGTACTCATTTAAAAAGTTGGTGAAAGAGATTGGAGAAAAGTTACCTGTAATTATAATTATTCCTTGGCTTGACTGTGGTATCATTTGAACTATTATTTATTTATTTAGTACTAGCTGTGCCCGCGACTTCGTCCGCGTGGAATAGTTTTGTTAGGTACCATTTACTTCAGCATATATAAACTTTGAATGTCATGTTTATTTGTATCAAATCAATGGCCTGAAAAATAAGTTTCAAGTTTCTAGCTCTAAAAATAGCGATAGTTCCATACAAATTTTCATCCCCCCTTTCGAACCCTTAAAACTCTTATTTCGAATTGAAAAATAGCCTATGTCCTTTCTCAAAGTCTAAAGATTGTCTATGCCAAATTTCATCAAAAACGGTTGAGAGGTTTAAGCGGGAAAGCGTAACAGACAGACAGACTAAATACTTTCGTATTTATAATATTATACTCATTAGTATTTGTGTTTAATTATAATTATATGTTATTACTTTAACATAGGTTCACAATAAACTACCTAACTATTTCTGCTGCAATGCTTGCCTGGAAGAGATCGCTCTAAGCGATAAGACCGCCATTGTACTTTAATTTTAAATTAGTATCCAATCCTTTTTATAAATGTTTCACTAGTGTACAATAAAGAGTATTAATATTATTATATATTCACACAAGCTTTACCTTATATGTAAGTATGATTTGACTTTTGGTTGCGATGGTACCGGAAGATAGTGCGCGAGTGCTCATTGTGACCGTTTCCGCAATTGAATAGAAGCAATTCCGCCATTTTGGCGGCACACAAGCAAAATGGCGCATTGCGAATTGTTTACAATACTAGCAAGGTGCAATTCTTTTGAATTAGAATTATTACGAGGTATGATAGCCACTTCAACTTGAGGAGTTTTATTGCTTAATTTATGAGTTTTGGAAATATTTAACTTTATTACCCTGCATGGCTATACGCGAATTGGTTTTGCTAAGTTGTGTGTCTGGAGCAGATGTCATTGCTGTTGAAGTTATATTTCTTCTGATTTTTATGAGTGTTTTGGAGGATTAGGTTTTACGGGTGCTCCGCGAGGTGTTTCTGATGATCGACAACGTATCTGAGTTTAAATTGAACATTTACCGCACTTGGAACATAATTATCGCAATCATATCAGATGTAAAACGTTCAGTTTTGGGCATGAAAAGTCGAAAATTCCAAGAAAAGTCTCTCATAGAGAAGAATCTCCTTTGTAAATCCACTGTCAATGCTGATCTTAAGAATTTAACAGTTGCAGCGAATATTGTTTGTATACGGATATCCTTCTATTTTGATACATAAAACAATATATATATATATATATATAATGAGTATTCGCCGGCCCGGTAGCACATTCGGTAGTATCCCTGTCTCATGCGCCAAGGGTCGTGGGTACAATCCCTGCCCAGAACAAAAATTTTTATTTGTTGTGCGTCTGGGCGTTTCAAATATATATTTAAATATTTTGCTTTTTTAATATCTATGTTGTCTAATAATACAAGTCATTTTGACCTACTAATCACAGAGTCAAGTCAATTTATGAGAATTAATAAATTTATTATTTAAATTGAAGACGAAGACCTTAATCGAGTTTTTCAACAAGTGGGTAAAAGAATGAACATGGAGAAGCCTTAAGTAATTTGTAATGCCCATATTGTACCCACGCCGGTACGACAACTATCCATACATACAAACTTCCGCGTTTCACATAATTACTATGCACTCATAAGTACAATTGCACGATCCATCTCTAGGAAAAAGCCTATTTTATTATGCCTGCTTGTGTTATCTAGTACGTAATAAAATACCTAATTACTGTGCAAAGTCGCCATAACCTAACATTTTAAAACATATATTTTTAAACAGCTTTATTATGTCCCGTACCAACTCGACATAATTACATACATTTTCCCTCACGATTTTGTTTACAATGCACCGCCACAATTTTACGGTGGCCGAACCCTACTATAGATTTGCGTTTTCAATTAATACAACTCGATATATAATAATTTCCGATACTTATTGGCCGCATGTCGAAAATTATCGTGTCCAACAAATTAACTACACCCTTCAACATAATTATTTCTAGCAATTTGAAAATACGGCACGGAAGCACGTGGGGCTACTTGCCAAATGTAGAAATGATTTGTTTTGAGTTATGAAATGATTTGTTAATTAGTTCTGGTTTGTTAACATTAAAAATGGATAGATAATTAATCAAAAAAAAATGTTTGCATTATTTTGACAGGCCTGATGAGGCCAACGGTTATGATTATATTTAGGGTCGATTCCAAGGACTAATATATATATATATATATGACGATATCTGTGTTTGCTCTGTTCTGGGTGTTAAATATATATATTTAAGTATTATAATTATGATTCTTCAGTTCTCTGACGTCCGTAAAACAAATGCTTTAAGCGACATATCTTGGAGTCAGCTCAATGTATGAGATGTTGTGTAAAGTTATTATTTGCGTTCCATAAACAAACGGTTTGAACCGTTAAGATTTGCCTTAAAAGGCTGAAGAATGCACAGGCGTTATGAGCGATATATTCTCTGACACAAAAATTATAAGTACATTTGAAATCATTGAAGTTTGCCCAGTATACTAAAGCACAAAAAATTATGTTACCATTCTAGACACTCTTTGTGCGATCAAATCAGAAATGACGAGATCCGTAAGAGAACCAAGTTACCGACATAGCCCGGCGGATCAGTAAGTTGAAGTGACAGTGGGCAGAACACTTACCACTCAGAACCGATGGACGATGGAGCCGTCAGTTTCTGGAATGGCGTTACTGGCAAGCGCAGCGTAAGACGCAGAAATCCGCAGGATTGCGCTGGACGCAGGCCGCATACAAGTTGTACAAAAGTCCATAAAGGTAAAATCCTGTGCTAACACTGAACGAAGCCCCTGCTGTTTCGCTGAGGTTATGTGGACCTTATATTCAGTGTCGGCCAGGAAGTAATCGGCAACATGCAACGGTAGGACGAATGATCAACTGAAATGATCATTAGTTCCCCAGGTCAGCTCCGGCTGGAGACCAGAAAACACGACCAAAGGGAAGACGTACTAGCCTCTAGCCAATTCTGCCAATTTCTACTTTGCTTTAGAAATATTCCTCTTGAAGGACCTCGCAGCATAATTGTACTTCTTCTTCTTCTTGCCTCTGCTGTGCTTGAGTACTTTGATACTACCGCGTTCGCTTGGTGTTATTCACGCTTATTTCGGTATACCTCAGTCGCCTGTTACGACACCTGGTAGGGAAAGGTACTATTCTTTTTTCTGGCACACCACGGCAAAATATAACACAATTCATTAGAATTTGTATGTCTACATCTGCAATAAGTATCTTATAATTTGAATAATAAAATAATTTACACACGAATCTCATACTTATATTGAAGTCCGTGATAAGTAGCTTAAAGCACTCATTACGGATATGAGACTATAGCGAAATTATAAATGTAGTACTCAAATACCTATAAATAACACTCAGGCACAGTATAAATACAATGTATCATTATTAAAATATTTGTCATAATTGAGATCAAACCTACGAGCGTTGGCTTATAAGGCAAAATCACTACCAACTGCACCATAGAGCCCGTCAAATAGTAATATTAAAAACTACCGAGCATGGCAACTATGGGTCAAAATACAAATTTTTGGGAGGTCTACAGTCCTCCAGCAGTAGATATACCGGAATATGATGTATGTTCTTTTAACTGAATATATCTTTAACATTTCGCTTCCTCGGTTCAAGTCCGCCATTACTGACAAGCATAATTGCATCTATTCGTCACACATTTCATTACCCTGTATAATTTTACGCGAATGTAAATTACGATCACAACACTGTATATTTAAGGAAATTATGGCAACACTTTACACCTCCGCCGATTTAAAAGCCATAAAGGTCGGCCTGTATTGCTGTTGCTTTTTTCTTGAAACCATTATTTTTCTGGAAACCAAATACAAGGTAATGTTGGCATATACTGCCATTTATGGTATACAGACAGGCTAATAGTGACGCAGTGGAAATCGATACCTACAGTTGTAATATATACTAGCATTCCGTCCGCGACTTCGCCCGGACTTAATATAGTATTAAATGATTTATTGTACACCAAAGGCAAAAACATATGTCAATAAATAATAATGGAGATATATCTCAAAAAATTGAGGTACCAGAACCGATAGATGGCGGTATATCCATCCGAAACAGTGTAGCTTAATTGCACAGGGCGGGAATGAGCAGCAACATCCTCGTCGCAAAAGCTACGCTATGCAATTGCCAACACGCACTTGTCTGGAAGACCTTTATGGCATCCCTGAAAAACTCTTGTCATTAAGAATTCTATGTCGTTCCCTGACAGTTTCAATGTGCTAACTATATGTCCCGATTCCGATATATATATATATATATCGGAATATGTTTGTGATATTATTCTGTGAATTTTAAGTATATATGCTATTGCTAGGGTGAAACAGGCAGTTAAATTTCTGGGTCATTACCCATGTATAATACTTTCAAGCTACAAGGTTGACAACACGCTAGATATCCTTGTGGTAGATGAGATTTAACGAGCGTACTTAAAATTTATAATAATTATTGATTAAAAAAAAAACATTCCAGAGAATCCAGAGTCCGGTCACTATTCGATTATAATGTCTTTATTATAATATGGAATACATTCAGCACAGGTCGAAAAACATTACAAAAATGTGACTGAACAATCTGAATACATACTCGTTTTGTGATAATTTAGAGAGCGTACCTGCACAGAGATATAATACCGGCGCGAAACATTTTTAGCTGTTTGGCAATGATGTCATGAAAAACGAGAGGTCATTCGAGACATGTATCGACAAGATTTTGTGTGTCATTGCAAATATTAGGTCATCATTCCAAACCGACGAAATGCTGCGGATTGAGTCAATTATTAATACTGTCCGATATTTGTTACCAGAAAATATACTTAAAATTCACAGAATCACATCACAGATATTGACCAGATTCCGAGATAAGTTGCTTAAAGCACTTGTATTACAGACATCAAACAATAGAGGAAACACAAATATAATACTTGTGATACCGATGAGAATCCTACTTGTGCGCAAAAGGTCGTGGGTTCGATCCCCACCCAGGACAAATATTCATAAGATGATATTTGTATTTGTTCTGTTAAATATATGTGCTTAAGTACATCATTTACGTTTTGCGCCGTCTATTATATACTTTTATGGATATAAAGATGAGGTAGACTACATACGAAAGTCTGTATGGTACTTCACCCGCACCTATTTCTACCGCCAAATAGCAATGTCTTGCATTGCTATGTTCCGATTTTAAGGGTAAAAGAGGCAGTAAAATTACTGGTTAATGAGATATAATATCTTCAGTTTACAAGGTTGGCAACGCGCTAATGGTGTCCATGTGAAATTACGAGCATCTATAGACTGTAGGAATGTTTACTATCGCGTAGACTGCGTGGTTATTTGTCGACCTGGTCTAATAAAACACAAAAAGATGCATATTAAACCCATTTAAATGAAGGATAGCTAAAAATCTGTCTACATCCAAGCTTGAAACCAATAGTGTAAATAAATGTTATAACAAATTTGAATGGTTCGATAATTGCGTGGTAAACCTAATTTGGGCTTACAACAAAACAATTGTTTCAACCAGCCATAGATTAACCAAGTTTTCGACCGCGAAACATTCTTCCTGCACTCACAAGAGGTCTTACAATAGTCTTCTACATTGATACCTCACTCTGACCTATTTCTACCGCCAAATAGCAGTTTGAATTGCTTAAAGACGCTTATTGAATACATGTGGTAATTACTGGGTAAATGGGACGTATAGTATAGTATTTTCAGTTCACAAAGATGGCGGCACTCTAATTACATCGCTATGATGACACGATTGTCTATGGGCTACGGCCACGGATGTATTCAAATCAAACGGACCGTACGCTTGTTTGCTGACTTCATAATCCCTACTAATATTATAAATGCAAAAGTAACTCTGTCTGTCTGTATGTCTGTTACGTTTTCCCGCTTAAACATCTCAACCGATTTTAATAAAATTTGGCACAGACAATCTTAAGACCCTGAGAAAAGACATAGGCTATTTTTTCATTCAAAATAAGAGTTGCAATGGGCCGAAAGGGGGGATGAAAATTTTTATGGAACTATCGCTATTTTTAGAGCTAGAAACTTGAAACTTATTTTGCAGGCCTTTGATTCGATATAAATAAACATGACATTCAAAGTTTATATAAGTTAAGGTAAAGAGGTATGGTACCCAAAAATACTATACCACGAGGACGAAGTCGCGGGCACAGCTAGTTTAAAAATAAAAAAAGATTCCAAACGCATGTTAACATCAGAAACGTTCCCGACCAATAGGAGCTACTTGTGTTACCTCTAACGTATTATTTACGGTGATGAATTTTACAATGCGAACCGTCGGAACAATGGACGTTAAAGTAAAGCGATGTTCTTGAACTTAAAAAGAACTGAAGTTTTTTATGTACACATACATATGGGTTCGTTGTTGGTAAGCGCAATTATTTAGGACTATATCTAATAGTATGACGCAAACCTGGCGCAAGATTTTTATATGTTGGAAATTTGCGTCCATATCCACTATGGACACAAAGTTCTCATGTCAATTTTGAAAAAACTTGTGGTAACCAAATCGTGGTATTATTTTCTTAGATTTACGGGCTGACTGCTCATAATAAAGCTGCTAGTTAAACGGCCCTAAAACGCGGTTCACAAACAATTTTGAATTTAATGAACACCGTTTTAAGAATAAATCTATTGCAAAACTGAGAAATTTGGGTTAGTTGATCACTGTTTGTTGATACTCACCTAAAAAACTAGTTATATATCATAATCACTATGGGAGCTGTAGAACGTCCACTGTCTGGTATTAGCCTTCCCAAGAATGGGAGGGTTGGGGGGGGGGGGGGAAGAAGAAGTCATATATGCATAATGAATTACATATTTGTCCACATATCAACTTATATGTAGAATAAGTAAAATTTTGCTAGTGATTTATATAAGCTGTAAGACGTCCACTCACCAGGTAGACGGACGATCTAACGATCTAACTATAACCGTAGGATCGCACTGGATGTAGGCCGCATACTACCGGTCCTATTGGAAATCTCTTAGGAAGGTCTATGTACAATCTAATGGATGTCCTACGGCTGATATAATAATGATAATAAAAAAATCCCACATAACCTCACACATTCTCATGACTCCTTGGTAAGTAGCTTAAATCACTTGTGTTACAGACACCAGACAACATAATCACGAATGTACTATTTTAATATTAAATTTATGTAAATGAATGTAACACACAGATACAGAACAAACACAAATATCATCATATAAATATTTTCTCCGGGCGGGAAACCCACCCTCGACCCTGGTGAAAGTATGAAAGTTCTACTATTTAACGCAGGTGAAACTGCGACGCGCTGGCAATTGATATTCATTATAAACTACCAGCGAGTACGACATATATCAGCATAACATATACGCTATTTTTTATATTGTGAAGCCAGCGAAATAGCATACAAACATGACCGCAGCCTATACACGCTCGTATCACCACAATGATATCATTAGCCTGTCGCAAACCCTGTGAACGGAAGACACGTTGTCATAGTTACCCAATAATTTCACTGTCTCTTTTACTCTTCAAACCGGAATACAACAATGCGAACTACTGTGTATATGTATGTATTTATATGTTATAAAGATATATACACACACATAGTCGCCTGCAGCGTATATTTGTTATTGTTACAACATTGTTACACGATGATTTGGATGTCATTCTTTAAATATATTCGTATATTTCATGGTAGCACAACATTCAAACAATTTGATGGGAACGTTCGCAACGTAGCGTCGTCTTTCACCACACAAAGACAGAATGTGTTTAGAATGTGTCCATTGGTGTCCATTTCCGGAGCTACTTTATTTCTCACGCCGCCTCAAGGTCTTTGGGTCTCGCTCACTCTTCCCACATATCCTGGGGTCACTGCACTTTATTATTTAAGGGAACCGAACTTAGTTGTTGACTATCTGATCGTGAACTGTGATTTTTTACTTTGAATATTTGGTGTCCATTTTTTTTAGATATACCTTTGGTGTGTTGGAGAAAACATATGAATTAAGAAGCAAAAAGTTTGCTCCATGTTTGTTTAGACTACAAGTATGATGTCTAGAGATGCCATATGGTAATACGATGTTCTGTAAAATCCTGAAAAAGTGTTCTATTTGGTTTATTGGCCCTAGAACCATATCCTAAGGGACGCCGACACATGACTTCGTGTATCCAAAACGAAACAAAGTGTACTTTTTTAACTTACGATTGATTAGGGACTGGGTTTATCTAAAATTTTTCTTAGAGTGTTTTTTACAAACAATTGTTTATTATACAATATATTATTCATACATCTCATACGTTGACCTGACTTCGTGGTAAGTCGCTAAAATCACTTATGTAGTACAAAAAATCCTCTGTTGTCTGATATCCGTAATATCAGACAACAGAGGATTTTTTTTTTCGGACGAACCTATTGCTGAACTACTCAGACGTCAGTTCCAGCGCCACCGAAAAAAGAGGCGGGGCCTCTCATAGATGAGAGGACCGATGCCCGTAATAATCCTGCGTGCCCCGCGGCCGCGCCCGCGCGATTAGCCGATTGAATCAGTATTTAAGTTGTGTTGTTTCGGATGGATATACCGCCATCTGTCGGTTCCGGTACTTTTTTCGCCTCTTACGACACCTAGTACAGAGGGAGGTACTCCGCTGGAACTGACGGCAATTTTTCTTTTTATTATTATGAAGTCAGCAAATAAGCGTACGGTCCGCTTGATAGTAAACGTGACCGCAGCCAATAGAACCGCAGAAGATAGGATATCACTGGTGTGTCGCCAACCATGTGAATCGAATGTACTATGTCACAATTACCCAGTTATTTCTTTGCCTCTCTCACCCGTCAAACCGGAACACAGCAAAGCGAACATTGCTATTTGACGGTAGAAATAGTTATATATAATAATAATATATAGAAAGAGTGAGGTCGATCACTGACACTCCACATGCACTCGTACAACAGAGCAGTACACCGCGTTCGCCGGCGAACGTGTGAAGTCCCTGCCCCTACGAGCGATAACCGACAGCCATAGGGCTGTCGGGCTCAATCTGTCCATCCTCTTTTGCTTTAATTCATCCATAGTAAATTCAACCCCAACGACGGCGGCCGAGCCTAGGTCGAGCCTCTAGAGGCGCCCTCGGACACGCCGTCGGTCCCGCTTAAATCTCGCGAGCCATCGCGGCCGCGGGGCACGCAAGATTATTTTACGTGCATCGGACCTCTCATCTATGAGAGGCCCCGCCCTCTTTTTCGGTGGCGCTGGAATTGACGTCTGAGTAGTCCAGCACTAGGTTCGTCCGAAAAAAAAAAAAAAAAAAAAAAGAGTGAGGTACAAATGCAGACGACCTTTGTAAGAGGTCAAGAAGAATTTCAAAGATTTCAAACCGTTAAATGATATTAAGTGAAACTGTTAAGTGAACGCGTTAATGTAAGAATATACTTTAAGACAATGGTTTGTTAGCATCGTCACCGGAAAGGATTCCATTAACATCAACTACCAGGTGTTAATGGAACCTTTATCACCAGTAGCTCCTTTTCTAGTGACTCGTATTCTTTAAGCTTAGTTATCCATCTGGTGCCGGCGGTCTATAATGAATTTAAAAGTACCAATGACAATATTAGGACTAGAAACGGTTAAATATGAGAAAATCTGGCAGTTCAATTGGTTGATCGCCTTGTTTATTTTGGGGATCGTACTATTTACCGGGGAATTTGGCTTCATCATTGACGAGCCCTTTGGCGCAGATGTTAGTGATCCTACTTTATGCGCCTAGGGTCGTGGGTTCGATCCCTACACTGAACACACATTTAAATGATGATATTTGTGCTAGTTCTGTGCAGAAGTGTTAAAAATATGTATTTAAGTATTACATAAGTGATCTCTCTATTGTCTGTTATCCGCAACAGTGAATGTATGAGGTTTTGTGTACATATATATAATTATGTGTGAATATATAATGTTATAAAAAAGTAATAAATAAAAGGTTTTATATCACAACAATATGTTCAACATAAATATGGACAAGCGACATCTACAAAAAACTGCTCAGAATGTTAGTCATTATCGCTCTAATTCAGTTTAACCTTTATTTTTTGTGTGCTGATGTAGAACAAAAACTGCAAACATTATGAACCTACTCAATCATTTTGAGTAGCTTGTGGCTGCGACTTCGACTGCGTCTATTTGTCGAAAAAATCGTAAATATATATATATATATATACGATACATATACAACGACATATATGTTGTTGTATATGTATATGTATCGTTATAAGTTGTTTGTATCAAATTTTTGGTGATAAGTTTTTTTGCGCAGAGCTAATTACTTTTTATAATAACAGCTACCGGAAGTCCCATTACAAGAAAACTTGCTGTTCGGGTGAATAGACATACAGACAATATTTTATGTTATTTTTATATGTATACTACCGACCTACCCCGGCTTCGCACGGATGCAATGAGAATAAAAAATGTTTCTAATGGGTTATCCCTAAGGGACATAACCCACCGCGGACTTTTTTGTAAAACTTTTTATGATGTACATTATTTAGATCTACATCGTAAGGTTCAGTCAGCGTCGGCAATGTAAAAAAATGTTTATTGATGACATCACATTAGAAACTTCTAAAATTATCAGTATTTCTTTACTATATTATGCATGTATAATACATATAAACACATTACATATTTAAAAAAACGCTTCAAATTCCGTTGCGTAATTTTAAAGATCTAACCATTAATAGGGACAGACAGACAGCGAAAAACAACTCAGCACTATTTAGTAACTACGCAAAAAGTTCTTCACTGTGCATTTATTATAAGATATCTTGGTTATATTGGCTGCATTAATGATTCCTTCTTGTATAATTTGTCGAGATTTTAAATAAAATATTTTTAATTCTAAACATGCACTTAACATATTATTTTGATTGTTATACAGGTTGCAAGTGGAAGATAAAATTTACACGTCTTTAGATTTTATTATATTTACCCCAAAGTCCATGGTGGTATATCCATCCAAAACAGCGTTTCTCAAATCCATCAGGGTACACCGTGACACGAGAACTTTAAATATTAGATATATAGCCCAACCTTTTATTTTTCTTAAAGCAAGAAAAAATGTACCTTCCCAAAACCACGCAGCACGGAGAAAGCAGCGTGGTTATGTGGGGCTACCACCACACTATAACATTAACCTGGCGGTGTACGCCACTTAGAGAGTGGACCGTCAGAAATACTATGCACTCATCGACAGAAGATATTATAGCCTAACCTCTCATTATTCCAGTCTGAAGGGTGAAAGACGCAGTGAATTTACTAGGTAATGTGGGATACTATCCTCAAGTCACAAGGCAACGCGTTAGTGATATCCTTGTGATATTACGAGCGCCTATAGGCTGCAGTGACGCTTACTATCACGCGGACTGTATGCTTGTTTGTTGACCTAGTTTATGAAAAAAACACTAACCTAATCTAACAACTGGAATGTAAATCCACTGTAAATTATTGTTTTATAAGGAATACCGTTAAGCCCTTAACAACCTTTTGACTCTCGGCCTGAACATATATAAATCAATGTGTCATTTCACAAAAAATAATGTTTAAATATTTCAAGTCAATTAAAACTGGGCCAGCATTTAACAGTCTTCAACGTCGCATTTGGCAGGTCGTAAAGTCCTGATTTATCGAGTCAGATAACTTCGAAAGAAAAGCTAAAAAGGTAGATGTCAACCCTTATTATTTAGTTCCGATGCAAAAACTAAATGGCACACTCCTAATTTAAAATACAATACCTTTGATTTACCGCGTTTCACGAGGTCATTAGTTCTAGAGGACAAATTATTTTCGATAAAAGCTACCTGTTTTAATTCATCTTCATCATATCAGACATTTGAACTCGATTATTGAACTAAAAAAGGTGGAATTTTGTCCATAATTACCGGGGGTATCTTCGCTACGGGGATGTTGCTGCCTATCCCCGTGCCCTGTGAATTTTAAAAACACTGTTACGGATATACCGCCATCTGTCGGTTCTGGTACCTTAGACGACTCTTACGACACCTGGTAGAGAGAGGTACTATTCACCGCTGCCGGTACCTCTTTTTGAAT
Organism: Heortia vitessoides; assembly: GCA_020976665.1. Lineage (NCBI taxonomy): Eukaryota > Metazoa > Arthropoda > Insecta > Lepidoptera > Crambidae > Heortia > Heortia vitessoides. Next base: position 10,500,363 of record JACJUM010002279.1, on the reverse strand, counting down.
TTGACCCTGAATATTTAATTATTATTCTATTAATGTCGAACAGAACTGACTTACCTACATAATATAGTACGTATTTTTACAAAGCGGTCTCAAATAATTCAAAATTGGCTTACAAATGTTTTAAGTCCCCGTGAAATAGATATGAAGCGAAGTGAATGATAAATTACTTTATAGTTCACACCTAAAAGATATTTTTTCTACACTATACGAAACTTTGCTCTTTAATCGACGGGCCCTATGGCGCAGATGGTAGTGATTTATCTTTTGCGACGAAGGACGTGGGTTCAATTCCCACCCAGAGCAAATATTTATATGTTGATATTTCTCTATGTTCTGTGTCTCGGTTTTAAATATGTGTATTTAAGTACAGTAGAATCCCGATTATCAGGATCAAATAAAACCAGGGATATTTCGTATAATCGAAAATCCGGATAACCGATTTCAAAGCAAATCAAATAATATTTAAGTTTTAATATTTTTTTATTATGTAATGGGTTTTACTTAGATAATAAGATATATAAAAAACGAGCTATAACGATAGATAATGAATTACATAATACCTATGTAATTTAAAATTTTGGTTGGAAATAACTTGTATTAGATTTACTGACATAATGAATCATATCTTTTTTCGCAGCCAAGTCCCTGATGCGCTTCAGTTGTAACAACTGTATGGGATCTGATTTGTCCTGTCTTTCAAACTACTTAAAAGCAACATCTAGAGCTTCAAAAGCTTCTGCGTGAGATGGTACTTGACATACATCCAGTTTCAGTCTCTTCTTCATATTCTCTCTCGTTACTGTTTAAATCCTCAATGATTTCTTCATCAGTTAATATTTGAAATCCAGGGTCTTCACTATCGCAGTTCAGCCACTCCATATTATTCTCTTCATCGCACCCTTCACCAATGCTAAGAATTTTCATTGCATCGGTTATTTCCTTAAAATCGTCGTGCGGTTTAATTGAAGAATCAGATAGAGTGCAATTCCACAGAATTCCACGCTTTTACCAGCATATTACAACAATCTTTTAAATTGATTTCTTTAAAAAACTTTAACGTTTCTATTTCACTGTCGTCTGCTGATAAAAGACGACGCAGTAGCTGCTTTCTGTATAAACGTTTTAAAGTTTCAATGACACTGGTCCATAGGTTGCAACATCGATGTTACGTTAGGGGGCAAAAACTTAACCGTGAACTTCCCATTTTCTCGATTTAGTGTTTCCCACGTCCTTTTGAAATTGCTTCACCTCAGGAATAAACGTATTTTCATACCAAGTAAGAAAAATATCTGTGTTCATCCACGCTTTTTGTTGGTTAGCGTAAATTAAGGGTATTTTAACATTTTTGATTTTTTGATTTACCAATAAGTAGCAGTGGCAATCGATGTGTTCCTTTATTGTTTGCGCAGACCATAACTGTAACTCTGCCCTTACTCACTTTGTGGGGCCCCGGTGCTGCATTTTCACTGGTGCTTTCCAATTAAGACCTGTTTCGTCCGCATTGTATACAAAACTTTAATCGTATTTTTTTCATCTAGAAATTCTTTTAACTCGTCTACAAAAGAGTCGGCTGATGCAACGTTAGCAGACAGTTTTTCTCCTTGAATCTCCAGTTCTCGAATTCCATGTCTGGATTTAAGTCTTGCTAACCATCCATAGCTCGCCTTGAAGTATGACCACCAAGTTATTGATTAAAATCCAATGCTTTTTCACATAACAGAGGTCCAGATATGGGCTGACCGCATGCTCTCTTTTGTAAGAAACAAGTAAAAACTGCATTCTCCAAAATTTCATTTTGAGATTTTTTCATGACTTTACGTTGCGAACTTCCATCTTCTTGCTCAAGCGCAAACAAATGAGAGCGGGAGTACACCTTCGGAGGCGGGAAAAAAACTTGTCGTAACATGTCTCGTTGCGCCATCAAAACATTTTTAAATTAATAATTAAAGCCGAGACGAATGAGTCCGGATAATAGGATGTTCGGATAATCGATGTTCGGACAATCGGGATTCTACTGTAGTATATTTGTGATTCCTCTGTTGTGGCGTTTGTAACACAAGTGCTTTAAGCGACTTTCTATGGAGTCGGGTCAATATATGAGATGTAGTGGAAAAAAACAATAATAATAATAATAATCTTCTAGCTACCTATTCTGATTTAAAATGGAATTATATTTGATTACTGTAAGTGGAAACATAGCACTTACAGAAATGAAATTAGTAAAACTGACTAATCATGAAATGTGAGTTTATAATCGCACACAATATTGTAAAAGACTTGAAAAATTATATTTGAACAAAGTTCGAAAATGAGACTCTTTTTAAGCTATCTGCGATGGATAACATGCGATTACAACATAGATCTGTTGGAAATAATTTCATCATCGTTTTAACCTATAAACAAAACTAATTCATTTCTACCTTTTCTAGCTACTCGAAGATACATTTCAAACAGTATACGGTCTTTAAATATCATTTATTTTCTCTTTTTAGTGTATGACACTGGCGTAAAAAATTGTAACAATTAAAATTAGGATTCCGGTCAACAGCCGGTCAATGCCAATATCTCCGTTCTCCACCAACTTATCACCGGCAGATAACGTCACCGTGATCTATAAATATACAATCACGTGTAAACGAATTAGTTTACGCGCGAAACCCACAGCCCCTTACTTCACCTGTCTCACGAACAAAAAGCGTCCTTGGTTTCATTGTTAAGGGTTCGCGCCAAGTGGCTATTCCGCCAAAAAATGCGCACGAGTCGAAGCGCGGGAAACGAACGCGTCAGTCGTTCTTGGTCCGACGCGCCGCGAACACGCCACCACGCGCGCGCCTTTGAGGTTAGAATTGGCGCGGTTTCATCCGCCAGGTGCTAACTATATTACACCTCTCGCTCTATCGCGGTAGCCCCTGCTATCGCTATCCTTCCCTACCTGCGGACAACAGCTGTTTTCTCGGGAGATTAGTCAGATGTTTCTCGCGAACCAGTCGAAACTCACCTGAGTCTTGATATGGCCGCTGGAGGACGTACACCAAAACAGAGAAGACTAGATATGGCTACTGGAATGGCAGCTCTAAGGAATGTGTCTAATACGCCGAGGAGAAGGAGAGGAAGCTGCAAGTGTTTGTTCGGAGCTCCTGATAGAGATGAGACGAACCGGCTGCTGGCAGAGCAGTATGCAAGGGAAAGGAAACGGTTCATAAGAAGGTTCAATTTTGATATTGAAACCGAGTGTCCATATAAGGCAGCGAAGTTGGATTCGCCAGTGAAGTTTTGGGACGAAAATAAAGAAAACTCGAGGAGTCCAGTCAGGACGGCGACTGAGGCGTTGGCTTGTGTAGGGAACACGGACCTGAGGATGCTGGGGTCACCCTCCAGGAGGAGTAATGTGAGTGCTGGTAGTTCTCCCCGTACGCCGCGTACACCGAGAACGCCCCGGGCCGCCCGCACCCCGCGCACCCCACGCACCCCCGCTTCCAGAAGACAGCTGCAGATGACAGGTTAGTAACCATACCACACTCACCTCTTTCGTTTAATTTTTTGGTAGCCGTGACAGATTTGTTCATTTACGTACGTAATATCACAAGACTAGAATATTTTTTAGCCATTTTATACTGGCTTGTAGACAAATGTGCAGTATAGTCAGATATTTAATTATGATAACTAAATGTTTGAATTGAGCTTACTGCCTGTCAGAAACTTATTGAACAGCAATAAATTGTCATCGATATAGTACATAAAGAAAAGAGCGCATAAGGTCCTTCGGAGTGTGTTTAAGTTATTATTATTTGCCCAAGTGCCACAATGCCTGCTAAAGTGGGCCAAGCTACACGCAGCTTGATCAAACACTGGGAGTAAATACACCTTATCTCCATGTTGTGGTTCCACACTTAATGCTTCTGGGTTACGATCTTTCATATTTTCACTGGTTTTAATTTCTTGTTTGATTTTGTAATATGAGCTTTACCGTTGTTGGTTTTTCAATTATGACTAAGTCAATAATAAAATCCCGAAAATTGTATTGTTGTGGTTCGATATTGAAGCTTTTGAATTATATTTCATTTTGTTTTGGATTCCATAATGTATTTATAATCTAAATTTAACCCAACGATACATTGTAAAAAGACAAACATAATTTTGCATTGACGCTATAAACATTTTTTTCTTAAAAGTATCAAGTTCACTGAATTATTTATTCCATCAATGTGGAAGCGCGTAAAATTAACGATGCTTCTGTGTTGAATACGGCAGCACAAATATAGCACTGTCTTTGTTTTACATTATGAGGATGAAAGGGAGTATCTTTCGAAAATGTTTTGATACAGTTTTTAATGCAATGATTTAAGATATATCTTCTGTATTTAATGTCAGGTATGGAACCTTTGAACATTGCCTAAAAAAAACCATTATCAAGATTCAACTCATGGCATCTGAATCCATTGGATCATGGTTCGAGTTCATTGACCGGTTACGTCATCTAAGGTCCGTCCATTACACTTTTTGCTTTACTTCACTAAAGTTCCTTCCTCCCAAATTATTCTACGGCAGAAAGTTCATCTTCATATTCAACCTTATAGTCGAGGTGCTTCGGTTTACAATCACTACCACTGATTCTATCATGATTGATGCCATAATATTGTATTTATATCTCAATGTTTCTTTTGAAAATAAGAACTTACTATGAATCATTTGTAGACTGTAATTAAAGTCTTAGTTTGTTTTTACGCACGTTTTATCACTAATTATTTATCTGTGAAGCAGGGATTCTCAAAATGGGATACGCGTACACATGAAAGACCACTTTAATGGTATCTATTTTATAAGAAATTTTATTCGAAAATCTATAACTATTTATTATTTTTAACGGAGATATCCTCAACCCAAACAATATAATTATAAGATTTCTTATAAAGCTTTGTTTATTTTATTTATTTACTAAATCATTTTGCATTCAAAAATTGCTGTGTGTTATCAATAGTTTATGGTTTAGTTACATATTTTCATTTTTTGCCGTGAGGTACCGGCGGAGTAGAATATGTAGTACCTTCTTCTGTACGAGGTGTCGTAAGAGGCGAAAGAGGTACATCCATCCGAGATAGTGTAGCTCAAATGAATAGGGTAAGGATGGGCAACAGCATCCCCGTCGCCAAATCGGCGTTCTTGCGGCAATTATGGGCAAAATTTCAATGTATTTCAAATCTTTATATAGGTATATACAAATTAGTAAGGAATTTTTTAATCTTAAAAGTATTTAATAATATAAATGTATTCAATGCGAAATCAAATTCATTTTATCATATAATATAAGCGAAATATAATTTTATTAGCCGGTCCATAATTTAACAGAAAATTAAAAGCTGAAATGATATATTTATCTTTGACCATCATCATTGTGTTTCGACGCGTACCAGCGTCAATTAAGTTTTTTTTTATTAACATGTTACATTATATCACAAAAGCTTTGATTAATATTCCAATTTAAGCCATCTTTTATTATCCTACTAATATTATAAAATATAAGAATGTATGTGTTCTGTTTTATACATAAACTACTGCATATATACTACTACTAATATTGATGAAACTTTACAATAATAATTAGCTTGCAATAATAATAAAAAGGGTATAATTTATAAAGATTCGACCAAAATACAACGATAAGTTTCATTTGCGTTCCAAACGCCTGTCAAGTTCCATCTTCAAATCTGATCCGAAAATGTTTACTGCATCAACAACAAAATGACAGCTTTTTACTATAGACATATGAAATTATGTACGCGACATACAAATAATCTTTTTAAATTTCTGCATGATTGTTTGAGGTAAACTCCGAAACGGCTGGACCGATTTTAATGGGAATTTCACTGGCGGACAGTTGTCTTTGAATTACTTGGCTAAGGCTAAGGCTTGATTTATTATTTATTATTGGCACGGGGATGGGTACTAAGCGGGTGAAACAACGGGGCGATGCTAGTCTACAATGATAATGATATGATTAGTAAATAAAAGTATTATAGTATTATTTCCTTAAATCGCTAAACACCTCAAGTTGACTGCAACCCTAACGTAATTTTTAGCTTAGTTTGCGTCAACCAATATGAAGTAATTATAACATTATCAATATGTCCATTTGACCAAACATTTTGATAAATCCACGCAAACATTTATTTATCAAAACTAGTCCATCAGATACCGGAGGTAAATAAACAGCTGAGGTATTCATTGGGTGCGGCCGGGCGACCTGGATACCCTTCTTAGGTAATCGGTAGTCATGCCAAGTTGTCTGAGCTCGAATTAATTTTAAACAGGGAGGAGACCGCGGTTGTACCCATGTAGTTCCCGTTACCATCAGAATTCAGAAGCCAAATATAGTTAATATTATTTAATGGTAATGTAGCTTTTCATTAATAAAATAGTTATTGTAATCAATCTGGTAATTTTAGAGTTTATTCGTCACAAACGCACAATAATAAAAAATGTGCCCGTTACATTCCATTTCATGTGTTTATAGTATGTATGTTTATTTTTTTAAATATAATATAGCCTATGCTATTAAATGAAAATGTAGCTTTTTAATGCTGAAAGAGCTATTTAAATTGTCAAATAGATTCTGAATTACATCTTACTAAAAATACAAACAATCAAATATTTATAATAATAATAGATTCCCACAACATGTCATACATTGACCTGACTCCGTGGTAAGTCACTTGTAATACAAATCACAAGTACATACATTTAATACATATATTTAACACCGAGAACAAACACAAATATCATCATATAAATATTTGCTCTGGGTGGGAATCGAACCCACGACCCTCGGCGCAAAGGATTGGATCCCTACCATCCGGCCATTGGGCCCGTCGTCTTGGTGAAATTAGTAAAGAAGACCATTATAAAAAATATGCGGTACCATAGATTAAATAAAACTACTAGGGAACGAAATCTAAAATCAATATGACATTTGTTATCTTTCTCGTGGCTACAGAAATGTTATTATCTACCAAATAATAAATAAATAATGATAATAAATTCAGACAACATCTCATACAATTAATTGACTCCAAGATAAGTCGCTTTAAGCACTTGTGTTACGGACAGACGACTGAGGAATCACAAATATAATACTGAAAATACAATTTTTAATCCCGGACACAGGACAAACAAATATTTATCATACAAGTAATTGTCCTGGATGGAGATCAAACCCACGACCTTTGGCGCAATAGATAGGAACACTACTAAATGTGCCCGTCTGTGTTCCGAACCTAAAGAAATCATTTTTTGTGAGTTATTTTCGGTATGAAAGCGAATGTTTTAATATTCAGTCTAAAGAGTCTTGCCTCTATTTGATTGTATATTTTTGTGATAGACAGCATATATAATATCTTACAAGAAATCTCTCATTTTGCTTATAATGTTTTATTTTTTCATATCAGCCACAGAAAGTCAACTGCTGGACATAGGCCTCCCCACGATAAGGAAACTTTGGCCCATAATTGCCACGCTTGGCAATCGCAACGAATTGTACTTATAACACTGAAGTATTAAATCTGCACGGTTACTGATTGATATACCGCCATCTGTTGTTTCAAATACCTCAGTCGCCTTTTACGACACCTGGTATAGGGGGAGGTATTATTTTACTCCGCCAGTACCTCACAGCAAACTATTCTTTCCTAAAATAAACAAAAACCATATGTATTCACTCATTGTATCATGTATCGAATGAAAACCGAGTATCATAACTCTAGCTTTGACTTATTACGTAAGTTGCTTGCTTGCCTCGAGACTAAGAAAGGTAATGATAAAAAAACATTAAAGAACTTTTTGTCAGCTATAAACAGCACCGGACTTTCGTACACGATCTAATAATCATATGGCCTCTACTGACGTAATCCATATTATCTGACCACACCTCGAGTCGTCGATCATCATGACTCACGGCTCAGGGATCTATGAGAACCCTGGAAACTTAATCGTGTGTGTAGAATGAGATAGACCGGGCACTTTATTAAATTCCAGGACCCGCAGTGAGCGCCCCGTGCGAGTTTTTGTGGATGCTACAGTTCGTCGTCACGATTCGTTTGTTACACAAATCGGAACGACAAATCGTTGTTTTATAATTACAGCTTTCAAGACACACTGGTGGTCGAAATTCGACCGTAACTATTAAAATTTTGAAGTACATACTACCTTTTTTATTTTTCGATATAGTCTTTAGCAAAATTTCGACTTTTAATAATACTAGAATATTATCATTGAAGCTTATAAACAATTAATGTTCTATTTAATTTAAGTATGTTGTGTATCATTTAAATAGCGGTGTTTGTAATGTTTGTCTTAATTGATTTAATGTATCTCTAGTGCATTTTATATTTAAAAAAATGCTTTATTAACACATCTCCATTCACTTTAAATGTCAAATTTCACGTTCAACCATTTGCACAAATTCCTTAAAAATGGGGTCAAATAATTCTTCATCATCATATCAGCCATTAGAAGTCCACTGTTGGGCATAGGCATCCCTAAGAAAGGAGAAATTTTGCCCATAATAGCCGCGCTGGGCATGCGTGTTAGCAATCGCAGAGCGCAGCATTGGCGGTGGGGATGCTGATGCCCATCCCCGCCCTGTGCATTTGAGCTACACTGATTCGGATGGACATACCGCCATCTGTCGGTTCTGGTACCTCAGTCGCCCCTTACGACACCTGATACAGAGGGAGGTACTATTCTACTCTGCCGGTACCTCGCGGCTTAACTTAAAAACGACATATATAATTAAATTTTATAAATAGATTTGTAAACATGATCTTTAACCAATATTATACTCTTAACTAAGATGTATTAAGTTTAAAATTGTGGTTTTGTAATTATGACATATTTGTGTAAATTGATCTGTTGGTTTGTATTTACTGGCCTTTGATGTAACGATCATCCGACTGTTATAATTTATTCGATTTTATCTCATTAAGTGCAGTATACTGAAGGATTTTAAAATATTTACATGAAATTTAAAGTAGAGTTGCTCAAAACAATCGAACAAAACAAAATTTACGATAAACACTTTCAAAAGAAACATGTTTCCAGCGATATAGCTCTTTAAGTAAAAACAAATATGTCGCTGGTTTTCAAGAACGAGGTCACAACTCTGAAGTGCACAGTCCAAACACAACACAATTTAAAATAAATATAGATACTATTTTTGAATTGCATCGTATTTTATGTTACGTCCTTCTTCTTGACACAGAGAATTGCAACAAAACTATTTTATACCTCGATTTACTAAACCACAGTCATACTGCAACTAAACACAATATATCCGTGAGGTACCGGCAGAGTAGAATAGTAACTCCCCTTGTACCAGGTGTCGTAGGAGGTGACTAAGGTACCGGAATCGACAGGTGGCGTTATATTCACCCGAAATAGAGTAGCTCAAATGCAACATAGGGCTGGGATGGGCAGCAACATCCCTGTCGCGAAGCTACGCTCTGCGATTGCCACCACGCTTGCCCAGCGAGGCAATTATGGCTAAATTCCCCCTTTCATGGGGAGGCCTATGTTAAGCTGTGAACGTTTTCTATTCAGTCAACAGTCTTCAATTTCGTAGATAGTAGTACACACAGAATTTTAATCGGGCGGAAGGAAAAAAATAGGAAAGTGTTTTTTTCTACGTTGTAACACCACACAATAGAACAATACAAGGAAGCAAGTATTGTCCGACAAAGGTGTCTGATCAAATAGAATCGATAAACTTCGATATAAATAATATTTTGTAACTGAGAAATAGCACAGCCACGGGAATATCACCCATATTTCCAATACCATACAGAGTAATATTCAATCTACTAATACTACATTTAAAGCAAAAGTTTCTGCCGGTGTATGGAATGAGTTTCCCGGGAAAACGTCTTCGTGGAATTGCGTGGACAACACGACAAAATTATTTTACAGCGATTTATAATAACAATATTTTCTTAATGCCGATTTTCAAAAAACAAAATGTGATCCTGTCCTGTGCGCCAAGAGTCGTGGATTCGATTCTCATACAGGACAAACATTAGTATGATGATATTTGTTTGTTCTATGCTGGGTGTTAAATATATTTGTTTGAGTATTATATTTGTGATTCCTCTGTTATCTGATGTACGCAACACTACTGTAAGCGACTTATCTCAAAGCCAGGCCAATGTATCAGATGTTGTGAGAACTTGCAAAATAGAAAATAGTAAATGGAAATATCAACATCAAACATTAAACGTTTGTTTAACAACGAACAATATTCAAGACGTTCCCTACACAAACAACAGGGTGCTCCAGCCCGAAGGTCAGGTGTATTATCCCATAGGCCACGGTGAGTGATTCCGTGGGGTAGCGCGTCACGGTACAGGGTTCGGTTCCCGTACAATGCACATTGAATTTTAATTGGCTGCTTTCCCGGCATCGTGAAGGGCCCGCCTGTTGCTATGCTGTCTTAGTTTGTTATCTGTTATTTACGTCTTACAATGCATTGGCTTACAAACTGATTCATTTAGTCAGATCAAATTAATGACCATAAATAAAAGAGAACAGCGCCTATCTCCTTCGTTAAAAAAATGATTATTATATCAGGGCCTAAGCTATAAGAGTTAGCAACTTGAAATTGTGCACTGGCTCCTCTTTAATAACGTAGGAGAGGGATAGAAAAGGATAAAACGAGGGTAGAGTTAATATAAAAATTCAGCAAAAGTTCTTCATTGAAATTCATGAAACTTGTGTAAAAGGGGGGGGGGGGGGGCGAAGTTAGTATGAAAGTTTTACAACTTAAAGCGGATGGACCCGCGGGATGTTGCTAGTAGTTTAATAAAGTCAATTATTGTTCAAATCAAAACTAAATAACACGTTTGCAAGCTAGCTTTTAAAATACTTTAGTATCCACCTACTATAGCCCTGGAAGGATGACCTTATTTTAAGTAACATAAAGTCGCTTATTGCTTAAAAAGAGGGTCACCATGCCTTTGTAAATTATGTTTTAAATTATATAACTACAAAATCTTTTAAATATATACCTAAAAAAACTAGCCTTTAAAATAGTTTTGATTTAATGGTGGATTAACGTTTCAAATAATTCGTATCTTTTGATATTATAAAATATATTTCCGGAGAGAAAATTTGTGATTTATCTTGAAAATTCTTAATAATATTCTATATATATTTTTATTATTTGGTGTATTGATTAATCAAATTTAAAACTCTTAATATTATGTAATTCCTAATGAATAAAATAATTAAAGTGTTAATCTCCATATTTAAGAAAATTACACTTTTAAATGGGATTTTCTTTTTACAAAAACTCATGCGACATAAAATTCATTTTTAAAGAACCTTAAAGATAACGGGACGAATTTGACTTTCAAAATGCGATCGTATCCAAACGGTGAAATACCGATAATGCCGCCCGGGAACTTCATAAAAAACCGATTAGAATAATAGCCTCTTGTTTTGTATGCATTTAGACAATATAACGATACACTTCAGGGGACATCAACCATTGTGACGAACGCACGCGGCCCGCGCAGTAAGCGGTAAACAGCCAGCCTATAATGCTTGGGGCATTACATACGTATCGCGTTTCTCTAAGTTGAGCATATTAAGAATTATATACTAAAACAAATTGTAGTGGGAAATGTGAGAGCAATGAGATTTCTCGGTAATGTTGCTTGGTAAAATTACCCAGTTATTCTGCTGTTAACCGATAGTAGTGGATGAGAAATGAGTTTATGAAGACGTGTTGGAAATGGATCGCCGTTATAATTCGGTATTTTATTAAGAAAAATAAATGGTGAAGTTATTAAATGAACTTTTGATCATTATTTGAATGTTAATACGAGAAAAGATTTTTTTTTAAAGGAAATTGTCTATTAATGAAGTATATAAAGTTATTTTTGTATTCAAAATTTTCTAGAAATATATTGAATTAACTTAAATAAACATTACAAACTAAATGTTTGATAATACACAACTTACTTGAATTAAACATTTATTGTCTATGGGCTTTACTTGATTATATTCTCTTTGGTCTAATTGAATATCAAAGTTTTACTAATTGTAATGACAATAAAGAGAAATTAAATAATGTTCGATGAAAGAAAGTTAACGAATTATGGTCGAATAATAATTATAAGTATTTCGACCACCGACCTTCCTTATTATTCATAATAAGGAAGGTCGGTGGTCGTTGTAATCTACTGACCGGAAACTCAAAACAAATAAAAGACTCGAAATTTACTTATAAATTTCTTCGAATTGATTTCACGAAACTCCCACGAGAAAGCACACGCCAAGTACAATTGGCTTCAACGAATTTTCTGAGTAATTACCTATGTGTCAAAACAACAAAACGTGTGGTCTTGTTTGTACTTCTTAATCTTTAAAACTTATGAACAATACGTTAGATACATATTGTTCATAAGTTTTAAAGATTATATAGCAATTTTTTAACAATATTAGTTAACTGAAAATATGGAGAGCAATGCTCGGAGTCTCTTTACCGCGATTGTATCAGAAATGGGCAGGGCACTTAGCACGCAGAACCGATTAACGATGGAGTCGTAAGGTTCTGGAAGGAAGACCACGCACCGGCAAGCGTAGGACGTCCACCCTCAAGGTCAACAGACGATCTGATTAAAACCGTAGGATCGCGCTGGACTCAGGCCGCATACGATCGGTCCTATTGGAAATAACTTGGAGAGTGATGTCCAGCAACGGATATAGGCCTCTCCAAGTGATTTGAAAAATCCTTTAGTCTGATAGTCTATTTATGAAGGCTATATTATATTAGAAAAAAAAATAAGGAACCGTTTTAAAATAAATTGATAAATCCTGAAAGTCATTATACCCATCAAAGTAATAGTCTATAATTTTACAGCCTATTTTCAATTCGCCCACAATAGTTACTGATCCCTGCTCACATCGTACCAATCTCGGGGGCCCGCAGTTCGATACCCGGAGGGGACAAGAAGATTGCGCGTGGTCTGCTTCAGAGGCAATTTTTGGTGCAGCTGGTTGAATATATCTAAAATGTATTATAATTTGAATTAACTATCTCATCGCGTGGGAAGGCATCGTGGATGGGTCACGCGAGCATAATTTTGAAGTCCAAATGCTAAATAGTTCCAGAAACTGCTAACTTCTCTTTCCTTTTCAAAACAGTTTTTTTTAATTAGTAATATCCGTTCCGCGTGATAGCAAGGTCTAAAGACGGTCAATTGCGCACCGGCGGCTTCTTGGTCGCACTATAATCATTGCCTAGTTTGTTCACTGATATGCCTTCAAAGGACATGTCAAAACTAAACGTTTACTGAAGAGTTAAGGTTTATTTTACTCTAAAAAATCTAATACGATACTAATTTGTACATATATTCTGTAAAACATAAAACATGTTTGGACATGAAATTTTATACGCGTTTTATAGCGTTCGCCTCGCTATATATATATATATATATATGATTATTATATTATATTATATATATATATATACGTACATATAAGTGTTATATGTATAATTCCTCTGGTGCTTAAAATCCGCAACACTAAACACTTGTGTTACGGATATTTAAAGGAGCAACTTCTTTCGGAGTCACGTTTGCGTAAAAAGCATGAGAAAAGCAGTGAAATTACTGCGTAAATGTGACGTAGTACTATCAAGTCACAAGGTTTCTTTCTGCGATTTGTTGTTGCGTCTTTTTGCGATGACGCTTACCATCACGCAGGTTGTATGTTTGTTTGCTGACTTAGTAATGTATATGAACATAATATATCCGCACAACATCTCATACATTGACATGAGTCCGAGATAAGTCGCTTAAAGTACTTGTGTTACGGACATCACACAACAGAAGAATCACATATATAATACTTAATTACATATTTCTTTTAACACCCAGACACAGACCTAACACAAATATCATCATGTAAATATTTGTGCCCGGTGGGGATCGAAATTACGACCCTTGGCGCATAAGATAGGATAACCACCATATAGTATGCGGCCTGTGTCCAGCGCGATCCTGCGGTTTTAGTCAGATCGCCTATCCATCTTGCGGGTGGACGCCCTACGCTGCGCTTGCCGGTACGTGGTCTCCATTCCAGAACCTTACGACTCCATCGGCCATCAGTTCTGCGTACCAAATACCCTGCCCGCTGCCACTTCAACTTACTAATCCATAAACTTACACAGGATAATTACAAGCAATACAGTATCAATATTCTTAAGTTTGTGCGAGACTGGTGCCTGAGCTAGGTTTAAAATACCAGTGATAGGGCATCAGGTTCTCAACGCCTCAACTGATTATGATAAAAACCATAGTTGAATCTTACTACTTAATACCTAGTAGTTACTTAATACTAAGTAGTATGTACAGATGGTTCTTTACGGTTGAATTTATTATCTACTAGCTGTGCCCGTAACTTCGTCCGCGTGGAATAGTTTTTTTAGGAACCATAACTCTTTACCTTAACTTATATAAACTTTGAATGTCATGTTTATTTATATAGAATCAATGGCCTGAAAAATAAGTTTCAAGTGTCTAGCTCCAAAAATAGCGAAACTTGCATGAAACTTTTTATCCCCCCTTTCGACTTCTCACAACCCTTTATTCGAATTTAATAATAGCCTATGTCCTTTCTCAGGGTCTAAAAATTATCTGTGTCGAATTTAATCAAAAGCGGTTTAGAGGTTTAAGCGGGAAAGTGTAACAGACACACAGACAGGTTTACTTTCGCATTTATAATATTATAGGGATGGTTTTTATAAATGTTGTATGCATTGGTAGATCACCATATTTTTATCACCAAACAGCTGTTTTCGTATTCTTGTTTTCCAGTTCTAGAACAGTGAGGGAGTCGGGTTGAATATTAGTAAATATGGCAGAATATCATCGAATCACAAGGTTGGCGCGCGCTAGTGGTTTCTCTGTCACGCGTCTGTAGACTGCGCGGACACTTACCATCACGCGGGTTGTACGCTTGTTTGCTGACATAGTAATATTTAAACATAATATCGTGATGGAACTAAGGCTTTTGTAACATTATCTCTAGTGTCTTTCAGAATATCTAATACTAGGTCTTCCCTTAACAACTCTTGAGCAAACAAGCAATGTTAAGCCGTTTGACCTCAGCACGCGTCAGTGCACCGGGGTCATTGACCGCGCGTGACCTGATAACTATGGCTGCTAACCGATAACAATGCACACCCTGTATTTGGACGCCATTGGTCACGCGGTAAAGAGAACAGCTTGTTGTTTTGTAATCGCATCGTCTTGTTTAGTGCAAGGTTTTGTGAAGAGTGAATAAATCTAGGTAATATATATGTCTTTAGGACACCTATTTAATTGACTAGACTCGGAACAGTAGTCAAATGGAGACGTCCATAAACAATACCAAGTCTGAACAAGAAGCATAAATTACATAATTTTATTGAGTATTTTTGAAACTGTGTATTCATAGGGCACTAGAATATTCATTGTTTTAGAACAAACGACTATAGATTGACTATCTATCAGATATTGTCAGTGAATATTGAACACTACACGTTGGACATAGAGCTTAGAATTCTATATCTGTATCAGCGAGTTCTTCTATGCACAAGGTTATAGATAAACATACTATAATAACAAACAATGGAATTTATTACTAAGAAAGTCTACTATGTAATAAAGATCATAATTTTGAATGTGTATATATAATAATGTATATGTGTATATAATGTTATGTATATATATTATTTGTTTATTTATTCTTATAAAGCTAGTGTGATATATATAACGAAGAGTACAGTTGCCTTATATATTTTGGTTTGATGTCTTATGTTTAACAACAAAATAAAAAAATATGGATTCCTTTGTCTTGCGAGTTATAAGCGAAGCAACCAGGAGTCTATCTATACTATAAACTTGAAATATTTCTATTACATTTCTCATATACCTATATGGATGCCATTAAAAGATTATATCTTTATAGATAGATAAAAATTACGTGTCACTGTGTCTGTCCGGGATGATCTACTATACTACGAAATCGATTTTAATATTTTTTGCATACTGTGTACAGTTTGATCTAACTTGAAAGAGGATAGTTTATATCTCAATTGATAGGTACGCTATTTTGTACATGATAAACATATGTACCTATATAGTTAGAACAGGTCAACGACTGTCGGGTCAACTAGAGACTTATTAAATTAAGATTTAAATTCCACTTTATTTTTATATTGTATTTTCGTTATGCTCTCCTTCTAACCAATCTTAAATCGACGTTGATTCGAGATGATCCCTATAAATTTCTTTGCAATTAAATCAACGCTTTTAAAATCAATATATATATGTGGTAATTTTAGTTATTCTGTTGCTTATGTATAATTTGTAAAATTACTTTGTTTGTTATTACGTAACACAGTTTTTAGGTACATAGGATTGTCAAATTATTATTTTTTAATGGATCTTCTACGATTATCATAATTATCAAAACATAATTAAGTTCAGAACTAAATATTAAATCAAGTGTGCAATAATTTATAGATGAACAAAGCTTAAAAGAGATAGCAATAGATCAACCAACCCAAATATGTCAAAACTTCGCAATCGATAATAATCTATAACAAGCAAGACATTGAGATCAAAATTGACTGTATAAATTTGACAGAATCAGGTAGGTTGATTTGATGCTCACCGTACACTCAAACTTCAAGTGAATTAAACTTATTGAGTGTTTGAGCAAACATCGACGTAGAAATATGTGGAAATTTTATTAAACAGTTTGCTGATCCTGTCCACGGGCGACTTGGTACTCAATACAGTTCCCTTGAACGGCATTTTTAATAAAAATTGACGACGCAATCGCGAAGAATACGAGATAAGACGTTTACACATGCAATTCGATTACTTCGACAGTTCAAGACAGACTCACTCCACAGTAACGGTATCAAAAACAAATTTTCCCAACTTTCTCCTGTTTACCAACATTTGCGAAATCCGTGTATACCAAAGACACTCGCAAATTTCGCCCATTCTCGCCCTTAGCGCTATCTTAATACCGCCCATTATATCACAGCAGGCTTGCAACTTTGTAAGTAACACGTTTTCGTCTATATCATTTGAGACCTTAAAGTAAAGGATGTAAGATTCGAAATGAATGATACATTTCGATCCGTATTCGTTCCCGTTACGGGGTGAACAAACTCAAATATGTCTGCCTCTTAATATAGTAAAATTGTTTGTTTGTTTTAGTGAGGTTGCTTTTTGTGATATCGCGTCGCGTAATAACTTTGGGATTGTTTGGATTTTCCATTGAATAAATAAATAATAGGACTACATAAGTATGTCAATCCAAGGCTTAAAGAAACTTACAAGAAAATCACATCACACACATTGTCACCTAAACTTAAAATTATTGGTTGTTTACGATGACAGCTGTCAAACTAAGTGATTTTTGATTATTTTATTATAATTAATATTAGGTAATAATAACATTGTATGATGCCAAATACCATAATGCCGTTATAAACTTGTGCGACGCTATTATATTGACATCTGTCATTCTAATCAAGCTATATTTAGATATTTTGTACAGGCACTACAACCCTGCAGAGACCAACTTAAAAATGTTTAACTTTTGTTTGCTGTGCTTTCTTTGTTCCCAGCTTCAATAACACGACGCAATACCTTAGGATCAGAAATATGTACAGCAGCATCAGTATTTTTAAAAGATCCAACTTTATATAAGACACTCAATCATTCGCAATATTTTTTTTCTTAACCAATAAATTACTTTAAGCAGTTTTATATATAATTAAATAAAAAATAACAAATAGACACACAATTTCAAACATTGACTTGACTCAGAGGTTTTATTTTTTACCTTTTCATTTCAGAGGTTTCATTTAGTACCAAAATAAATATTTAACACCTAGACATAGAACAAACACAAATATTTATCATATTAATATTTGTCCTGGGTGGGGTTCGAACCCACGACCGTTGGCGTACTAGAAAGGATACACTGCCACCTGCACCAACAGGTCCGTCATATATCTGTTAACTATGACCGTTCACAATTTTGTAGTGCTATATCAATGGCGAAATCTTGCTTGCGAAAAAAAGCGAAACAAATCGAGTTAATTTCCCATAGTAACAGTAATCTTTTAGGGATGATAGATGGAGTCAGAGAGATCGGAGTCAGTCATTATTTATATGACTTTAACATTTCATTTTATCATCATCATAAAGATATCAGCCAATAAAAGTCTGCTGTTGGCAATAGGCCTCTTCAATACAGAGGGAATTTCGCCCATAATCGCGGGGCCGGGCATGCGTGTTGGCAATCGTAGAGCGTAACTTTTTCAATAGGGATGCGGCTGCACATCCCCGCCCTGTGCATTTGAAAGATACTGCCTCGGTAAGATATACCGCCATCTATTGGTTATGGTACCCTTATCGCCTTTTATGACACCTAGTACAGGGGGACGTACTGTTCTACTATGCAGGTACCCCACGGCAAACATTTATTTTATTCTTCGCTACGCTTCGTTACACTTCGACGCTATTATTAATCGTAAACAGAAATTATTATTTTGTGAAAATCACACAGGTGGTTTCGGGGAAGGTCAGACGTCCAATATATTTCTGAGAAGTCGGCCATGTCGGAATTCTACCTAACAACAGCTCGCCAACACTCTGTATCAAATACATACAAAATTGCCCACATCGTACGATATTGATAAACATCTTTAAATGTTAAAATTAATTGTAACTCCTAATTTAAATACAATTTTTACATAAGTTTCTATTTTTATTTGTTAGTTTTCAGGTCTAGGACTAGATTATATTCAAGATAATATCTACTGAAAAAATCAGCTTCAGGCGGGGCCGTTGTGACTATAGCAGACACGTCAAATTATATTTAGATTATGTTCTTTTTTGAAAATATTTTGCTCTTTTAGTAAATATTACCTTCAATATAATTTAGCGGTTTTGTATGAATAAATACTTATAAACAATAATTAAAGAGAATGCAAGTTCAAATTTTAAAATAACTCTAAAAATATCATATTTTAAAAATACATTTTCCTTGAATAATATACGGAAAACGAAATCCCTTGCTATATCTTTTTTTTGCCATGAGGGACAAATGGAGTATCTATTTTTTATTTATTTATATATTGACATAAATACACCACAATATCTAATACATATTAATATTTATATATAAAAATTCAGACAGAAAACATAAGTCACACAGAACCTACATCTACGATACAATATAGGTACTTAATCAATTCTCTTTATCCAAACATAAAATAACACCATCCTATTATTTTTAATTCCCACAAAATCTCATACATTGACCTGTCTCTGAGATAAGTCAGCACTTGTGTTCCGGACAGGATACAACAAAGAAAAAAATAAATAAAAGACTTGAACACATTCAACACAGAACAAACACACATTCATCATGTAAATGTTTGTCCAGGGATCGAACAGACTATCATTAGAGTCCAAGATAGGATCACCATCAGCGAGATCAGGCCCTTTCATATCCAACACTTTACATTCGTTCAGTGTATATAGAACCTTTTCTATATACACTGAACGAATGTAATACCACCAATATATAATCATACGGACCAATACTGATAAGCCACCGAATCTCAAGTTCTCAAATCCAGCCCATGGGGACATACGGCGTAACCCAGGTAGCCATGCGCACGATCCCCGCAGCGATAGCTGCATAACTTTGAAATCACACATTTTCAAACATACCCGATACGATCTTTTAATTAATTTTGTTCAATATCTCTGAATTGGCTGTGGTTTTTGTGTTGTTATTTGTAAACGCGTATCACATTTCTTCACAATTGTTGTATAAAACTTGTGCTTGTTGGTGCATTGATTTTTTAAGAAGTGGTTGATTTTTGAGCTAGTTCGTGCGTCATTATTTTTACATACAAAAAATGATTATTTTTCTCGTTCACGTTAATTTTATTCCCAAATTAATTCCTGGTACATTGGTCGTCTCCATCGGTACTCTCACCTATTTGGACCACCAAATAGGAGGGTTTGCATTGCTGTGCTCTATAACCTAGAGGGATAGTGAAATTAATGGACTATATGACATACATTGTTACGTCACAAGGTAAACAATGCGGTAGTAAAATCCTTATCATTCTACAAGCTATGGATGACGTGACTTGTCATTTCTTGCTTAATTTTTTTTATCTAAATTTATATTAAAATGAGAAAAGATTAAATTGTTTGTTTGTTTCGGTTGCACTCAAAAACTACTTAACCGATTTTAAAAAATATATAACAAAAGTTATTAATGATGTTATATATTACTTAAAATAAGTGACCGCTGAATGAAATAGAACTATGTAAAACATCTACATAAAAATGTATTTTATCCGTGTGTAACGAATGAACTCAAACTGACTCGAACTGAAATTACTGGATCTATTTCAAAAGAAAATTACATTATCAGCAAGTGACAGGTAACTTATTGTATCCCCACATTGTCAAGGGGAGGGTTATTTATTTATTTATTAAACTTTATTGCACAAAATATTACAAAATGTACAAGTGGCGGACTTAATGCCAATTGGCATTATCTCCCAGTCTATTCGTAACGTTTGTCTGTATTTTTAAAAGATATTTACAAAAATGAAAGCGTAGAGGTTAAATGAGACACAAAGGGAAAAAAGTATATATATATATATTACAGTTTTTTGTCTGTCTGTTTGTGTTATCACTGGTATTATCTTAACGATTACAGTATAAGCGCAGTCAATAAATATAGTTTAGAGTTCGGAAATAGGAAAAAAAATATATCGCCTATTACAATTAATATTAAAGCTTGTTGCCAATCAAGGATGCAGACATTGATGATGATATACATTGAAGAAAAATAAATAAGTTAGTTTAATATATTCTAAGATTTTACACTACAAAATTAAAATCTATAATTATTTTAGGTCATGATGTACTTAGTTTAATTTTTTTTCACCTAGTCTACTAATTAAATTACGTATTTACAATCCAAGATTCTATAATATCTTATATTTAATAATATCTTATAAAAATATAAAAAGATGAAAATACGGGCTTAAACAACTTGTGCCCAGGTCCGCTATAAGCTTGTAATTCTTTGTGGTCTCTTTCCCCCCGAGTGTCCAATACTCGGCAGTTCTCAAAACCTGTTTTTATTTGCAACTAACGCCGTCTCGCTCTTATTAACTTAGAACCACTTCACTTTTTTTTTTACTTCTTTTTTTATAGCATGAAGGAAGGATGTAGGCATAACTGTTAAGTTACAATTTATTGCTACGATCTGCTCTACAGCTTGCTATATATATTCAGACTCCACAACTCTAATTACTCTTGATACAGTTAAAAATATATTGCTTTTATTTTAGTGCCAGTATATTGTCTATTGTTCATTTTCAATGTTACGGTTACATTGCGGCAACCATTTCATGAGTGATTTGTAAAAGTTAAATGATTCGCGTTTTCGAGCCGTCAATGAATGCGTAAATATTTGAAAATATTATCAATCAATTAGCAGGCACAGTTTTTATTTAAATTTCGAATGTCAGTTTAAAAAGATTCGCTGAGGCATCAAAAAGATCTATTACTGGTAAATTCTGCGACTATTTTTCCTTAATAGTTATACGCAAGCGAAAATCATTAAGTTATAGTAAATAAATGTATACTGGCAACTCGCTTAGATATATGATGTTATAAAAGAAACTATACTAACACAATACCACATTATTTTAAACCCAATTAATAAAAAACAAAATTAAAGGAATAGCAGCCATTGCAAATATTAATTAACAAAACCTCTTTACAATATTGCATGATGATGATAATGAATACAGATTTGCAATATATCTTGATATATATGCTTTAAAATGTGTTATTAAAAGCCAGCAGTTATCCGACTGTTGCAACAGTTACGACTTCCCACGGGAACTTGAAAGCGGATTCCGCCTCAGATCACTATCTGTGCTAATTTTCCTGTCTACTGGTTATCTTAAAATGCCTTCTACTCACAAAGTCGGGATTTTTTTCTTGCACTCAGACAGGTGATTGTACTTCGCAAAATTCTTTTCAACATCA
Source organism: Heortia vitessoides (assembly GCA_020976665.1). Taxonomy (NCBI): domain Eukaryota; kingdom Metazoa; phylum Arthropoda; class Insecta; order Lepidoptera; family Crambidae; genus Heortia; species Heortia vitessoides. Next base: position 10,478,209 of record JACJUM010002279.1, on the reverse strand, counting down.
GTCTATATACAACACAGAATATTATATTTATTACTTAGGTTTTATAACGATAATAAGAATAACGTCATACATAAGACAACAGAAAATTAAAAAATAGGGTCTATAACTATAGTCCTTTAAATATGTTATTAAAATATATAAATATATATTGAATTACATAAAAAGATTACAATGATAGCTGTCAAAATAATGTTTTTAAATAATTTTAATGGGTCTTTTCTTAATTTTAGATTCTATGCAATGAATGATGTGAAATGTGAAAATTTGAAATATGAATATGCTTTATATGTGGAACCTTTGTAATGTAAACAATATTAATAACAAATAAGGTGCCAAATATTACTACTATATTGAAATTACTCAAGCGAATTTTGACATATCTAGTATTTCCCGTTTTTTTTTTAAATACGTTTGTGTAATTTGGAAATGTACTGCATATACAATTACAATATTGTATTGCCTATTTATTACAATTGATATTCTCTACAAATCAAAATACTTAATGTATTCTTAATGGAGTCCTAAAGTATAAAGAGAAGGAAATTTAGGCGCTGACACCTCAACATTTGTGAGGATTTTTTTAGATTCCACATCATAATACAATCGCAAAAGTCTTCATGCGTAAAAATATACGGGAAAAAACAAGGGCAACAGGAATTCTTGTTTTTTAAATTTGGTATTATTTTTTTCGTCCCAATTTAAAAAAACAAGTCCGTTGCTGATCGCTTCCAGAAGGTAGTATTCTCCATAGACAGTGGCGCCGCCTTAAAGATGGCGCAAGTGTAATAAACTAAGTTTTGACATTAACTGTACGGAAATGACATATGGCCAATCTGTGTGAAATTAGGATTCCTACTCGAAGTTTTACATAATCGCGCGGCGGAGAAGTAGTGTCTTTGAGTCTTGCTTTTCCCAACCATATTTCTTAATTTATATTCTTTTGTTTCAGATTACTGGACGCTAAGAAAACACACCGAGTCGACTTCGAGCGATAAAGAAAATTAGAATACAAACTAGTTTTATTATTACTAAGTAATGGGTAGCCATAAACAGCAGCGTAGTATTTCGCACTGATTACTTTTTAATGTTTTTAAATAAAATAATAATTTATGGGGCATTTCTTTTTACATAATCGTAGTAAATCATATGTACGTCATTGTACATTTCTTTTAATATTTAATAAAAACCGGGAGTATTGGATAACAACCTCAATTTGATAATAATAAAATAGCATTTTTTTATCAAAAAAATGTTAATAGAGGCTACTTAAAAAAATCTAATGAGTAATTACTTGAATACTTCTATATATTTGGTACGTCATTTCAAAATTTTGTAAAATTATCTCACGAATATGTATAATTAAAATTAGTTAGTTTTTCTAGGTTAATGTAATGATTCCAAAGGAATCGTTTTTTTGTAAATTAACAAAAAAGTTCTAGGTCTTATCTATTTAATTTAAATTAAGTAAATGGATTTTAATGGTGCATTAGTTTTGTAGATTCTGTGAAGAATATTTAAGTTAATTATGCGTAAATAGACGTTCACTTGACTATTTTTAGGAGCAAGAATGACTTATCATAGTATTGCCATCTTCAACGGATGGGAGAAATATTACACAGGGCTTACAGGTCAACCTACACAAATCTGTCAAATTGTCTCAATTGACAATGAACTTAAAGTATCAGGCGTTGAGTTCAAAATTTGTTGCACATTTATGATATGCTGTTGTAAATTTAATCAGAAATACTTGTACTTGCTTATGCAGTACATGTACAAAACAACATATGAAATTAAAAATAATAAATGTCTTTACCAATGTTATTTATTATAATAAATTGGTAGCATCAATTTTATTAGCAAGTAAACTGCTTTTTTGTTCATATGTTTGGTTGTGTATATATTTTTGAACAGGCTTAAAACAATTTTTTATCATTTTAAAGCTTAGTTGTAATTCACTCCTTAACTACTTAGCCGTGTCATCTATATGATATTGTTCGAAAATATATATTGTATAATCCCACTACGACTAAATTTCCAACTTTCCTATACTAATAGAAGGGCTAGTTATCAAATCATAAGAATAAGATGCAAGATGTAAAGAGTGACGTCATTGCTATAATACGCAGTGCGCGCGAGTGAAACGGCAAGACATCTCTTCCTCAATTATTATTATCATGCAAATGTTGACAACTTTGTCATCTTTGATGATGATTTCGAAAAAGGTTTTATTATATTTAACTTTTTTTCTGTTTAAATTCAAACTAATTGTCATCCGCAACTGTGTCTGTTTAAATATTTTGACAAATTATAGCCTATATATTTTCTGATTGTGTGGAAGAGCGATCCTCAGAAACCATCTCTATATAGGGTTAGAGGATGACACGTGCATAGTTGGCCTTGAGTGTACATATATGTTAATTTAAGTCCACAAGTAGTATCTAGTCTGTGATCTCTGCAATATAAAATCTTCGTCCCGCCTCGGACGAAGGTTGCTTCCTATTATAATAATCTGTCCTTTAGTCTGTAATTTAATGTAATATTTTAAGATTGTATTTTGTAATTAAGGTCCATATTTGTGATTTCGGGTTTTATAGGGTTCAATGGTGGTTTTGTTTGCTTATTGACATTAGATTGATATTCATCATTATTATCATACAGTACATCATACATAATAAAGTATTGCTGGGCATAGGCCCCCTCAAGAAAGTGGGTATATTTTCATAATTGCCGCGCCGGGAAAGCGTGTTGGCAATCGCAGAGAGCAGCTTTCGCGACTGGGATGCTGCTGCCCATCCCCACCCTATGCATTTGAGCTGCACAGTTTTGGATTGATATTATTTTTGGTTTATTTTCCCGCCACTTATCGATTCCGATACTACAGTCAGTGCTTAGTGTTGGTCGAATTAAAAATATTTAAATAAGTAGAAGTGCAAGGAAATACAGCTTTTGTCATATTTATAATATTATTGTTGATATTGATTAATTTCTATATTATCATATTAAATGATCATGTATTTTTATTTATTTACTTTTATCGTTAAGGAAACCAGAAATATTTAGTACCTATTGAATTCTACTGTTGGGCTCTTTGAAACATTTAAAACATGAAGTTTACAAAATAGGACCTTATTATACAAGTATATGGAAGAAATGTGAGAAAACAACAAGTGTTACAACAAATAAATCGTTTTTTAATTATGTAACTATACAATGATTGTAATTTAAACCAATGGGATCAAACACATACTTATTTGAAGCCTAAATCCTCAATAGTCTATTGTTTGGCGGCTTAATTATTTTTTAATAGTAACGTATCGACTTTATCAGCCAGCGAAGTCTCGTCTTAATTATTTAGAATACTTTCTTGGTGAAACATAAAAAAGAAAAAAAATATTTTTAATTTTCATTATGTTAGTCAATAGCTGGCTATTTGGACTAAATTTGTAAAAAAAGTTGCCTAATCTGAAGTAAATTCTTTGTTAGTCATAACTTGAAATTAAAATAGTGAATTATTATGATTCATTTCTAGTACGTGTTACTTTGTCACTGATAGGTTTCTTTGGCCTATATGGAAATGTGTTTAAAATTCTTCGTATTCATAACAAACACCACTAGTTCGTATTGAATAAATAATGTGTTAACACCTTCAATGCTCACTAAATATTTGAATGAATTTGAATTATTTGAATTTTAATTTGCGTAGCCAAAGTTGCCCTTTACTGACAAAGTTAACCGAATCTGCTATCAATTATTAAACATCGTGTTAAAACGAAACCTTTTGAAAGTTCTTCAGTAAATACATTCGTGTAAATGTACAAAACCATTGTACTAATATATATGTTTTTGTTTTTGTAACTATGGCGGCTAAATTTATAATAATGTATACGTAAAATAGTCATAAATTAAGTTTATTTGGCAGTGAGGGATATATGATAAGTCGTGAAGGTTTGTACACTTATGTAAAATACGCTTTTTAAAAGAAAATGTTTAATAAAACGAAGTATCTAACACTTGATATTATTTGGTTTCATTACCTATGTTTATTTATTTTGTTAAGATGTTTTAGGCATGTAGAAAGGATGGATCAAAATAAAATGACTGCACGAATATGTAGACTGGTAGTGAATGAAAGGGTTGGTATAGGACCAAGGCGAACATATCTTAACCAGGTAGAAGAGGTATTAAAGAAGTGCTCGGTCAGAAGTATCAGGAATAAACGATCGTGTATAAAAGGACTAATGTGAGTAAGGGAAGCGAGAGAGGTATGCCAAGAATGTAGCAAATGGAGATCGAGTCTGCCTACCCCGATGAGACAGGCGTGATGTATGTATGTATTTTTTATGCTACTATAAAAAAGACCGATCTTTAATATTTATAATATATATAATTTATAATCGACCTTTCGGTTACTTCCTTCAGCGGAAGGCGGAAATTAAATGAAAGGCGGAATAATGACAATATAGATTACATCCTCGTTTCATGATCGGTTTTGATACTGATAAAAATGCAGTATAATCTGGCTAGACGGAGATTCTAAAAGTAGCCTCCTTCGGCTATCAAATGGCTTCTTGCCAACCCTTTAGTGTTTAGAGCGGTACCACTGCTTCCTTTGTACCGAAAACTGTACGGTAGCCCTTCTCATATCGCATTACCCGTAGCGATATGGTTTTAATACTGACTTCCTAGCATAGAAGCAAAGCTATAACAAGCCGATGTGTCTATTAAGATCTCCGTAGCACAACGTTAGTGAAAGGTAGAGATTTTTTTTCTCTAGTAAGTAATATCTTTGATCATCATCAACATTATAACAGCCATTGGAAGTCCACTGCTGGACATAGGCCTCTCGAAAAAAAGAGGTTTTATACTTACAATTGCCGCACTGGGCAAGCGTGTTGGTAATCGCAGAGCACAGCTTTCGCGACGTGGATGCTGCTGCCCATCAATGACCTGTGAATTTGAGCTGCTCTATTTCGAACGGATATACCGCCATCTGTCGGTTCTGGTACCTTAGTACTCTCTTACGACGAGTGGCGTGGTGATAGGCAATATTCTACTCTGCCGGTACCTCAATATTATCATTATATTTCTCTTATTATATTATATCCTAGAATCAAAAACTAACAAATAGATGATCATCAATTAAACCTATATCATAATTGGATTTTTCGATCTGAAGCTATCTGCCTACGTGATGCAAATGGAGTTAATAGTGCTATTTGATAAATCGCGTGAAAAATATTAACACTTAAACGCTTGTCCTAATCTTCAAATAATCATTTTATCACGTTCAGTCAAAAAATACTTTAGGATTATATATGAACAGCGTCGTCAGTAAAAAAAAATTTTTTGCTTCTAGCTAGCACGAATTGTTATAAGTAAGCGGTACAGACGCTTGTTTTATCGCTCGAGCGTCGTCAAATTTGTTACTTAAATATTTAACATTCCAAAACCGAAACCACATCAATACTACTTCAAGTTATTTACTAGCATTTACGCGTTCAGTACTTACTGTTAAAAAGTAGGCAATATAAAACAAATGCTGTTATTTGGTGTTTGCTATCAGTGAAAGTTGTTATATATATATATTCAAAAAACATTGCAAATATTTATATAATATACCTACTACCTACTAATATTATAAATGCGAAAGTAACTCTGTCTCTCTGTTACGCTTTCCTGCTTAAACCTCTTAACCGATTTTGATGAAATTTGGCACAGACAATCTCTAGACACTGAGAAAGGACATTTTTTTATTCGTAACAAGGGTTGTAAGGGGTGGAAAGGGGGGATGAAAAGTTGTATGAAAGTATCGCTATTTTGAGAGCTAGAAACTTGAAACTTATTTGGCAGGCCATTGATTCACTATAAATAAACATGACATTTAAAGTTTATATAGGTTAAGGCAAAGAGGTATGGTACCCAAAAAACTATTCAACGCGGACGAAGTCGCGGGCACAGCAAGTTTAATATTAAATCTAATACTGGTAAATCATTCATCGTCATCATCATACCAGCCAATGGAAGTCCAGAGTCCAGAAGATGGACATAAGCCCCTCCAAGAAAGGAGGGTTTATGCCCATAATTGCCGCACTAGGCAAGCGTGTTGGCGATCGCAGAGCGCAGCATCGCGACGGGTATACTGCTGCCCATTCCCGCCCTGTGCATTTGAGCTGCACTGTTTCGGATGGCTACAGCGCCATCTGTTGGTTCTGGTACCATAGTCGCCTCTTACAACACTTGGTGCTGTGGGAGGTTCTATTCTATTCCGCTAGTTTATTTATAGTATAGGTACACTTAAAGATTACTGTCATACATACTAACATTCATAATTAAATATAATATTAACTAGACGCTAAGTTAGGAGATGTATACACTATATGTCTTTTAATTTTTTTTATTATTATATTTTAGACGAAAATAATGATAAATATAACAACCAAAACAATTTATCTCTTTAGCTGATTATGATATTCTGGGTTGGGGTTGAAAACGATTCGGTCGCCAGATTTTTTCAAATTTCTCTCTTAAAAGTAGAAAATCATTTCAATCATAAATTTTTTTTTTATCTATGCCGCTGCGTTTTACATCATCTGCATTAATTTGATCAATTAATATACATTTGACACAAAACAATCTATAGTTTATTCTGGGTCCGTGTTGGTGGTAGACGGTACAATTATTTTTATTTCAGTTACAGAACAAAGCCAAATATTTATCATATAGTTATTTGACCTGGATGGGAATCGAGCCTTCGTCCGCACAAAATAGGGATGCTACTGAATTAATTAACCGGGAGTAAAAAATTGACGGGCCAGATGGCCCAGGTAGTGATTCGATCTTGTCCGCCGAGGGTCCCCACAATCCCCACTCAGGACAAATATTTATATGGTGAATATCTGTCTTTGTTCTGTGTCTAGTTGTGAATAAGTATTACATTAGGGATTCCTCGTGTTATCTGATCTCTGTTAAACATCTTCCTTTAAGACATTTGTCTCGGAGTCAGGTCAATGTATGAGATGTTATGTTAATTTAATATTATTTGTGTTACAGGCATCAGACAACAGACGCATCGCAAAAATAATATACAAAAAATATTTAATATATACATATATATTAATATAAATTTATATAATATTTACAAATATTGAACACCCAGACACAGAACAAACACAAATATCATCATAAAAATATTTATCTTGGGTGGGTATCAGAAGGCAGTATAATTACCATCTGAGCCATTGGGGTTGTCGAACTAAAAATGGACATATATCCTATCCTATCTCTCAAGTTAGATCGAACAGTACACTATGAGCAAACATTGAATTAAATCGGTTCAGTAGTTTAAAAGTTAATCCCGGATAAACGTGTCACAAAATTTTTAACTTTCGTAGCTTCGCGACTACTGCTGCTCATTAACGCCTGATACATTTGAGTTATTTTCGTTGCATGGATATACCGTCATCTATCGGTTCCGGTACTTAGCCGCCTTTTACGACATCTAATACAGAGGGAGATATGATTCTACTCTGCCGGTACCCCACGGCTAAGTTTTTGGACTCGTGAGATTTAAATGAAGGCTTTTTTGTCTGAGTCGATAACTCTAGATCCTAAAATGTTAGGACCATTAAAAATACGAGGCGGTGTATCCCGACAAACGGTTTAACGACTTCCTACGTCTGAAAATAGATTAATCCAAAAATATGTCTAGACCGGATCACGTAGATGGTCGTGGTTCCGTACAATTGGAATACAGTTAATTAATGTTTATTATTCGTATATTATAACACAATTTAATTTTAAACTCTTGCATTGAGAACGAGAAGAGGAGTGCGTCGAGCACAGCGCCCTGAGGGACACCCACTCGGGCCGAGTTGACAGAGAAGCGCGTTCCATTGACCCGATAGCGAAAAAAATATTAGCAACTCTTATAAAAGTGTTAACCAACCCCGGCCAATAGCGATTTCGCACCCAATGCAGTTCATCTAAACGTAGGCTTAAGAAGCCTTCAAAGCTTCTACCACCATAGCAATGTTCTCATTGCTGTGTTCCGGTTTTAAAGGTGAGAGATGCAGGGAATATATTGGGTAATGTGACATAATCTCTTCAAGTCACAAGGTTGGCAACGCGTTAGAAAAGTATCTTCTACTGCACCACGTGTCGTAAAAGGTGACCAAGGTACCAGAACCGACAGATGGTGGTATATACAGCTCAAATGCACAGGGCGAGGGCAGCTGCATCCACGCTTGCCTAGCGCGGCAATTATGGGCAAGAAACCTCCTTTCTTGGAGAGGTTTTTGTGCAGCACTGGAATTGCAATGGCTGGTATGAGGATGATGACAGAGCAGTAATGTTAAAATATTTAATTTAGTTTATTTACTTAGATACATCATAAACAAAATTTACGCAACATCTCATATGGTACCCTGACTCCGAGATAAGCAACTAAAGGCAACTGTGTTATGGAGATCATACCAGACAAATTACAATTACAAAAACTTCATTACATATTTAACACCCAGACACAAAACAAACTCGAATGATCATGTATGTTTGTCTTAGGTGGGAATTCTTGAAACTTAATTGCCGTTGGGGGACCAACGCTGGAGATCGGCGTCTCCCAAGTGACATTTTTTTTAAGAACTCTCATATTTTTTCATTGGCTTGATATTTTACCCATGTTTGTTTGATAAAGTAACTATAGAGGATCTTTATTCAAAATAATTTTATGTAGCAGACTAACAGCATAGACATAAATATATGAATTCAGAAAGAAAAGCCGTGTAACATTCAACCCCATGCTTGGGCTGGTTGTTACACTACACAGGGTAAATAACTACAATAAAAAACAAACGTATTGTAATGTATTAATTAGAATTAAGTATCACAATTCGGTTTCATATATTAAAATACATGACAATTATTATTTCTATAATGAAGACTTTTGCCTCATTACAAACTTAATAATCTAAAATGAAACTAAACTAGAAACTTATGCTAAGAATAAGGAAAACGTATTTTAAATTAAAAGTTAAAATAAATTTCAAAAATAGACCATCGGTAAAACCAGTTATTGGAAATCAGCAGTTTGATCACTGTTATCTGAATAATCGCTTCCGCAATTTAAACAAGTATATTGTCCAATATTTCCTGTAACACATTTCACATGTGACGAATTCTTACAAGCTCCACATTCCACTTATTCCTCGCCAGATTTCTTCAGATCAAAGGGATCCCAACATATCAGACAGAAAAAACCTTCCTTTATGTCATCTTTCTCAGTGTCTTGTAATATATTTTCCTTTACAACAAGGATTTTTTTTATTACCTGTTTTCTTTCTCTTAATGATGTTGTCTTCTTTCCTATACATCTTCCTCTTTTAGTTGAATTTTCTTTTTTCCATTTATTTTCTTTTTTTTGACTCTGTTCCAGGGCCAAAGCATATTTTTCGGGTGTATCAGTAAAAACTGCTGATTTCGTGTTACCTTTGTTGTTTCCGGAGCGGCTTATATAATTTATTTCCATAATTTATAGGCATTATATTATCTTTACCAAACCAAGCTACTGGGTTAGTTTAAATAGAGATTTCTGGTGACATCGTCCTCTCTATGTGAGTTTTAGGGAGAGTTGAACAGCCTCTGTGATCTGTGTTGTTATAAGAACATTTTCCACGGTCGAGTTACTTGCTTCGTCTATTGGCCCATCAGCAACGAAAGCTGGCATGAAGTCGTCATCTTGAAAAATATCTTCATTAAATGGTGCCAGCCTTCTTAAAACAGTTGATGATGTTGGTTGTATTTAATGCTAATAAAGTAAATACTTTTTTTCTAGGCTACAGTACACTGACTCACATGATGTGGCTCTGCTCAAGCTAGTAGCCTCTGGTGTCCTTATAGATCACGACTTTTTGCGCTTAAAAAATGCTGATAGCCAATCAGATCTTGCTTCCTTTTTATCATGTCACGATTGCGGCATCACAATGTTATTTAAGAGAACTAATGCCTTGCTTCACGCTAATCGCCGAATACTTGTCTACTATTTTGGCAGCCGACTGTCAGAGATTTCATAGGCAGGCCCTTCTCTTTTGCTACTTTTACGTCATATGACATAAACAGAAGTCCTTTGCAATGCCACTTATATTTATCCTCCTCTAAATTAGCTGCTGCTTGTTCGTAAATTTATTTAGAAAATTTTACCCGCTGTTTTTCTTTTATTACCTCTTTCTACAAAAAAAGACAAAGCTATGTAGAAATATATCAGTTGGCTAGAAGCACTAAGGGGTATGAAGTAACAAATCACAACCTGCTCCGAGCAAATATAACTTTTAGCGCCAATGACAAAATTGACCTTTCAAGGTTATGCAGTGAAAATGTTATTCAAAATAAAATGTATGTTCATTGCAAAGTGAAAGCATTAGGGCGTTAAAATCGCAATAACGACATCTCTGACATGATAGAACATAAGTTTAAAACTGATATTAGTATAAAAAATTAAAAAATTTACTAACCTAATTTTAATGGCGGCATGCGCGGATTCACTTCGCACTAACGCTGGCGCGACTGGCTCCCGCGGCGTACTTACCGGCGCGGGCGGGATTGCTTGTCCCTTTCTAACATCAGTATTGCGTTCTCTGCGTCACGACCATTGCGACTGTAACTACCTTCCCCTGTCACATCCAACCTCGGTCTCCCCTACCAAAACAGAAATAATGTAGGTAGCTTCCTATGAAGATTTTCTATAATCTTATCAGTAGTTTGTGACCCAATTCGTCACAAACAAAAACACAAATCTTGTGTCTTCATAGTATTAGTTTACTTTTTATACAATTCGTTCTATCTGGCTGTTATATGCAAGAATTTTTCACATAAACGCTACGCTACGTGTAATAACATACTACAAAATAACACAGAGAAGGGGGAGGGGGTGGAGGGTTAGGGGAGATAACGTTACAGCAGTCTATAGTCGTCACGTAATATCACAAAGATATTACTAGCGCGTTGCCAACCTTGTGTCATTACCCAGTAATTTCACTGCCTCTAATCCTTTAAGCCGAAACACAGTGACTGGATATTAAATATGTATTTAAGTGTTATATTTGTCATTATATTTCTTAATGTATGAGATGTCAATATTATTGGTCTGACCCGATGACCACGGAACCCTAACCTCACAGTTTCAGAGGGGCAGAGGGAGGCAGACTTATTACTCACGTCGGTGCATCGCACGAGAGTGACTCACTGTTGCTACCCGCCTGAGACCTGGTTCCAAGCGTGTGTTTGACTGCTGACTCACCGTGGCGCAGTATCGGGGAACATTCTCTAATAAATCGCATTCCGTTTGATACTTACATAACTACATTGTCGACTATTAACATGCGGACTTTAATATCTATATATCTTTATGTATAAAATTAGATGTCCCGGTAAACGTTGTTCTGCCAATTAAATTATATAAAACTAGCTGTACCCGCGACTTCATCCGTGTGAGTTAGTTCTTTTGGGTACCATACTTTTTTACCTCAACTTATATAAACTTTGAATGTCATGTTTATTTATATCGAATCAATTGCCTGAAAATAATTTTCTATTTTCTAGTTCTAAAAATAGCGATACTTCCATATAACATTTCATCCTCCCTTTCGACCCCTTACAACACTTAATTCGAATAAAAAATAGCCTATGTCCTTTCTCAGTCTAAAGATTGTCTGTGCCAGATTTGATCAAAATCGGTTGAGGCTTAAGCGGGAAAGCGTAACAGACAGACAGAGTTACTTTCGCATTAATATTAGTAGGGATTACTAAAATGAAAATGATAAAATAGGTATTTGTGTATGCGTATGCTGAATAAGAAAAAAATACAAACATAAATTTTCATACAAAAATAGGAGTGGACCACCCTTAACATTTAGGGGGATGAAAAATATATGTTGTCTGATTCTCCACCCTAGCCGATATGCACGCTAAGATTCACGAAAATCGGTTTAGCCATTTCAGAGGAGTTCAATAACGTACACCATGATACGAGAATTTTATATATTAGTTTAGCTAGATGAACTGACACGTTGTTCTGTCTTCTATCTCTCAAGTTGGATCACTGTTCATAGTGAGCTAAAATCATTAATCCATTCAATAGTTAAGATGTCCTAGACAAACACTGTAACATCAAATTTTTATAAACGGGCTCGATGGCGCAGATGGTAGTAATCCTATCTTGTGCGCCAGGGGTCATGGGTTTGATTCTCAGAGCAAATATTAATATGACCATATTTGTGTTTGTTCTGTGTCTGGGTGTTAAATATATGTATTTAAGTAGTATATTTGTGATTTCTCTGTTGCCTGGCGTCTGTAACACAAGTGCTGCAAGCGACTTACCACGGAGTCAGGTCAATGTTTGAGATGTTGTTGGAATTTATTGTTATTATTTATTATATATATAAAAATTTCGTGTCACGGTGTTTGTTCGGAATCAACATCTCAACCACAAAATAGATAGCATAATAATAATACTTTTATCTAGTCTATACATATGAAAAGTATCTGTGTATAATTTCAAATCAAAGCTTTTCACCAAATGCATACGAGATTATAAGGTACTTCACATGAAAACCAATTTTTGAAATTTTGTCTGTTTGTTTTTTCGGGTAATCTTTGAAACAACTGAACTGATTTTCACTAGGACTTTTAAAAATAATGTTCTGTGGAATCAATACATAATCAAAATATAATACAACACAAAAATATATATAATTTTACTTTTGTACGTATGTAGCGAGTAAACTGACAAACTACTAGACCCATTTTAAATATTCTTCCACTAATACAAAGCTACATTATCAGCAAGTGCATAAGTTATATATTATCTTCGTATTCGAATGAAAATGCGAAATGGAATGGTAAAACCGCGGGGCACTGTTAGTGGTTAATAAAACAGTTATTGCATAGCCGTAGAACATGCCGTGAACATGCTCTCTCTGTACCAAATGTCGTAAGGGGTGTCTGAGGTAACGGAACCGACAGATGGCGGTATATCCACCCGAAACTGTCTAGCTCAAATGCAACAGGGTAAGAATGGAAAGCAGCTTTCTCATTGGGAAGATACGTTCGGCGTTTGGCACCCTGCCTTTCGAGCGCAACAATTATGGGCAAATTTCTCGTTTCTTGGTGATACCTATGTCCAGCCGTGGATGTATTACAGCTGCTATTATGGCGACCTTGACCCCATAACTCTCTCTTCGTGCAGAAGTAGTGAAAAACCCAGAGCCGCCATCTGTCGGTTCTTGGACTCTTTTCTCAAATGACATCTTGAAGCATTTGGAGGTATGGGCTATTCTATTGTGCTGATACCCCAAGAAATCGAGCCATGATATTCCAGCGGAGTAGAATAGTACCTCATCTCCAGGGGGCATAAGAGGCGTTTCAGGTACCGCAACCGACAGATGGCGGCATCTACATCCAAAACAGCACAGCTTAAAATATTAAGGAGGGGATGGACAGCAGTGTACCCGATTACTATATCTGGCCAGCGCAGCAATTATGGGCGAAATTTTTCTTCCTTAGGGAGGAATATGTCCAACAGTTGACTTTCACGGCTAATATGTCGATACCCTAAGACGATGATAGTAGTTAATCCAACAGTGGAGTTCCCATAGTGGGTATTTGTACATGGTGACTTACAGTTTACCCAAAAATAAGTTATAAGATCATAATAATAGTGAGACATAATTTACATACACTTATATAGCAAATAAATATTTGAATACAATAATTAAGTAGAAGAACCTAGGTTAATATGAACTACAACTGAATATATGTTGTCTGAATATAAATGCCAATTGAAAATTTAAATGAGACTATAATAAAGAAGAAAATTAGAAAAAAATTAACACAGTAATTCAGGGTCATTAACTTTTGTCTTCAACAACGCCTTAAAGAAAGAATCAGCAATAAGACATTCACCTTACTCTTGTCTAGATACATTTGTTTAGGCAACATCTAAAACATTATTACAAAGATATTTTTTCAAATTTGTTGAAAATGTTTAATGATTGATTTACAAATTTTTAATGATTTATTATTTATGATAAGTTTTATTTGTAACTTTAGTTAAATATAAAAGATTTTTCTTGAAGCTTAAGAAAATATTACTTTAATTTATTGAAGCAAGAAAATGAATAAATAATAAGCTTCAAAAGAAAAAACAAGTTTAAAAATTAATACAGCTTGGCTATATTACAAGTTAAATAGAGCTTTTAAAAATCACTATTAGAGTTACCCCATTTTAAAAGTAATTTGATTTGAGAATATAGCCAGATTAAGAATAAAATTCAATATTAAGAATCACGCCTTTAAAGATTTGACACATAATGAGTAAGACGAGTGTTGCGTTGCCTTGTACTCTTTTTAGGAGTATTTATATGTGCAAGAACATTTTTTAAACACTTATCAAGTCTTTGAATATTTTTCTGGCACATTTTTATTCACTAGCTAAATTACTTACTAGCTGGGCCCGCGACTTCTTCCACGTACAGTTGTTTCTTTGGGCACCATACCTTATTACTTCAACTTATATAAACTTTCAATGTTATATTTATTTATATATACAAATCAATAGCCTAAATAATAAGTCTTAAGCTTCTAGCTCTAACAAATAACGATACTTCCATACAACTTTACATTCCCCCTTTCGACCCTTTACAACTCTTATGACGAATGAAAAAGTAGCCTATCTCCTTCCTAAGGCTTTAGATTATCAATGTACCAAATTTCATTTAAATTGGTTCAGCAGTTTAGGCGTGATTGCGTAACAGACAGACAAACAAGTTACTTTCGGATTAATAATATTAGTATAGATAAACAAGCTATAGATAGAATAATAGGACAAGGCATGTGTATTAGCTAGTTGAAGTGGCAGTAGTCAGGGTACTTAGCACGCACTTACTAACAGCAGAAACGTAAAGTTTTGGAATATATTCACTGGTGATCGGCGCGTAATACCGATCCGACTAAAGCTGTAGGATCGGGCTGGAATTCACTTGCGACGGCCTATGTCTAGCGGTAGACATCCTATGAAATATGTCTGTTTATTTCGCTTTAAGCACTTAAGCAATGAGACAATTTTGATAGTAAGTAAGAAATTTAATACTATGAACTGCCATTCCATTCTCTTAATACTTAAGGTAGACTTTCTATTCTACAAAGGCATTGGTAGGTCACTCCCTACTTATTTCTACCGCCATAAAGCAGTGATCGCATTGCTGTGTACTAATTTGAAACAGATAAAATACTGTGTAATGTGACATAATATTACAGGTTAGTGATATCTTCGTAATAATACGAGCGTGTATTGATATTGATGACGCTGTCACGGGGATCGTACGCTTGTTTGTTGACTTAGTCATATTAAAAAAGTACCAAAAATTCCGAATAGACTGAATCGCAGGCGGAATACTAGTGACCAATACCCTGTGTCCCATCAGGGTAGGCCGGTTGATATACCTCCCTTGCTTCCCTTACTCGCATTAGTCCTTTCATACACGCTCATATATTCTTTGTACTTCTGACCTAGCTTTTCTTTAATACCTCTTTTACTTGGTTAAGATATGTTCGTCTCGTCCTATACCAACTCTTCCATTCACTTTCGCGCTATATATTTGTGCAGTCATACCACTTTTATCCATCCTTTCTACATGTCCAAACCATCTTAACGTTCCTTTCTCTCTTGTTGTCACAACATGATCTTTTACACCAAATCGATCTCTCATCACACTTACATCATACATCGAAGTGTTCTAATTTCAACATCATTTATTTTACTCGCGTGCTTTATCTGCTATTGGCTATGCGCAAAGCGAGTAGTGGCGGACAGATAACGACCGCAGCGCACAACACGGCAGAAATTGGAAACAAATGCGGATGATCAGCTGTCAAGTGTTGATTGCAGTACAAAATCTAAGCAAAGAAATGGGTAATAACTGTTGATGTTAACAACTTAACTGCAACGATAACGGCCTCAATAGCAAATATATATTTTATATTTTCCTAAGAGCGTAATATGAATGAATTTATTTAACATTTATAAAACACGGTTTTCATTATTATATTCATTTTACAGTAAAACTATTGAATAAATTGCACTTAAATAATGTCAACAATACTATTTTCATCTTTGGTTTTATTTATATTTGCAAAGAAAACTAACAATGTTTACATTTTTATTATTTACAGCTTCCGCAAATGTTGTAAACGCTACGCGTCGCCACAGTCGCGCACATAGCTAATACCCAACATTCACTGCCATATGTCAGTGTTGAAACCAACACACCTCTGTGAACAGCCAGTCGTGCCTTTTTTGACACATTTTGGCTATCAATAAAAGCATGTAAGGCCCCATTGACACTAACACTAGCTTTCACTCTCCGTTCAATATATTTTCAAAAATTACCATCTCTCGTAAAAACACTTCCTAGAAACTCAAACTCTTTCACTTGTTCAACTTTCATGTCATGTCATGATTCTATACAACCAAAAAATTAACTTAACCAGTTTCTTAATATTACAATATTTATTAATAACAATAACACGCGTCCAACAAAACACGCAAGAATATAACCAACTAACAATACAGATCATTAAAGGTCATTTTTTAACTAAGAAAGGGTAAATATTCTTTTCATGTAATAAAACGCTTTCGCAAGCAACTTAGGGACGTCTAATCAAGTGTTATTCTCTCGTCAACAAAAGATATTGTTGACGAGGTTTGGATACCTGTTTAAATATATTTGGCGCGCGCCATTTTGTTTTGGAACTTTAATATATGAGTATAACAAGTGGTTCGTTAGAAATAACAAGTCATCAATAATTATGTGGTCACCAGAGATGTTATGGAGTTCGTTAACCGAAACTTTCGTGATCCGAAATCCGAAAAACATCCGATTAAATTGAAGCTCCGTAGGTAGTGTAATCGGATATCCGAAACAACATTTTCTCACCTAGCCTTAGACTGTTTTAATTTAATAAATTTACCCAGATTTATATCTAACTCTGATAGCTTGAATCACGTGTGTAATTGTATATTACCATATATTTTACACCCAGATATAAAACAAACATTAATGTTCGCCACTTGAATCTTCGTCCTGAGTGGGGATCAAATCCACGACCTTTGGCGTATAAGACCAATCAAAATTCTATAATATAAACACTACAAATATACCAATTACATATTGTAATGGCACATTACACCTCGTTATAAAGAAGTTTGTATGCAAATGATACACGATATTAAACATTTCAGTTGAAGACGAGCGTTTAATTGCAGTTTGTGGGGTGATAACTGTGGGATGTGGCTCGACTGAGAGCGGGGTTGAGCATAATTTTATTGTAAACATAAAAAGCCGTTGACGTGGCGTAGCGATGTAATTTACTTAAATAACTTTGATACTATAACTAAATTAGGTAAACTATTTAGAATATA
Source organism: Heortia vitessoides (assembly GCA_020976665.1). Classification (NCBI taxonomy): domain Eukaryota; kingdom Metazoa; phylum Arthropoda; class Insecta; order Lepidoptera; family Crambidae; genus Heortia; species Heortia vitessoides. The sequence goes on along the minus strand of JACJUM010002279.1, from coordinate 10,460,739 downwards.
AAAATAATATTATTGTAGTTATGTTTTAAATTATTTAACTTCTTTACCTAAAGTTGATACTAATAATATAGTAAAACATAAAATTACCACTTTTTAGGTTACTAAGTAATTAAGGATACAGTCCGCGTATTATGTCAAAGATATCACTAGCGCATCACTACCCTTTTGACCTATAGATATTATCATAATCTCTGGTAACCTCTTTCGCTGTTCTAACAAAAATACGAAAAAGAAAATAAGAAAACGAATGCTGCTGTTTGATATTGAAAACTTGGTGATCTTCTAATGCATACAACATTTGTAAGAAATCTGCCTTAGGAGAACGCCTTAAATAACTCGACGTCTGAAGTGACAGGTGCAAAGCATTTGTAGTACTAAGTAGGTAATTGGATAAAAATTCAAAGAGAAACCCTAGAATTTTCTATCTATTGTTTTTATCATAGTGGGTCGAGGTGGTGGGAGGCTAGGATGTCGTGTCGTGATCGTGTATTTTAAGCCTTCATATGACGAATCACATGAATGTTATACGTTCAGGCATCAATCTCGCACAAACTCAAAACATATTTAATCTGTATTACTTTTAATGACCCTGTGTAAGTTTGTGATGAGATACATATATATTTATTATTATTATCTACGCTGCAAAGCTCTCTCAAGTAAATGGTTGATATACACTTCTAATTTCGAAATAAACTACACTTGTTTTATGTTTTAAAATTTACATGTAGGTACATATGATCAAAATTTGTTTATTAAAAAAAATGGGTTATTAGCCAAAACACAGAAACAACAAAATATTGCCTATATCCACTAAGTAAATTTGTGAAATCTTCAGTTGAAGAAGATGAAATGCCAATATAAGTATTCTAAGAAAACTAACTATTCTAAGAAGCCTAACAAGTCACATTATGAAACTTTAAAAGGATTTTAAAAATAGTTTTCGCCAACGGTCGAGCCGCAACCCTATAATTTATAAATTTGGAATACGCGTGTGAGCAATGGCGCGCGCCGTCCTGATTGGCTATTGTTGCAGCAGCTTGCGCCGGCGCATCTGTCCACGCATTCACATTAAAATCATTGTTTACTGTGATTAAGTTTACACGTGCATACTTTATATCTTACATAGTCACAACCCTGCGGTTTTGTTGACCCCGTAGGCGCTAGATTTCTTCAGGTTCTTTCAGAAAGTAATACTTCATAAAGTTTCAAAATGAGAGTCTAAACATAAACAGCATAAGTTTTTGTAAATGCAAGAAGAACCATTTTTTTCTTTTATATTAATAATTCAAAGTCAAAGTAGTCTTTACAGGATTATTCTAGTACGGATACCAGTCTCTATTATAGACTTTTTTGAATCAAGTTTTTGCGTGAAACATTTTTTTCACACATATGTTTTCTCGCAGCAGATTCTATGTGGGAAAAGAAAATAATGAAACTTGATTTTAAAAGCCATATAACAGTCTTCTTGCCGTATTTGTCGTATTTGGTTGTTTTATAGATATCGTGCTTAAATGTTTAGTTCAGTTAAATTAATTACGATCAATGCCAACATCATATTGTCTGCTGCAGCTAAAAAATTTTCAAAACCTCATTCAAGACATCGATATCGATTACAAACTTAATGAAAAACATACTTACGGTTTGTAGTCATAGGGTACCGGCAGAATAAAATAGTAGCTACCTCTGCATCTGATTGAGGTACCGATACTATCAGATAGCGAACAGATGTGATTCCGAAACAGCATAGAGCAAATGCTGCTGGGCGAGGATAGGCAGCAGCTACCTAGTCGTGGCTACCCACTGCGATTACTACTGCATTACTAGGAAAAGCGTATCCCCAGCAGTAATAAACATTTGAACTTGGTTGATGCAAATGTTTATCAGGGATTATTTAGGATCAGGAATTTACAAACATACAGGTTTTTCCCGTTATGACTAATTACGTTCGTTACTATTAATTGGTTATTTATTAAACAATTTTTTCCTTCACACGTTCCGCGAAGATAAGAGTTCGCGATTTAGAACACTAATGTATTGATTTTAGGGAGTCCGCGTTTTAATTGATGTTGGAATAGTCTAGTAATAAGTCCGTCTAAAAACGTGATATTTATTTTAATTTCTTAATGGTGAATTTCATAATTTGGATGAATTATTAAGTTTTCATCTACGGGCCGCTAGATGGCCTACTACTACTCACCATTTAAGTTATAGAAATTAAATAAAATGTTTGAGCACAAATAAAAAAATTGAAAATGTTTTTTTTTTTGTAATAGCACCAATAATGCTTTGATATTAATGTAGTGTACGTGATTTTTATTAATTGTTACTATTCATCGCTAGATGGCGTATCCAGTTAGCCGCTAACTGTATTATTTTCTACAAATAAAATATGTATGACTATCATAGTCATTTCTTTAAGCTGAATATATTTAAGTACTAACAATCCCGAATTAAACCCAGTTGTGATTTTCCTACTTTTTAATATTTAAAGTGCAAGTTCTAACAGATTATTAAAATTAATATTACCAAGTAAGGTGACATAATATCGAGCCCTTACCGCCAAATTATCGTAAGCGACACTTTTGATGAAAACACTTTTTTTATTGTAACTTGTATTTAAAGCCGTAACGGACATATCCCAGTCGACGTTTCCCTCCAAAAAAGAAACCGTTATAAAGTTATAGCAATTGCTAAAATTTAATTGCTTAATAATATTTATAAAAAATCCTTCTCTTGTTCAATTTGGGTTTTGTCGGTTACACTAAGACGGCGGTAAAGGCTCGATATCTTCAAGTCAAAAGGCTGATAACGCTCTAGTGATATCCTTGTAAACGCTTATTTGTCGACTTAGTCATATAAAAAAACGATGTAGTCTCTGGTCCATAAAATGTTAGGAATCTTTGTAATAAAAAATAGTTCTCAACTCATTTATCAACTACTCCTCTATGCGGTTCGTAGTTGCTAAAGTTTTATGGCACTCAGAAAGCACTTCATATCCCATCTGGTGACAGTGTAGCTGTCTATAGACTTGCTTATATCTTAGTCATAAAAGCTTGTTGTCTGGTTAATATTATTTAGTGTGTATTATTTAGACATTTCAAGAATTAAGCACTTAAATAAAATCAATAAATTCACACCTCATACCAGCCATTAGAAGTCCACTGCTGGACATAGGCATCTCCAAGAAAGGAGGTTTTTGCAAATGATTGCCGAACTGGACAAGCATGTTGGCAATCGCAGAACACAGCTTTCGCGACAGGGATGCTGCCGACCCTGTGAATTTGAGCCGCACTGTTTCCGATGGATATACCGCTATCTGTCGGTTCTGGTACCTTAGTCTTACGACACCTGGTGCAGTGGGAGGCACTATTTTACTTTGCCGGAACCTCACGGCACATTTCATAAATTGATTTGACTCCAAGAAAAGTCGCTTTAAACACTTGTTTTAGATTAGACAACAGAGTATGGTCGTGAGGCACCGGCAGAGTAGAATAGTACCTCCTCCTGTACCAGGTGTCGTAAGAGGCGACTGAAGTACCGGCAACGACAGATGGCGGTATATCCATCCGACACAACGCAGCTTAAGTATTACAGGGTGAGGACGGGTAGCAGCATTCTTATCGAAAAGTTGCACCCTGCGATTGTCACTACGCCTGCCCAGAGCGGCAATTACGAGCAAAAACTCCTTTCTTGGGTAGGCCTATGTCCTGTAGTGGATCTTTTGCGGCTGCTATAATGATGATGAGAGAAAAGAGGAAACTTGAGTATAAAACTTTAATAACTATTTATACCCAGATACAGAACAAATACAAATATTCTTAACATAAATTGTTTGTGCTGGGTAGCGATCAAACCCACGACCCTTGTCGCTCAAGAGAGTATCACCATCTGCGCCATCGGGCCCGTCAATCAAATCAAATCGTACCTACTTGAAGCCGTAAATTGGTAATATAAATGTCTGTCTGTTAGTTACGCATTGTGGCCTAACTGTTTAAGCGATTTTGCTTAAACATGCCATTTATTAGATTTTAACCTGTTTTAAAGTTCACACAGATAACGACACGGTAGAAAACTAGTAAGTATACATTTTATAGACATTACATCCTCTATATTTACTTCCACATTTGAGTTGCATTGGCATTATTGCTATAATGTGACAAAGTTATCCATTATAATTAATAATTTGTCGTTTATTTTACTGTAACCTTTTATTTCATAACTTGGTGAACGTTAAGAGGTCATCAGTCATCATTGTCATATCAGCCGTGGTAAGTCCACATGTGAAGTTGTGACATAGGCCTTTTCAAGAAAGGAGTAATTTGCATAAATGCCACCCACACTCGGCTGTCTTAGCTTCGCGGCAGAAAGGCTGCTGCCCATCCCCAACAATGTGTTTAACCTGGCTATACCATCTCTCGGTCTCTAACGATGCAGATCATCTTGAGCGCCAAACTTAGGGTTAAATCCAAACCCATCGCAAATATATTCATATGATGAATATGAGTATTTGTTCCACAGAACAAACAAATCTAGGAGACATTTATATATATCTAATCATTATATTAGTCGTGAGGTACCGGCTGAGTAGAATAGAACCTCCATCTGTATCAGATGTCGTAAGAGGTAACTAAGGTACCAGAACCGACAGATGGCGGTATATTCATCCGAATCAACATCCGAATAGCTCAAATGCACTGGGCGGGGATGGGCAGCAGCATCTCAATTGCAAAAGCTGCGCTTAGCGTTTGCCCAGAGCGGGAGCTATTGGCAAAATTTCGCCTTTCTTGGGGAGCCCTATGTCCTACATAGGACTTTCTTTGACTGATATGTTGAAGTATTATATTTGTGATTCCTTTATTGTATGATATCAGATACACAAGTGATGTAAGCTACTTATCACGGAGTCAGGTCAACGTATGAAATGTCGTGTAAAATTATTATTATTATTTAATCTACTCTACCTATAAGTAAAGTATAACTTACGGATTTCAAATTAACAAATGGAAATTAACGTGTTAAAATAATGTTCATTTACAATATATATTAAGCGTGATGATTCCAATCCTACTCGATGGGCTGTAATTTTCTTTAACCTCAAACTGCATGTATAAATTTAACGCCTCGCAACCTTTACTTACCCCCGGCATAATATCTGTCTTATTATGCGGTATGTTGGTTTTGAAGAGGGTTAACTTCATTTGACATAGTTTTATGACAATAATAAATATAAAGATATGAGTCTTATGCGTTGTTAAACAAACATAGTCAATATAAAACAAAATCCGGTACCGATTTTCTTGAATTAAAGTCAATTATCAAAAGTGAGAGGTAGATCTTACACAAAAGTCGTCCTCATTGGTTACTCACCTCACTCATTTGATCATCGCTGGATCCCGTTTGAAAGAGTCAGCGAAATTAATGGGTAATGCAATACAATATCTTCAAGTCTTAAAATTGGCAACACGGTAGTGATATCCCTGTGATAACACGAGCGTCTATAGGCTGCGGTGACGCTTACTATCTCGCAAACCGTATGCGGACTTTGATATAAAAAAATAACTAAGGTTATTCATTAATAAACGCAGTACATCATTTATGTACCATTTTGACCAATATTTAGTTTAAAGTAAAAAACTTTATTGTCATTGTATTATGGTGCAGGATAAAATTAAATTACAGAATTAATCAAATTTATTTACTATGTATCATATAATATAATCAGTTTCTACTATTCACCGCTAGATGGCGTAATCAGTAGTTTTCTGGTGCATAGGATTCAAAAGATGCCACTCGCATGCGCATATGATTTTATCTTTAAAAAGTAGCAAGATTATTTCGTTTTTTTATTATTTTATAGTTATTAAAATACTTTACTAAGTCGTAATCTTGAATCAGGGTTGCCAAGTGTAAGAAGCGATAACAGACTGTTGCATTCGGGTCGCATTTTGTATATGATCAGTCCGCCCACTCTCAAAGTCGGTTATTTTTTGCTTGTCTCTTGTCAAACAACGGGACCACTTAGTGTGGTAATATACGGTATACTCTAAAGTACACACTCACGAGGCCTCCTTCAGTGTGAGGCCGTGGGCGATGGGCCGGTTCGCCCAAACCAAGCTACGTGTAATGATTGTCAATTGTGAACATTCCTTTTTTAGATGTTAGTATATAACAATTGTGTTATGCATTTGCGCATAGCAGGTTCTGACAATATTTGGCATATATTTTTTGATCACACAACATCTCATAGATTGACCTGACTCTGAAATAAGTTGATGAAAGTACTTACAAAGTGTTACGAACATCAGACAACGAAGGAATCAAAAATATAATAATTAAATACATATTTAACATTGAGACAAAGAACGAACTCAAATATTAACCATATAAACTGTCTTCGCTGGGGACTGAACCCACGATTCTTAGCGCAGAAGATACGATCACTACCATCTGAGCCATCTGGCCCATCCGATTGCTTTGCATCTTAGACGACATATGCTGTTGATTCCGGTACACCAAAAGTTCCCAGAGATGCCAAATTTAAGTCAACGCATCGATCAAATCTGCTGTAAGTAAGTCGTAAGTCGTGTCGTAAGTCCTACGACTGAGGTATTGGAATCCACAGATGGCGGTATATGAAGCAAGGAGAAAAGGAAGGTTTATTAACACAAACGCTCTGCGATTGCCTCCACAGCTGCCCAATCGCGACAATTATGGGCAAGATTCCTCTTTCTTGGGGACAACAATGGATTTTCTATGGCTGATATGATGATGATGATGATGAACGGTCAAAAGCTCGTATGATTATGAAGCTTAAAGCAGTTAGTTATAAATCCTCTCTAACGTCTTGGGGTCCACGATCCAGGTGCTCAATTAATTGGAAAAAAGCTAATTTAACTCGGCCAACCCTCCGACGTCTTACGTTTAATAAAGACGCGATTCACCATAGAGTTTTATAAATGCAAGAAATGAACAAAAATATTATTTTTACATGTTTTGTTTAAGGTTTGCGGTACCGGCAGAGTAGAATAGTACCTCCCTTTGTTTCGGGTGTCGTAAGAGGCGACTTTGAGGTACCAGAACTGGCGAGTTCATGAGAAAGTGTTTAGAAAGAGTTAACAGTATTTGTATTGTTTTATCAAACACTTTTCACATTGCTGTACTCAAGTTCGAAGGGCAGTGAAATTACTAGACAGAGTGACATAATGTCCTTTTTAATTTTCACAGTAGTTTCACTGTTTACTTATAAATGACAAATATATATAAATGAGCATTATGTGTTGTTAAATAAACATAGTCACTATAAAACAAAATCTGGTGACGATCTTCTTGGGTTAAAGTTAACTCTATAAATTCATAACGGAACAAGTAAGAGGTAGACCAACAAACAAAGGTTGTTTGTATTGGTAACTCTTACTCTCACTAATTTCTTCCGATAAACAAAAAATGTATTGATGTGTTCCGATTCCCGGCGTTGAAATTACAGGGTAAAGTGACTTAATATCTTTATGGCACAAACACGGACGTCTATAGGAAGCGCTAATGCACTAGGCGCCACGTGAACTGTGTGGGAACTTACAAATATTATAGATTAACTACACATTAATTAATGGATAAAGTAAATCAAAACTAATATTTAGTTTAAAGTAAAAAAAATATTCATCTCTTCCATTTTGAAGGGTGAAATTACTGGGTAATCTGTTACTAAGTTGGCAACGCGCTAGTGATATCCTAGTGATAACACGAGCATCTATAGCCTGCTGTGACGCGCACTATCACACGGACCGTAAGCTTGTTTGTCGACATAGTCTTATAAAAAAAACTATGGACATGTCTATCCCATACTTAGCTCTCGCGCCAGATGGCTAAGCACCAGTAAAGTCTCCACCTGGTCGAGACCAGCCGGCCACATCGGCCCGCGGGGTGTGCGCGACCCCATTGTCTTAGATTGGAAAAGATAGCGGCAATTACAGGGTTGACTTTGGTAGCGTGAAAAGGATCTTTATTACTCTTTAATTCGGTTAAGCGAGCCGAATGTAGACGGGTGCTTCCAATGCGAGTTTAGATGGCTGATTCGTTTGACTATTTTATCAAAAAGGGTTAATGGAATGAAAAATTATGTTTTTTATAGATTTGTGTAATTAATGTGAAAAAAATTAACCAAAAAACTTCAGTGGATTTTCGGTTCACCATAAACATTCATAAATTCTTATAGGACGAGGAACTTTGTTTTATAGTAAAATAGAAACACCTACTGCGAAAGAGTTACGTCATACCACAAAATAATACAAAATGCAAAGACTGTTTTTCTATTTTATAAAGATACAAATATGTGGTGTGTAATATGTTGTTTTGACAACAGTAGAGAAAGAAATGTTAGGGTTGGATGAAGATTGAACATGTAGAAAGGATGGATCAACAACAACAACAATAAACCATTCTAAAATAGAAACCTAAGCTCTATACTGGTCTTTATAAACTTCGACATCTTTAGAATTGTGTTATGACCTAATTCTAGCAAATGAGCGTGATCATTTAATAATTATTTCAATTTCTAAAACATTGCGCTCCAAAAAAGCTAATTTAAATTACCCTAATCATCAAACGCTATCATACCACCGGCATGTCATCAAAATGTTGCGGTATGCGCCATCAGAAATGTAAATTGACCCGTGCCATCTGCCACGCCACCTGGTGGACAATGAATTAATTATGAAATTGTGGCACGCGCCGCATTAGACCAGCCCAACGCGATCCGTGACTACTGCTTGCGCCGTTGTGAGGCAACGTCGTCTTTCCTTCAATTGATTATTGCTAAATCTTAACTTATAATATGCGAAAGCATATTATTTCTACCTCTAAAACATTTTGAAGGTACCTCAAAGATACCTCAATCTCACCTATTTCTACCGCCAAATAGCGGTGTTCGCATTTCTGTGTTCCGGATGGAAGGGTGAGAGAGGCAGTGAAATTACAGGGTAAATGTGATATTGTATGTTCAGTTCACAGTGGTTGGCGACACGCTAGTGATATCTTTGTGATGACACGAGCGTCTGTAGGCAGCGTATATAATTAAAACATAATTGAATTCCCACAACATCTCATACATTGACCTGATTCCGTGATAAGTCGCTTAAAGCACTTATGTTACGGACATCAAACAACAGAGGAATCACAAATATACTACTTAAATACATATATTTAACAGCCAGACACGGATTTAAATATCATCATATAAATATTTACAAACGGGGATCAGACCCACTACCTTTGGCGCACAAGACAAGATCACTACCATCTGCGCCATAGAGTAGAATAGTACCTCCCCCTGTACCAGGTGTCGTAAGAGGCGACTAAGGTACTAGAACCGGCTTATGTGTGTAACTTATATATAGGCAGACACACGTTCGTATTTATATTGTTAGTATCGATATAAGCGTAATAATAATTCTTTTAAGATATATTGCCAAGAAGGTTTCAGTAACTTTGGCGTGAGGTACCGGTAAAGTAAAATAGTAGCTCTCCTTATGTTGAAAAGCGCGACTGAAGTATTGAAAACAACAGAAGTCGGGATAAGCAGCAGCATTCCTGTTACAAACCTACGCTCTGTGATTGACACTACGCCTATCCAGCGCAGTAATTATGGGCAATAATCCGCCTTTCCTAGGCGCGCCGGTCCAGAAGTTACAGATAAATTTTAACACCATTTCAAAACTCACTTGAAAACGACAGCAGTTACTCGTAACGTTTATATAAGAAACAGAGTCTGTCTGTCTGTGAACTGCATTAAAGGCGGAGCTCAGAATAAACTGGTGGCCGATAAAACATTGCCCTTTTAATTAGCATGACAGTGCAGTCATTTGCCACGACACGATATATGGTGTCAAGTCTTCATGGTCATTTGTGACCCGGCCCGCGTTCTAACGGTTATTATGAAACAGTAATTTCTTTTTATATACAACACCTCATATATTCCTTATAGATCTTATTTATATAATATATATGTAAATAATATGTGTACCTCATTCACTTCCGCTCTATATATTTGTGTAGTCATTCTACTTTCATCCATCCTTTCTACATGTCTGACTAAACTAACTCAACATTTCTCTACTGTTGTCACAACATCATCTTTTATACCACATCAATCTCTTATCACACAATTCTTTCTATCTCAAACTCACACCATACATACTTCTAAGTGCTCTCATTCATAATATTAGACTATAAACACACACTCACATTTACACCTACATGCACATTACAGAGCGTAATTGCCTATAAGAACAGGCTAGACCTAGTCTAGGTACTTAAGCATCAAAATGTTTGTATTGATCACAGATACCACTGCTAGATAATGGCCTCACTAAGAAAGTCGGAATCTGCCCATTATTGCAGCGCTGGCCATGCGAGGTGGCAATCGCAGAGCCGAGTTATACGATGGAAATGCTGCTGCCCATCCCCGCCCTGTTGCATTTGAATTACAGTGTTTACCACACTGTCGGCTGGTTATACTGCCACTTGTTAGTGCCGGTACCTCAGTCGCCTTTTACAGCACTTGGTATGGGGGTACTATTCTACTCTGGCGGTATCACAAGTTATAATTTTAAAGTTCTTAAATGTTTGTGATTTATTTAAGAAATAAATTGGCAGTAACCACCACTTCCAATTACTAACATTATTATTTAGTATGTATGTTTTTGAACAAAGCTAAGTTCTTTGTGTCAAATATAAATTGACTATCGACGTCCAAGGGGTCATCAGCGGAATAAATCAATCAGTTTCCCCCTACATGCGTATGTTAAACTGGCGAGACTTGGGTAGTTTTATTCGAAACATTGATAGTTCTAAGTCCAGATGTAGCCGTTTCTACAGAGATGTTACGGAACAAACATAATGCAACCGGCTGCAACAGGGGTCCCCAAACTACTTGATTGGGGGGCCGCTCGTCAATATTTCAAAATATTCAAGTTTGAGCAGCAAAGACACGAATAGCTACATAAATTTTATTCTAATAACTATGTGTCTTGTTAACAACAAACAATGGCTCACAAATGATTTACTATATTTAGTAACCTCCAATTTGTAAATTTGCTGTACATAGAAATATTTATCTAGATATAATCTAGAATAGTACCGGTTGAGTAGAATAGTACCGCCCTCTGTACCAGGTGTTGTAAGAGGAGACTAAGTTACTAGAAGCGATAGATGGCGGTATATCCATCCGAAACAATGTAGTTGAAATGCATGGGATGGGGGTGGGTAGCAGCTTCTACATCGCGGTAGTTGCGCTCTGCGATTGCCAACACGCTTACCAAACGCGGCAATTATTGGTAGAATTCCCCCTTTCTTGGTAAGGCCCATGTCCAGCAGTGAACAAAAATTCTTTTAAGACACTTTGTATAAAGAGAGATATCATTCTACTCTCCTGATACCATTCTTAGCAAAACGATTTCAAATCTAATATTTCTACAGCAAATTTACTAATTGAAAGTTACAAAATACATGTAAAATATTGGAGATATATAGATGGTTCGATTGTGATTCCTCTGTTGTCTGATGTCCGTAATACAAGTGCTTTAAGCGACTTATCACGGAATCTGGTCAAGATAATTTTTATTGTTGGAAAAAAGTTCATAATCTCGCGTCGGGAAAGGCTAGATGGAAACAAAATTAGACCAAAAGTTGTAACGACACTTTTTGCTAAGTTGAAAGCCGGGCGGCGTACGTGTGTTTCTCTGTCTGTCTCTCTCCCTCTCTTACTCTCATAGAAAGCAAGCCAGTTATTTTCGTTCCGTCTTTCTATTTCGCATTGAACAGTGTGGTGTCGCGACGATTGTTTTTGTTAGGTGTATAGAGGTTTTGTGTACATAATAAATATAATAATAATAAATGATTAATCGAAAGGAACTTCGTTCCATCCGGGTGTCCTGTGACACCTCTCAATTGTTTTAGTCTCTAGTTACCTACTCAAGTTAGGTAAATGAAAAAAAATCACCTTTAATATGTCCGTGGTCCGGATCGTGCCCGCGGCCCTCTATTTAGTTACCCATGGGCTATCGTGCGCACGCGCATCTGCATACAATGGCCGATTTATTCCCCGCGATCGTTGTGCGCTCTGTCATAGAATAAGTTAGTTTTATACGCTTATTATGCAGCAGATGTTTTTGTTTGTGTTACTAATTGTTTTTAATTGTACTGTAAATATTTGAGATAATTTGAACACTTGTACTAAGAAACTAATTAAGAAAGACAACGAAAGTAAGAAAAACATTTTATTATCTACACAAAATAAATTAACCATCATAATTAAATAAAAACAAAATAGATAATACAAAGGGTGGGAACAAAGGGAAATACAATAACTTAGATAACAGTATTAGAGAGTGCTGTAATAATATTTGACAGAACTGACTGCACAAATATATAAAGCGGAAGCGAATGGAAGAGAATTACTGGGTCAGAAGTACTAAGAATAAACGAGCGTGTATGAAAGGACAAATGCGAAGAAAGAAAGGTAGAGAGGTTTGCCAAGATCGTAGCAAGTAGAGATCCAGCAGGCGTGATGTATATATGTGTATACATATAAATAATGTAATTTAAATCACTTCGAAAATATTCGCAACGTTCGCATTAATACCAATTTTATATCGTCATAACGGCATTTCTCTCGGCGTGCCGTATCGCTATATCAAAACACCTTTTTGTCCGTCCGTCCATATATTAGGCTTAAGTTACTAAATTGTCGGTTCACGCGACATCTCCGCGGGATGCAAGAGGTATTACGACATGTTAAAATAGTTTGTTAAGGGGTCGTCGTTTACAGGGAAATATTGCACTTTCTATATGTTGTTCTCCCGCAGTTCTCTAAAGCTGCTTGGGCATCAGGCACTTATGTAACGACACAGAACACTTTCAGTTTTGGTGCTGGCACCGAAAGAGCTTCACAACAGAGAAAACCAACCTGTTAAACATTTGACGAATATTGTGAACATCAAATTAAACAAAACAAATCGGAACTTGCATCGTAATCGGATCAACAGGATTATATACTAGCGTTATCCAACTTCGTTCAGGAAGTAAATAAATAAAATTAAAGCGTCTTTAAATCCAAATTAACAGCTTTTCACTAAATGCATATACTGTTTAAACTACTATCTAATTGTATGTTGTTGCGGCTAACCTCTGAAACGGACAAGCCGATTTTAACGGAATTTTCACTGACAGATAGCTTTTGTCATAAGGAATAACTTAAGCTATTTATTACTTTCACTGAAATCACGCGGGTAAAACTGGGGCTCTTATAGTTAAATAAATAATGAGTTTATTAATTTGGGAGGAACTCATAATTTAATATTAATTCAGCTATATTTTTATGAGAAGAAACTTAAACTTGAAACTTAAACTGAAAGAACTTTAGATTATTATATTATTGAATATTAGATTTGCAGAAGAAGAAACCATGTATGTCAAATAGGTGACAATTAATGACAGAATACTAAAAACTCAAAATCTTATCTGTAAACTATCTTCAAGTATCAGCATCACTCATTCTCCAACACAAATTAATGAACCAGCTGTAAACGTGTTTTAAAACCTAGTTCGAACTGTCTAGTTTTAACGTAGGCTACTCAATAAACTATTTGTTCAAATGTCTCATGATAACCCTACAAAGTCATCAAGTTCATCGGTTATTTAAGTAATATTGCAATTATATAAAAATATTATTACTTAAAATAATTGTTTGTTAAGCCTAGTTAAAAATACCTGTAGCCTATAAATAAAAATATCGGCAATACTGATATTTTACAGTTTTAAAACGTATTAATCAATTTTTACATTTTTGATTTAACGTTCGGGTTACCTTGTACCCGTTCCTAAGATTAACACAGATGTTCTGTCATGATTTCAATAGCTATCCAAGGGTTTTTTGTTTTTGTTGCTTGTTTTAATAATTTTCTTTCGGGACACAGGATTTCATTGTTACAGCCATTTCAAGTCCACTGCTGGACATAAATTAGATTTGAAATCGTTCCGCTAAGACTGGTACCGGTAGAGTAGAATATTATCTCTCTTTAAACAAAGGAGGAGTTGTCGTAGGAGGTAATTTCATCATCATCACAGCCTTTGAAAGTCCGATACTGGACACAGGCTTCCTCAAGAAAGCAGGAATTTAGTTTTTGTTGCCAGTTTTCGTGACGGGGATGCTGCTGCCCAAGCCCACTCAGTGCATTTGAGCTGCACTGTAGATGAATATACCGCTATCTGTCGGTTCTGGTACCTTAGTCGCCTCTTACGACACCTGATACAGAGAGAGGTACTGTTCTACTCTGCAGCACAGGATTTGTGTGTTAATTTTCTTGACCTCTTTTTGATGTACACGCTTCCACTTAATAGTCTGTTTGGCGGTCGGCGCGTGGCCACTTCGCAGGGCGCCTCCGTCCGATTATATCTCCCCATCTGCCACCATATTGCTCAGATGACAGCCACATTATGCGATAACGGAATTACTGTTGATTGTTGCCCGACTCACCGTTTATTGTCCTTTAATTTTGTTATAAAATAAATAATAATTTGAACTAAACTGTAGTTTGGATTCGTACAGTGTATTTATATTTGTAAACGTTTTCTTTTTGCGTTTTTCTCTTTCACATTGTGAAATAAAATATTTAGATTCTCCAGTTTTGTAATGTGGCGGTTACTATGTAGTTTATTTCTTTTATGTTTTCATCATACCAGCTATTGAGTCCACCATACCAGCAAAAAGGAGGATTTGCCTATAATTAACGCGCTGGGCAAGCGTGTTGGCTATCGCAGAACGGACGGAGATGCTGCTGCCAACTCCGCCCTGTGCATTTGAGCTACACTGTTTCGGGTGGATATACCGCCATCTGTCGGTACCGGTACCACAGTCGCCTCTTACGACACCTGGTTCAGGGGATGTACTATTCTGCTCTGCCGGTACTCTGCCTATGATATTACATGAGTCTAACCGAGTGATCTAACATTTCTGACGATCGAACCCGGGTCTTGCACTTCTAAGGCGATCTACATCTATTTACAGGAAGAAATGTCACACAAAGGTCGTCTGCATTGGTACTTCACTCTATATATATATATACTACATATTATACCACACTCTATATTATACCGCCAAACTGCAATTTTCGTATTGCTGTATTGCCTTTCTTTCTTCTTACTGGGCGATGTGACGTAATATCTTTATGTCACAAGGTTAGAAACGCTCAGTATCTTTGTGATAACGAGGGTGTAAAGGCTGCGGTGTCGCTTACTATCGGAACGGATGCTTGTTAGTCGACAAGGACAAATAAAAACAATTAGAAAACACTTCTAACATTCGCGTTATAATATGATCTTCAAATATCAAGAGCTTTAAGCACCCACATCGTTTGCTCGAATAAAAAATTACTGCAATTTTTTTGCCAAAAACTAATGTGCACAAACGTATCGTCAGTTCAATACCACGTAAGTAACGATTGTAAATAAGGTTCGAAATTCGAAGAAAAAAGTCGAAATTTGAACCTTACTAACTTACGCTACATACGTTATATTGAAGTATCACTGACGACATGTGCAATTTGGCGAGATCTCAAACCATAAGTGGACACTCTTAACATAATCAGATTAACACCAACCAATCATGCAAAAACGGTTTTAAACTGTATCGAAGATAAGATACAAAATCGTGTGACGACATCTGTTTTATTTTCCATATGTTTTAGATTATTCCTCTCGGATGATTAATACGTTTTTAAGCTGCATCATTAATATCAATCGGCAGATGTGTGCAGTTTGCTGGTGGAAAATAATAAAAAGTATCGACGCCTCTCTCAGTGCGCGCGCGCCCCGCTGGGCTAAAAAATTGTTATAAATCGACCCTTGATTGAATGTGGGGTTGTATTTTAGAGGTGTAATTAGCCGGTTCATAGCCAGTAAGCAGTACATAATAACTAAATAAACATAGCTCTTTACATATAGAAAGAATTTCTTGTCTTCATATGTGCTGTGTAAACTTGTTTTGAACATTCATTAAAGAGAAATCTTTAATTAAGTATTTCCCGTTTCCTTGAGAATACAGAGCTAAAATATAACAAATAGTGTAGTTTTTTATTAGTGAAACTATATATATTAAATTCGTGTAATGTTTTCACTGAACCCAATAAAAAAAAAGTTAGCCTTAGTTAAAATCAGCTGTTTATCTGCCAATTTAAGGCTCAATAGAATTGGTACAAGCGTTTCAGAGATTTGTTGGTACAAACAAAAAGATGGACGGAAAAAATTAATAATTTTTAACTTATTTTAATATAATCTATGCGTTTCGTGAATGGCCGTTAATCTGGAATTACAAACAGACATTTAAACTTTTTTCTATGCATAGTTCATAAAAACGTGAACGTGTGTGTACGGAATGCAGGGAGAACTAGTGAACAGGCTTTATTTATTAATCTACTAGCTTTCCGCTATAGATATATATATCTATTTATCTTCATCATGATATAATTCATAGAACGTCCACTGCTTGGTAAAGGCCTTCCTAAGAAACGACGATTTATGCCAATTATAGCCGCACTGGGCAGGTGTGGCAATCGTAGAGTGTTACTTTGCGATGAGGATGCTACCCATACCCGCCCTCGTCCATTCGAACCAGTACTATTCTAATCTGCAGCTACCCGACGACTTGCGTATATCTATGAACATTATGAAATGAACATTTATTTAATTGAAACACTCTACAGTTTATAAAAGACCCCCATGAATACATTAATAAGAAAATTAGCTTAATGTTAAAAAATCACTCGCCAACGTAACGAATTTAACCGCAACCTAGCGACATCTATAGTGAAGTGATACGGGTCTATTATGAAACGGGCTGAGTGATGTGGGTTAATTCAACGCGGAAGTGTTATCAATTTTTATACAAAACCCCCCGTATAAAATTTATGAATGGACGTCATAATTTTATACTTTGAGAGAGTATTGTTCGGAGCTTGAAGATATTCTAAATTTGTCATGAATCACGTCGTGATAAATCTTAAATTTTCGCTTACAATGTCATTGTTTCCTAAATATTTTTGCCGCATTTTTGTATTCAGTTTTCTTTAACATTAACTTTGTAATAACTTTATTTTAATCAATATATCGAAGTATCGATATCGTTCATGGGCTTCAGCTATTCGCTACTAGATGGCGCTAGTCCAAATTACTAAATATTTGTATGCTTTTTAACTTTTTGAATAAATTTATAATTCACCGTGATTAACAAATACTTTGTTATTTCAGGCAAATATATATAAGTATAATTTAAATGAATTATTATGTCTACTGCTGGACATATACATTCTCGTTTTAATGGATTTTCTATCCAAGCTGCAATAGCGTGGTAGCGCGCATCTTGGGTGTGTTGCTGCTATGACGATATCAAGTTACATGTTAGGTATGCCGCCATCTGTCGGATCCGGTACCTAGGTCACCTCTGAAAAAATGATTTAAGTCTGTCTTTCTACGTTACGGCTTTGCTATAAATGTAGAAATACAATAAAGTGGGCAATTTGAAACTGAAAATAAAAAAACTTAAAAGTTACGCCAATCTGGCCCAAACGAGGTCAAAAAGAAAAAAAATTAACACGCCTGTCTCATTCCGCGGCCACATAAATCATTGGAAAGCAAACCAAACCAAATGGTTTGCTTATAATTTTTTTGGTGTATGGAAAAAATCGCCTCATGCCATGGTGTCGGGTTTCGGACATCTGTGGTTTGTCTAAATTATACAAATGTACCCAATTGTTTATGGTTCGTGAACCTGTTTCACAATAACAAAAAATGTTTGGTCACTGATGATTATGGTAATGATTTTTTTATTGTAAGATTTTTTCCTTTTTATTCGATTAACTCCACTTTTAAACCATAGTTAAATCTATTTCTAGATAATATTAGATGTCTCTGACATACACTGCCTATATAATAATAACTTTATTCAACAACAAAAGGAAACTTAAACTAAAATACATTTTGATACTTAGGTACCTAAACTAGGTCTAGCCTGTTCTTATAGGCATGAAGCTCTAGGTTATCTTATTTATTATAGATTCACATTAATAACGTATTGAATTATACATTTGCAGGCATAAGTATACCAAAATGTCAATATTTAATTAATATACATTCTTTTACATAATAATACAGTATTATGAAAATTAGAAAGTAAAAAAAAATTAACCGTGTAATATTTTTTTTCTGAAATGTATACTAGCTTTTATTTATGACTTCGCTTGCTTGGAGCCGTTGCTCGTGAAAATCCTGATATATGTATATCCTGTTAATATACCTCACGGATCGAATCGGGTTTTGTTCACAATTAAATGTAGGAAACCTATTTTCTTATTTACAGTCTAACTTTTAGGATAACTTCTTTGCTAGTGAAGATATTGTCAGATCGTCTTACCGAGTTTGAAATTAAACAGGTCAATAAAGTAGCAAAATTATACTTTTGTTAACATCGTTGCTCGTTCAATATCAGCCAGTTATAACTTATATTCGAGTTTTTTTTTGTTATATCCACGGCATTTCTTTGTGTTTTTAAAATACGTGTACGCCCATCTATTATTGTCGAATATTGTTTTCTCGGTAAGTGTATTTATTGTACCTTTGATGAAGAATGCACTATTAAAGTAACTTGAACTTTATCAACTTAGTCGTATCTAAGTATTCCTATCAAATAAATTTTGTATACATATTGTGTGTTCTGTTATTAATTTTCTGTTATTTCGGAATTATAGGTTAAATTAGTTTGTTCTAATGGCGAATACTTCCGTGGTATAAACTCCAGCTTTATCGGAGAGCTCTACTTCCAGCTGTAGCCCGTCTGTGGCTGCTATGATATTGATGATATGATGACGATGATAATGAAGGGCATAGGAAAATTAAAGCACCGTTTATCAATTATGTTTTCAGTCACATCAACAATATGGTTATTCATCATTATTACAGCCTTTGGACGTTTACTGGTGTACACAGGCGTCACCAAGAAGGGGGAATTTCGCCCATAATTGCCGTTTAGGGCAAGCGTGTTGAAAAACGCAGAGTGCAGCTTTCGCGACGGGGATGCTGCGGCCTATCCCCATCCTGTCTATTGAGCTACACTCTTTCGGATGGATTTACCGCCATCTGTCAGTTCTGTTACCTTTGTCGCCTCTTATGACACCTGGTAAAGAGAAAAGTAGTATTCTTCTCTGCTGGTACCACACAGCATTTTTGACTTCCATAGGTATCTATTTGTTTTCTGCTCATAGACTTTTCTAAACTTGCCTCGAATAATCTCTGGTCTAAATGCAAATGTAGCCATGTAATACTTTATAGTCTCTGAACCGAACAGGCACACGAAGCTAATTTCGTATTAACAAAACCAATATAACTGGCAGCCTAGGTACATAGCCAACTTCGCCCTAATACATAGCAAATCATCTTGAATTTCCAATCTACAAGCTACAAACATTAGTTAATTCTCATTTCTTCATACAACCTTCCTGAACCCATACAAACCTTGCTCTGATAATTTCAAACACAGGAAAACAACCATTATGCGTATAATTGTAAGGAACATTATTGTGTATTTCCAAAATAGACCAGAAATAGTTTTTCTGAAAACACATTATAATATTTTATGTACACGCTTAATACAATAAATATCATTTAATTACGCTAATAACAAATGTATTATGTATATTTAGTAGAGGTAGACCAAAGGTCGTATGCATTTGTAATTCACCTCACTTCACTCTCACCTATTTATACCACCAAAATTGTTCGCGTTGCTGTGTCCGGTTTAAAGAGTGAAAGAGGTAGTGAAATCAGTTATATGTCTAGGTAATAGTGATATAGTATTTTCAGTACACAAGGTTCGTGATATCTTTGTGATGACACCAGGGTCTTTAGGCAGCGGTCACGTTTGTCATCAAGCGAACCGTATGCTTGTTAACTGACTGAAAATACAAAGAAACAACATTTAAAGTATTATATCGCCTCTTCATTAATATCGTTTATTTTAAAAATTTCATATTATCGAAATACACAAATCAATTGAAACGTCAATCCGACATTAAATCACGTGATGCGCCCTCTATCGACTTCCATTCAAAACTTTTATAAATTTTAAATTATTAAATGTCATTTCATTTCGTAGATAGATGGACGAATCCAATGGCCAATTGTAAATTTATCAAATAACCGAAATAAATGGATATTTAACATTACAAAATTTCCTCACAATATAACCCTAAATTCAAATCAATTATACCCCAAATAGTACTTTAAAACCCCCCCAAAGTGCTCGATCTGTCACCATCAATCAACATCACAATCCTTCATCAGTACTCTCCCGGTATCATTAAGCAACCCATTGGATCCAGGAATCAATTGGACATGGTCTGGGTGGATGGGTCTATCTGAGGTGTTTTAATTCATTCCCTCACGCTTTGAAGTTAACCAAGATGGCTGATAATTAACCGTGGTAATTTGGAATTTAGGATTTTTGTAGCGAATGGTTTGTTAAAACTATTTAGAACAAATCTGAACTATTTTTCTTATATCTTTACTAATATTATATATGCAAATGATTGTGAGTCTGGACGTATGTTTGTTTCTCTTTGACGCTGGAACGGCTGACCAAACTTGATAAAATTTGGCACAAACATTATTGATAGCCTGGAGTAACGCATAGGCTTATTTTTTGTTCCAAAAGCATGTTCCCGTGGGATAGATATGGCTTTTAATTTTTCTCAATGAAATCGGCACGACCTTTTTCTCAGTTCAGAAGTCAGAGAGTGACATAAATTTCTTTCTGGATCTTCAGGGATGAGATACAAAGTAAAGATCTCGCGGACAAAGGTGAGGGTGGAAGTTTAGTATATTTTATGGTAAAAGTTTGTCAGGATGATTGGTTATTATAAAGATCCTTACCTGGTGCAACATTTGTGGTTGTTCTGTGTGTCTATTTATTTATTGTGTGGTACCGGTAGAGTAGATACTACACGAGGTAATATTACATGAGGTAGACCTCGTAAGAGATAAAAAATTGACTATCCGTTTGATGAGCTCGTACGTTTTTATAATCCACTTGCTGTGCCCGCGACTTCGTCCGTGTTCTTACATTATTTTGCGTAACTTTAACCTTTTACGCAGCGCACGCAATAGAGTCCCTCAAAACGTATATTTTTAGCACGCTTTTGTCACATTTCTGATTGATGCTCCGATCCTATTAGTTGACTCATAATATGGCTTTAGTTACTCCTTATTATATCAGCTATCTGCCAGTAAAAGTTCCAACAAAATCGGTCCACCGGTTTCAGAAAATGTTATATTGTTATATTTACCGTGTATACATTCATATGCACTCAGTAAAACCCAGTTATTTTAGTATTACTTTGGTGTTTGAGTGTATGTTTACATTCCAATTTTATTTATATGGTCTATGACAAAATATCCTAATAGTCAATTCGTGGGAAATGCGGTTATACGGGGACAGTTGTTATCAAAACGAGCTAAAATAAATAGAAATGTGCAATAACAATCAAGTTTATGCTTTTTACATTGACTCCATTGTTGGGGTATAGCCACAGAATTAAATTAGTTTAAATGAGGGGATCTAATTTACGTTATACGAAACAATAGGCGAGTTGACCGGCGGGAACTTGTATTTTTATTCTAGTCCCGTTTATCCCAAGTCCCATCTTAAATTGATCACAGTTGAAGAAAACGTTATGCAACCTTATTTTCAGAGCTGAACAATTGCTAGTAACGACATCTAGTGACGAAAACACAAAATATTATATATTACGAGTTTTATTCACACACATTTGCATTACGATATTTTCGTCCTGAAGGTATTTAAAATAAATAGTTTAATCTGGGTAATTTCCAAAATTCTGATTAATAAATATAAATCTGTTGAAATTTTACTTTCTCTACGGAAATGGAAGAGATTTTGAAAATTTCAAAAACGCTCAAACCTTATTTGTTTACAAATATTAGTACCCTGTCAGAATTACTTTAATTAAGCTTTTCTTTTTTATATTACGTAGGTAGTCTGCAAACAAGCATTCGGTCCGGTCCTTGACACAAGACAACGACAAGCGTGTCGCCATATTTATATTTATTACTTCATATTAATATTTACCCCGTAATTTCACTGCCTCTATCACCTTTCAAACAGGAACACAGCAATGCGAACACTACTTACTATTTGGCGGTAGAAATAGGTGAGAGTAAGGTACCAATGCAGACGACCTTTGTAAGAGGCCTAACTCATGTATCAGTGATATATAAGAAGTGAGATTGACTCTTAACGCATAGTTCCGAGATCTTGTCTTGCAAATATTAATAAGTAGTATCGGAAGAGTAGAATAGTAGGTACCTCCCCTTTTACGAAGAGGCGACTAAGTTACCAGAACCGACAAATGGCTGTATATCCATCTGTAACAGGGTAGCTCAAATGCTCTGGACGGCAATGGCCAGCAGCATCCCTGCCAAGAATGATCTCCTCCTAGCTGCAAAAGCTGCGATCAGCAATTGCCAACACGATTGAATAGCGCGGCAAGCAAGATTCCCCCTTTCTTGGGGAGGCCTATGTCCAGCAGTGGACTTCCAATGGCTGATATGATGATGATGACAATTAAACATGGTGTATCTGTTTTGGATGGATATACCGCTATATATGGTACCAATTTAATGATATTATTTTATATTATCTAGAGATAGTTAAGTGCTCTTCGTAGAATTAAAATTGGCACAATTAGGGTGAACCCGTGCTAAAATAGAATGATTCATGAGATAGCAATTATTATCAATAAATCGGTACCCCCAAACTTTACCTTCATCTATAAAATACAATTCCAACGTAAAAACCAAATGAGTATATACAACTCTATTCGTTACATTGACGTTATAAGGTTTAAAATAGTCCTCTTGTTTGTAGGCCTCGTGCAGCGAGTGCATTATATATCTTTATCACAAAAACAATTGACACTCGTAACTTTGCAGTTATCGTAATTGATAACGGTGACCCCATTTGTTACGCGATTGATGAAAAAGTCCATTAAAATTGTTGTATATTATCAATTATATCGACTTACCAATAAATAAAATTGGTGTGTCTGTTTATAATAAAGGGTATTTTTTTAGAGGTATAGAACTTTAAGTTGCCTACACATTTTTAAGAGGCGGCCATTTTGTTAGTTACATTTCAGGTGAAAAATATATTATATTTGTTTTATTCCAAATTTAAAGTTTTAGTCATTTAAAAGACTCTATATTAAAATAACAGCTTTTTATTAAATGCATATGGATGTATATACAGTACATATATTAGAATAACATTAAAAAAGTTTGTTTTTAAATAATCTCTGAAACGACTGAATCGATTTTGATGGGACAACTAATAGCAGCAGAGCATCAATAAAAAATGTGGCGAAATCTGGCGAAATATTTACGGGCACATTCATGATTTGTGAGGCATAGACTCAAAGTGACTGTAAACGGTTGAAGTTACGCAAAAATAATGAAAGAGCAAAGTCACTATTCCACTCGGGTGAAGTCACGGGCACAGCTAGTTAATTATATAGTTGATGAAATAATAATATATCTATCTATAAGAAAATAAAAGTTCCTACCATAGATATGGGTTACTTTGACCCTCGGGCCATCAAATCTCTGAGTTTGGATCAAACTATACTTACTGGGTGCAAAAAAAAATTAAAATCTGTTCAGAAGTTTAGAACTTCATCAGGGACAAACACCGTGACACGTAATTTTTGTATATATTCGTCAACAATAGGTCGAATGAATAAACATATGAAATTAGCATTTTGTAGTACTGGCCATTTTAATCTGCAGTAACTCCTGTTCGGTTAAGAATTATAAATTTAAATTTATACATTTATTTAGCTGGTACATTTCTTTTTTGAAAACGGTCGTTCATTTGTTTTTTCCTCATGATTTTTTTCTTTGGTGTCGCTTTTTACCGCCTAATGAAAAACATAGAATATTGGTATATTTACGAGTACGGGTTGTACCGTGGCACCAGTGCTGCAGAAACAGCTTGAAGGATTAATGATGTGTACGGCGCTGGTGTCGCAAAAGAGTGCATTGTACGTTTTTGTTGTGTTCACAAAAATGACTTCATATTCCTCCCGTACAAAACGTCCTCGACTGCAAAATTAACAATACTTGTACATAATACTAGCTGTCTCGGACGTTGTTCTGCCAATTAAATTATATAAAATTACTTAAATGACTACGAAATAATAGGGGTTTGTGACAGAAGGGTGAAAATTTAGGCTTGCATGTATTTGTGTATGATAAATTATAAAAAATAAAGGCCTAAATCTCCAATAGGACCGGTTGTATGCGGCCTGTGTCCAGCGCGATCCTGCGGTTTTAGTCTGATCGTCTGTCAATCTTGCGGGTGGACGCCCTACGCTGCGCTTGCCGGTACGTGGTCTCCATTCCAGAACCTTACGACCACTGCCGGTAATGTCGGTAACTTTGGTTCTATTACGAATCTCCTTATTCCTGATTCGATCGCTCAAAGAATCTCCGAGCATTGCCCTCCCCATAGCTCGTTGAGCTATTTTGAGTTGGCTTAGAAGGCCAATGGTACGATACCGATATGTTTCACTATATAACCCCCAATTATATATAAAATTGTGTTGTTTCAAAGCAATCTAAATTATTTTTTATGTTTGCTTGTGTTTTGGCGTTAAGTAGGTGTCTAGTCGACGTAAGAATAATTACAAGCAAATAAATAAGAAAAGTTATATTAATTTTTTTAGTGTATTAGGTTTTTTTTCCTTCCTTTTTTTGAAGTCGGTTTTTTTAAATACATATTGGTTTATTATATGTTAAGATAGATAAGGCCACTTTTACTTTAATTCTATTTTCTTTGTATTTTCATAATGTTTTGCATATTTTTCTATGCATGCGATTTCGGCAGCAAAAAATTGTTCATTAAAGAAGGTTTTTATAAAAATTACTGCTTTAAAATAATGGTGAAACAATTGTAGGTGGACTTTTAATTTAATAATAATATATGTATATATGTTTAAAAAAATGGAGTTGGAGACACATAAAGGGCGACACGATTACCGTTGAAGGTAATCATCTTTCTTTTGTTGTGACCACAGATCGTCAAGACATTATCTCTAATGGGAACACAAAGAGATGATAGTCGGCCAACTATAAACATATTGGTTATGACAGCGATATGAACGCGATCCAAGTACTAATATAGATCCCTAGGCATTATAATGGCTCTTTCACACATCGGTAGAGTAGAATAGTACCTCACAATGTACCAGGTGTCGTAAGATGCGACTAAGGTACGGTATATCCATCCAAGAAAAGTGTAGGTTATACGCCACTGGGCGGGGATGGGCAGCAGCGTTCCCATCGCGAAACTAAGCTCTGCTATTGCCGCTACGCCCGAACAGCGCGGTAATTAATGACAGATTCCCTCTTTCTTAGGAAGGCCTATGTTCAGCAGTGTTCGTTTTGCGGCTGTTGTGATGATAATCTGTAGGTTTGTTTCAGTTTATTTTTGAAATCGATGGACTGATTTTAGTAAGATTTTCATTGACAGCTGAAGTTAATTATTATCATGTTACGCGAGTAAACCCGCGGGGCGCGACTAGTAATAACAAATAAAATAATTAAACGGTTACCAGTTTTGTAATATTTATTTTTTATGTTAGTGTCTCAAACTTAATCCTCTCCTTGATATATCCGGAGCCAAGGCGAAACCCTATAACTTGTGGAACATTTGGTGTCGAGTGCGGATGTCCGCCGACACTTGGAAGTCCGGGGTTCGAATTACCCCCCCATATTGACATATTACACGCACTATCGATTTAAATTCAATGAACTCATTAAGTTGCAAGGGTTGGCGTCATAGAATTTTAAAAAAAGAGCACGCGCCTTTTTTTAGAATTGTAAATATATTTTGTTATATTAACATAGAATTTACATATATATATATATATACGAAATGGACACCAATGGACACATTCTAAACACATTCTGTGAAAGACGACGCTACGTTGCGAACGTTCCCATCAAATTGTTTGAATGTTGTGCTACCATGAAATATACGAATATATTTAAAGAATGACATCCAAATCATTGTGTAACAATGTTGTAACAATAACAAATATACGCTGCAGGCGACTACGTGTGTGTATATATCTTTATAACATATAAATACATACATATACACAGTAGTTCGCATTGTTGTGTTCCGGTTTGAAGAGGCAGTGAAATTATTGGGTAACTATGACAACGTGTGTTCCGTTCACAGGGTTTGCGACAGGCTAATGATATCATTGTGGTGGCACGAGCGTGTACAGGCTGCGGTCATGTTTGTATGCTATTTTGCTGGCTTCACAATATAAAAAATAGTGTATATGTTATGCTGATATATGTCGTACGCGCTGGTAGTTTATAATGTATATTAACTGCCAGCGCGTCGCAGTTTCACCTGCGTTAAATAGCAGAACTTTCATACTTTCGCCATGGTCGTGAGTTTGATTCCCGCCCGGAGAAAATATTTATATGATGATATTTGTGTTTGTTCTGTATCTGTGTGTTACATTCATTTACATAAATTTAATATTAATGTAGTACATTCGTGATTACGTTGTCTGATGTCTGTAACACAAGTGATTTAAGCTACTTACCACAGAGTCATGAGAATGTGTGAGGTTATGTGGGATTTTTTTATTATCATCATATACGCATTATTATATCAGCCGTAGGACATCCATTGGACTGTACATAGACCTTCCTAAGAGATTTCCAATAGGACCCGTAGTATGCGGCCTACATCCAGTGCGATCCTAAGGTTATAGTTAGATCGTTAGATCGTCCGTCTACCTGGTGAGTGGACGTCTTACAGCTTATATAAATCACCAGCGAATTTTACTTATTCTACATATAAGTTGATATGTGGACAAATATGTAATTCATTATGCATATATGACTTCTTCTTACCCCCCATTATTCCTGCCATTAGAAGTCCACAGCTGGACACAGGCTCCTCAGGAAGGGGGGAATATTGCCTATAATTGGCGCGATGGGCAGCGTGTTGGCAATCGTAGAGCGCAGCTTTCGCGAAGATGATGCTGCTGCCCATCCCCACCCTTCGCATTTGAGCTACATTGTCTCGGGTGTATATACCGCTATGTGTCGGTTCTGGTACCTTAGTCGCCTCGTATGACACCTGGTACAGGGGGAGGTACTATTCTATTCTGCCAGTACCTCACGGTCTTTTAGATCTCATAAATTGACTGACTTCTAAATAAGTCGTTTTATGTTATGGACACCAGAAAAAGGAGATAACATCCAGTCGTAGAATAAACACAACTATTTATGCAAATATTTGTCCGCGGTGGGGATAAAACCAGCGACCCTTGACGCACAACATAGGAATACCAAATGCCCCATAATGCCTGTCTATTAATGTTACGAATTGAATTGTAAATGTTAGAATATGAGTTCATCAACAGCCTTAAAAACGTCTACTGCTAAACAAAGGCGTTATCGTGAAAGGGACAATTTGCCAATTATTGCCGCGCTGGGCAAGCACAGCTTTCACGGTGGGGATGCTGTTGCCCATCCTCACCATATACATGTGAGCTACATTGTCTTCAATTAAATCTGCTTAACAATTGTTCGGGCCCTATGGCGCATATGTTAGTGATCCTATCTTATGCGCTAAGGGTCGTGGGTTCGATCCCCACCCAGGACAAATATTTATATAATTATAATCGTGTTTATTCTGTGTGTGCGTGTTGAAAATATGTATAATTATTAAATAGTTTTCGCCTCGGTTGTCCTATACCAACTCTTCCATTCACTTTCACTCTACCAAACTGATAATAAAATATTTCTTCTCTATAATATTAGTATAGATAACTAATTTTAAGGCATAGTATTTTCATAGCACTGTTGAACATCAGCTTCTCCTAAGAAGGTAAATTCTTACCCATAATTTGCAGAGACAATCTATCGGTTCAGTCGCCTCTTACGACATCAGGAGCCAGGAACTATTCTCTGCCGGTAGCATGGGCCTCAGCCTGTGATTGATATTACCATTTAGTTTATAGGGAATGTAAGGTATACACAATCGCACCCCAAAGGATGTGTTCCCTGAGCAGCCACGCAGAACAAACAGGATTTCTTCATCATTACTATGCATGAGATGCCATTTTTATTCCTTTTTCTTCCAGTCGCACCGTGTTTTGTTTTTAACACTCCCTTGATTTAGTTGTGAACGGTTAGCGAGCGCTTGGTAAATTATCCTGGACAATTAAATATTTCTGTTTTAATGGCCTTCACGAATATTTAATAGTTGTAGTTGTCAAAGTCATAATTTGAACATGTGAATGTGTGTTATGTTAATTTTATCGTGACATGTGTTATTTCTTTTATATATTTATTTGTACAGCCATAAATAACAATTTTATTTGGGGTTATTCCGCTCTTTTAAAAGTATACTAAATTGTTCTAAGATGGAGTAAAATTATTTATGCTAAAATAATTAATAAATAAACTAAAAAAAAAGTTCTATCTGTAGGTACCTATTTTTGTGAATGTTAGCAATGAAGCATGCGAGTAGTATAAATGCTGTTGAAATTAGAGCACTTCTGAGCATGTATGGTGTATGAGAGGTAGATTAAAGAATAGTGTGTTGTGACAACAATAGGGAAAGGAATGTTAAGATGGTTTGGACATGTAGAAAGAATGGATGAAAGTAGAATGTGTGCACAAATACATAGAGCGGAAGTGAATGGAAGAGTTGGTATAGAATGACCTAGGCGAACATATCTTAACCAGGTAGAAGAGGTATTAAAGAAGGGCCAGGCCAGAAGTACCAAGAATTAAGGATCGTCTATGAAAGAACTAATGCCAGTAAGGGAAGCCAGAGTAGTATGGCGAGGTCGTAACAAGTGGAGATCCATAGACTGCCTACCCCGATGGGACACAGGCGTGATGTATGTATGAAAGTATACTGGACCAATTTCAATATTTTATTTCTTATTGTACAGTTTGATCAAACTTGAGAGAAATGATAAGTCATATCCTAAGTAATAATTACAATATTTACATGATAAATTTAGGTATTTACATAAGATACCGGCAGAGTAGAAAAGTACCTTCCTCTTTACCAGGTATCGTAAGAGGTGACTAAAGTACCAGTACCAACAGATGGCGGTATATCCATGCAAAAAGTCACTTCAAAAGTACAAGGCGGGGATGGGCACCAGCTTCCCTGTCGCGAAAGCTGCGCTCTACAATTACTAACACGCTTGCCTAGCGCGGCAATTATGGGCGACATACCCCCTTTCTTGGGGAGGCCTATGTCCAACAGTGGACTTTAATGGCTGGTATGATGATGATGACATAGGGTAGACCTGCATTCCGGTTTAAAGGGTGAGAGAGGGAGTGAAATTACTAGGCAATGTGACAATTTTTCAATTCACAAGTTTTGCAACGCGCTAGGTACCTTTGCAATAGTACGAGCGTCTATAGGTTGTGGTGATGCTTATCACGTACCGGAAGATTGTTATTCGACTTAGACTATTAAAAATAAAACTATTAGCAAATGTGTGTCTGTCTGTCTGTGCCTTACATATACTGTGGCATGTGGGTAGCTTGAACTGTAGCAAAGGATATGGCATATTAAGTGCAAGCGGTCGAAGTCGTCGGTGGATACTAGTCTATTGTGGTTACTGGAGTGTCAAGTTATCTGCCAAACCGCAGTGTCGAGACACGTGAAAACAATAACATAGATTTCTACAATAATCTCATACATTGACCTGACTCCGTGGTAAGTCGCTGAAAGCACTTGTGTTACGGACATCAGACAACAGACTAATCAAAGATATAATATTTAAATACATGTTTTTAACATCCAGATACTGGACAAATACAAATATCATCATATAAATATTTGTCTTGGGTGAGGATCGAACCCACGACACTTGGTACAAGATAGGATCGCTACCATCTGCCTCATCGGCCCCATCAAATGTACTACAAAAGTTCTACATGCATCCATAAACCACGCCAGTGTCCCATCGGGGTAGGCAGAGATTATGGATCTCCAATTGCCACGATCTGGGCATATCTCACGCTTCCTTTAATTAATCTCGTTTATTCTCTGTACTTTTGAGCTGGCCCTTTCTTAATACCTCTTTCTGGTTAAGGCATGTTTGCCCAGATCATTCTATATATTTGTGCAGTCACTTTTATCCATTGTTCAAACCGTGTCAACACTTCTTCCCCTATTGTTATCACAACTTTATTTCTGAAACATAGTAACTGAAATTATGGTTTACTTTGAACTTTTCTTCATCATCATATAACGTCCACTGAACGAGTTCCTCGAGTGATTTCTGAAAGGACTGCTTGTATGCGGTCTGCGTCCAGCGAGACCCTATATGGTTCTATTTAGATGTCCACCTTGTGGTTGGATATCCTACGATGTGCTATCCTGTGCCTAGTCTTCCCAAATTCAAATACCTTACATAAAAACTATATATTTATGTTTTATATATATTAAAATATTATAGATACACCAGCTTTACAAACATCTAACGCGTAAACCGTAACCTTGGAAAATCACTTGTGTCCCGGACATCTGATGACAAAGGAATCGCAAATATAATACTTAAATAAATATATAACTCCCAGACACAGAACAAATACAAATATCATCATGTTGTTGTTTGTCCTAGGTCGGGATCGAGCCCACGACCTTGGCGCACAATATAAGATCACTGCTATTTGCATCATCGGGCAGGTCAAATATTTTATGCCTTTAATTACTACAGGAGTTCAAATCCTTGTCTCCCATAAAGAGCTGTACTTGTTTTGTTTATGGTTCACTCATCACCACGGGTTATGTATGAAGGAACCGCCGCACGACATTATGCCCGATTAGCCGTGTGGTACCGGTAGAGTAGAATAGTGCCTCCCCCTGTACCAGGGATCGTTAGAGGCAACTATGATACCAAAACCGACAGATGGCGGTATACCCATGCAAATATCAGCTCAAATGTACAGAGCGGGGATGGGCAGCAGCTTCCCCATCGCGAAAGCTGCGCTTTGCGATTGCCAACACGCTTGCCCAGCGCGGCAATTATGGGCAACGTATTCCCATTCTTGGGGAGGTCTGTGTCCAACAGTGGACTTTTAATGACTGGTATGATTATGATGATGATTTTCGATTATTAGTTTAGAGGAGGTGGGGAAAATATGGGTTCGGGCCATATTTCCCCATGCGGGATCGGAGAGGGAAAAGTGACAATTGAGCGTAGCTATGAGACGTGTTCTCTGTTGTCCTTCGATGTCCCGCTGCATTTGAGCTATGCCCTTAGGGATCTCACTAAGTACAGAGGGACTGTCTTTTTGGTATCCAAACACATTGAACCAAGAATATTGCCTATTAAATTCCAGCCATTTAAATCATGCCCACACGCATTTCCCAAAATTAAAAAATTATGTTTAAGACGCCTTTATAATTTTGTGAAATAAAAATGAACGCACAAAATTGGTGCGTTAAAAACACAAATCGTTTAACAACAGGATGCTAGGGTGCATTTATTATGAGTGCGTCTGTCTGTCCGTCACGGTACAGTTCGCGAAGAGATGTCCTGATTTCGAAGGAATAACGATCTGATTGTAACGGCCGGCACAGAGTTGAAGGTCTTTTTACATTATTATAACATACTAGTGAGGCACCTTGACTTAGTCTAATTAGCATAATATCGGAGACGTGTACTGTTTAAAATCTATGACGGGCCAGAGTTGGTCGTGTTTCTATCGTGTGGACTCGATGGAATTTATATTTGTCTTTGTTCTGTGATAACGTGCAAAAGGATATTTAAACTCATACCGACGGTCATAAATTCAATTGTCCAAAGGGACAATATGCAGGTTTAAAGGTAGAAAATGAAAGATAATAAAAACAATTAATTCCTTATAACTTTATTATTTAACAAGCTGTTTTTAACTTATATTATTTAAATTGAATCCACTTTTACTTGCCACTATTAACAAAAGAATACAAATATTTTTGGCCATATGTCCCTTACGCCAATTGAATTTGTGACCATCGAAATCTATCACCGAGACACAGAACAAACACAATATTCTCCATATAAATATTTTTACTGGGTGGGGGTCGAACCCACGATCCTTGGTGTATATAGGATCACTACCATCTACGCTATCGCTACCATATACGCGTAGATGACGCTATCGGGGCAATCGAAAAATCGTAAATTGACCTCGTTGATACGACTGCCCACTATATATATGTACAATCAAAATATAATATGTATAAGCAAAACCCTCTGGACTACGATGCGACGCATACAAATTTTATGAATAGGAGTACCGTGAATGAGGAGTAAATTCGGAGGGCAATGTTATATTGTACGACAACAAGTGTACGCTAAGAAGGGTCGTAAGAAATGGGGACTTGGAAAAAGGGAAGCTTGGAGAGGACTGGTGGCATTTTTTGTGCCAAATATATTTTGTTGATTAATGTTTATATTTGCCGTGAGGTACCGGCAGAGTAGAATGGTACCTCCCCCTGTACCAGGTGTCGTAAGAGGCGACTAAAGTACCAGAACCGACATATCGCGGTATATCCATCTGAAACAATGCAGCTCAAGTGCGTATAGCGAAGATGGGCAGCAGCATCCCCTTCGTGAAAGCTGCGCTCTGCGATTGCCAACACGCTTGCCCAGCTCGGCAATTATGGGCAAAATACCCCCTTTCTTGGGAAGGCCTATGTCCAGCAGTGGACTTTCAGTGGTTGGTATGATGATGATGATAATGAACGTTTACATGATTAAGGTAATGGACGTGGGTTACCAGCAGAGTAAAATTGTATCTCCCTCTCTACCAGGTGTTGTATGAGGCAACCGAGGTACCAGAGCCGGCTGATTGCGGTATGTCCACTCGAAGCAGTGCAGCTCAAATGCAACGGGGTGGGAATGAGCAGCATTCCCGTCGGGAACCTACACTTTGCGATTGCCACCACGTCCTCCTAGCGCGGCAATTAGGGCAACAATCCCTCTTTCTTGGTGAAGGTCTATGTCCAGCAATGATCGGTCTAGAGCTGCTCTGGTGATGTTGTTTCGTTATCATCATATCAGCCGTTGCACATTAGATTGTGCAGAGCATTGTTTTGTGCTGTGTCTGGGTGTTAAATATATTTATTTAAATAGAATATTTGTGATTCATCTATTGTCTGGCGTCCGTAACACAAGTTCTTTAAGCGACTTACCACGGAGTCAGGTCAATGTATGAGATGTTGTGTGAATTTATTTTTATTTCTTACTACATGAAAAAACTTACCCAAATAGAAATATGGAAAATCCCGGCTATTTTACTCTACCATCATATTACGATACGAAGTTTACTGATGGGCATAACTATGCTTTCCGCTTCGATGGGACCTTTCGATCGCATTTCGGGCAAAGGTTCGTTAAAGAACGGCTTCGTCCATCCCTCCGGTGACGTTAGAATTGTCTTTTGAGTAGTCCTGCATTAAGTTAGTCTTGTAAGAGAAAAAATACCTCGCCAAGAGATAATAAAAAAAAAACATAGGCCCAGAAAAGGGGAAATTATGCCCACAATTGCCACGCTGGGTGAGCGTGGTGATAATCGCAGTGCGTAGCCTTGCGACGGGGATACTGCTGCCCATCCCAGCCCTGTTGCATTTAAGCTACTCTATTTCTGGTGAATATACTTGTCGGTGCTGGTACCTTAATCGTCTCTTACTCTGCTGGTACCACACGGCAGATAAAATAACTAGTATATTGTTGTTACTTTACTTAGATTCAAAATATTCTCCCACTCACTAGTCTCCACGTATTTCCTTGTCCTAATCCAAAAGGGTTCCTTAAAATTTCGTGCTTAGAAAAAGGTCGATAAAAAGACTGATCGGACAATGATTCGGACAAAGAGCCGTTCACACGTGTGGACACACGTGGTCGAGGTCAATGAACCCTAAAACAATATGGATTCATTAACTAATGCTTCATTAAATCTGGGGCTCGTGATATTTAGGGGATAGTCTTTTGTTTTTGTGCAGGTGGCAAATGTGGAAACTATATACGTTAAGAATTATGCAGCTCTCAAGTATTTCGAATTGAAGTTGTAGTCTCTTTGCCTGCGGGATGGGATATGCAGAATCAGTAATAATTTCCTGCTTAATTTATTTTACGAAACAAAAATAGTCTACGTTATTTGTTGAAGTTTTAAGTAAGTATATTAGAAATTTAAGTGAGAATTGATTATGATATTTAATAGACTTATCTTTTAAGTTAAATCGTATTTAATTAAAAAAAATATTATGAAACATTCAAATGCTTTACTCAAGGAGACCTATTGAAAGATATGTTCCTGTTGTGAATGCAGACTAGTCTTAACGCTATTTAATGACCTTATTGTTTAAATTGCTCTTTTTTATAATATTATAATATTAATATAACATTATAATAGTGTATATGTAATGAAATGCCATTTACATAATTATAATAAAAGCTTTGAAATGAAGTCAACAGTAGAGGCATCAGAGAACATCACGTGATTCAATGGAGGATTGAGGTTAAGATTGATTTGTGTATTTTGATATTTTAAAATCTATAACGAAAAAGCTTTCTTATTGACTGACTGACATATCAACGCAGGGTCTAAACTTTAAGGGTTAGAAACTTGATTTTTTTCAGAGAGGCTCCTATTATAACGTAGAGAAGCACTAAGAAAGAATTTTTGAAAATTCGATACGAAGTTAGTATACAATTTGGTTAAAATTCATATAAAAGTCTTCATTTAAAGTCATGAATTACATGCAAAATATTTTTTTGAAATTTCTCCCTTAAGGGGGTGAAAGGGTAACCGCCGAGCACTAGGCCTAATATAAATAAGTAAACTCTGAATGTTGTATCTTTTAATTTTTAGGTAGATAAATGTCAAGATAAATGTGTTAATAGCATTGTTAAATAATATTTGTTAGGATACTGTAATAAGTGTGATAAAAAATTGGGGTGCCATTGGGGTAGACAGAGACTATAGATCTCCACTTGATACGATCTTCTCGCTTTTCTTACTAGCATTAGTCCTTTAATACACGCTCGTTAATTCTTGGTACTTCTGACCTGGCTCTTCTTTAAAAAGGTACCTCTTCTACCTGGTTAAGAAATGTTCGCCTCGGTCGTCCCATACTAACTCTTTCATTCTCTTCCGCTCTATATATTTGTGCAGTCATTCTACTTTCATCTATTCATAAACCAAACTATAATAAAATATATAAATAATTATTGAAATATTGAGTTTGAATTGAAAAGCATTAGACGTCAGATCACATGAGACGTGCGGAAGAAGTGATCGCATTGCTGTGTTCCAGTTTGAAGGATGAGAGAGAAATTGCTGAGCAAATGTGACATTGTATCCTCAGCTTAATCTTCATCGTCATCTTTTAAGTTCAATCTTTAAATTTTACTAGCTAACAGACTTTGACTATACTCTGTGTCTCAACTATATTTCAGGACAAAAATATTGCAACAATAGATTAAAATATAATCTATCCTATCTCTCAAGTTGGGTCAAACTGAACATATTAAGCAAACATTTATAAAAAGGGTTCGGTATTTTAAAGTTTCATCCCGGACAAACAATACGTAAATAATTGAAGATGTAGTAAGAAGTTGTTAACTGGCATATAAACGCAGGGCCTAACCTATAAGGGTTCGAAACTTAAAACTTTGCCCAGGGGATCCTTTGAAAACGTAGGGATGCACTCAGAAAGGATATTATAGTAAATTGTTTTAAATAATTTTTATATAGATATTATTTTAGTAAATTCACCTAAGGGGGTTAAAAGGGGGTGCAAATTTAGTATAAAACTTCTACAACGCAATGCGGGTGACACCGCGGGGCGCTGCTAGTTTTTTTTATATAAAGATAAAAACTTAATAAGTATTACTATAATATTGTAGCGTGTATAAAGGTTCCGTTGATTTAATTGTTATCTTAATAAGATCTTCTATTCTTCGATCTATCTTAATAAATCTATAAAACAATATTACTCACGCAACTGATCGTCACCGAAGACTAAAGAATAAATTGAAATAAAAAAAAATTACACAGATTTACCGCAATGCATATTGACTCTTATATCTATGAACCATTTAGGTACATAATAAAAGGGATATTAAATAGAAAGATGTAATAAAAAAAGGAATGCAAAGAAAATTGAGTTTTATTTCGTCATAATAAGGATCGTCTAGATATCAGATATGATATCCGAGTATATCATGTTCACGTGGCAATATTAAGGCACTGCCAGTGTATATATATATTCATTTTAATTTATCGCAGTCTTCTCAAACGACGAATGCCGACCTCTTGCACATACGCTTCCACATCGCCAGGCAGGTGGGCGAGAGTTCTCCACCATAAGGTGTGATTTCTTCAAAACAAGCCTCTGCAAAGCGTTCTCCTCGTCTTCGTAGCACTCGCCGACGTCGATCTTCACCGAACAGAGATATGCTGGCTTCATCGGAGAACTATACCCTATTCCAGTCTTCTTGAGCCCATGACTCACAATTTCGAGCAAATCTAAGCCTGGCAACTCTGTGCTCATGGAGTAACTTAGGGCCGCGGGACAGACGATGAATGCGTATATTGGCCGCGAGAAGCCTCCTCCTGACCGTCTATAGAGTAATATACACATTTCTTACTTCTTCGAGGTTGTTCTTAAGGTCCACATATGATGACTTGCGACACACAAGAAAACGATCATCCCGTGGTTGGGTACATGGTTTTCTTCCAGAACCAGGCCTTCTCTCGACGGAACCGGTGTTTTGATACTGCTGCCAGGTCCTTTGAACCGTTGAGCGACTTACACTTAGCCTCTGAGCCACGAAGCATTGGCTGCAACCCTCTTCGAGCAGTGCAATAATTTTGGTAGCTTTTACCACTTTTATCTAACATTATTGAGACAGCTAAACAGCAAAAATGAAGCTTTGACAATTAAGAATTTGAAAAAAATCATAAAAATTTCCTTAAAGTTATGATAACCGATATTATCTTTTGGAACTTTGCACCAAAAATGTAGGATAAAAAGTGGTTTTCTGTAAAAACACGCATCAAACGAAAATTTGAATTTGTAACGGTCAGTAACATGTACAAATGATTGAAATAATTTTGGTACCGTATTTTTTTTAAGAAGAATTGTAATCAAAGCCGCCCGTTTTTTTGCAAAAGAGTGTATATATATATTGATACTAGATTATTATCTCGTAAAATATGTATATCGCTATTCGAACAGATAAAATGGGTTTGACATAAATAATAGGGAGATTTTAATAATAATAACGTACATACCTGTAGCATCAGTACGTCCGGTCGTGAATTACTAGGCTTACAGTCCTTCCAAACGACGGCAACTCAAGTCGAGGTCCATACCTTAGAGGCGCCTTTGAGTGAACGCCGTCGGTCTCGTTCTGATCTTGTGAACCTTGCGAACCCACGTAGGGAACAACCCCACACAGGGATTGAGCCCATGCAGGGAAAGCGGAAAATGCGCTGGCAAGTTATGAGCAGCCTGACCAAGGAGGTCCCCTTGATGGTATTGGAACTGACACATAGAATCGGCCAGGATTAGACTCTGTTTTTTTATTTAGATTGATGTAATGAAGGGGTTGTTTCCATTCGATACCATTCGCATTTCTAAACACATCTTGCGATTTTTAGGGTAATTGTTTATTTTGTACTAACAAGATCAAATCCGTTCCTAGTAACGCGAGACTGAAACGAACGTACAATACTTTGTTGGCCTCGATAAGGCAAATGATATGCACAAGCTAAACAATGATAGCGCACAAGACGAAGGTGCGCCAATGGTCGTGGGTTCGATCCTCACCCAGGGAAAACATTCCTATGATAAATATTTGTGTTTGTTATGTGTCTGGGTGTTAAATATGAGTTTAAGTATTACATTTGTTATTCTCAGTCATCTGACGTCCTTAACACAAGTGCTTTAAGCTACTAATCAAGGATACAGGTAAATGTACGAGATGTGTGAATTTTTGAGAAATTCGTTTGGTTTATTAGATTCCTTACTCGATTAGATTCTCGATTACTACACATTGCATTGAAAATAAGAAAAAAAAATATATTTCCGTTGTCATCATCATCCTATCAGCCATTGGAAGTCTACTGCTGGACAAAGACCTTCCCAAGGGCGAATATTACCCAAAATTGCCGCGCTGTGCAAGCGTGTTTGCATTTCCATAGAGTATCATAGCAATTACTCTAAGCAAAAGCTATATTTAAAATATAATAAGACGCTATGTACTTTTACTTTGCGCGCCCGCGCCTTAACTCGCCGTCGCAACACCCGGTCGATGCATTTCACCCACTAATTAACCGTTAATTAACAACAGCTGAGACAGGTGTCAGATTAACCACAGTCATTATACGAAATCACTGATCTCTGTAACAAGTGTTACTAAAGGTAATATATGTAAATTTGGAGAAATCCCGTTCCATACAATTTAATGGTGTAATTTTTGTGAACACAAATATATATGTATGTAAAATGAACACCTTGTATAACATACTATCGAACAATTAATACTGGCGATGAATGAGCGCCATGTATAGCGTTAAGGTCTGAACGGCCGAGGTAGACCTCCTAACAAAACTCATTCACATGAGTTAACTAAAATTCAAAATATCCTTTAGGCACATTTTCCAAGCACTTTAAAGTAATTAGACAAAACTTATTTATATAAAACCAAAAAGGTAAATTCAGGTAATATTGAACGATTTCGGAAACTTTGAAGTGTCTTTTTTCGAGACTTTTTAGATTATAAAACGAATTCCGACGAGATTAAGGTTTTCATAAATTGCCAGAACTGTTGTCATGGTATATTTAAGATTATAATTATTAAAAAAAAGGGCAAATCAAAGTCACCCGGATTGACTGTACTGTGTAAGTATTAGATTCTATCACACTTATTACACTGATGACCCTAATTACCCTAATGACTCTACGTGATCGTTACCTTTAAGTGAATTAGGCCTATCTTAAACTAGACTGCCGGCACCAGATAGGTGTTAAAACTAAATTTTATGCAGTTCCATAACTCGAACCCTAGAAAGGGCAAAGAACTGGCGGTGACAAAGGTTCAATTATTACTATGTCATCATCATACCAGCTATTAAAAGTCCACTGTTGGACATAGGCCTCAACAAAGAAAAAGGAATTTGGAAATTATAGGTGTGTTGCCCACAATTTCCGCGTTAGGCAAGCGTGTTAGCAATGGCAGAGCGCAGCTTAAGCGACGGGGAAGCTGCTGCCCATCCCCGCTCTGTACATTAGAGCTGACTTTTTTGCATGGATATACCGCCATCTGTCGGTTCTGGTGCCTTAGTCGCCTCTTACGACACCTGGTTCAGGAGGAGCTACTATTTTACTCTGCTGGTACCTCACGGTTAATACCCTGTAGTTAATGTTAATAAAAACCCTACCGGCGTCTATTCCTATCGCCAAACATCAATACTTGCCATGGCAATGTTAATTTTAATATATCTATACACCACCGCCGCATCTAATATAAATTTATTCAAATGTCATTGAATTATTTGAAATTAGAAAGCTTTGAATGGCGGATTGACGTTTTTATTCTACTGCCTATTTTGATATTTTAAAATCTCAAATTAAAGAATATATATAGAGTTAAAGTGGCTATTTTAGTAAAAATAATAATTAAGTGATATTTATTGTAATAAACGGTGTAAACTTAACTTGTTATTTTCAAACACACAACTTGTGGTTCATTTGGATATTCCTCAATAATTTTTCTTATATCATATATTTATAAGCTACTTGTTATACAACTTAACTTTTTCATCACCATTGTCTTTACCATAGACTGTCGAGGTAGTGGGAGTCTGGTGACCTATCAGGTATTTTACTAGAAATTCAGGCATTAGTCTCACAAAAACTTAAAGTGAATTAATTATATATTAATTGCAATTACTTTGGTGTTTCTTAATCTTAATTTCTTATCTGCTGGCTTGAGTAATGAACCTGGTGTAAACTTTGTTTTACACCCGTCTGGTACCAGCTGACGGTTTAATGAAGGTCAATGAACTATTTTTAAATTAATTTACTATTATTACCCTTTATGGCTATCAGGTTGGTTATTTGGGTGATTTGGGAAGTACCTCTGGTCGGCAGTATTTAAATAAAGGTATTTGGTAATTATGTTTCTTGGATTAAAATTTGTGATAAGAAATAAATACATATATTTTTTTTATGTTTGACGTGTGTCAGAGCCATCGAAATTACTCGATGATATGCTATAACAGCACTGGATATACGAACGGTAATATTTATTACCAGGTGTCGTAAGAGGAGTCTGAAGCGCCAGAACCGACAAATAACAGAATATTCATACAATAGAAACAGTGTAACTTAAATACACGCTTGTTCTTTCTTGGTACTTCTGACCCGACCCTTCTTTAATAAGTCTTCTACCTGGTTAAGGTATGTTTGCCTAGGACCTAAATCGTCCTATACCAATATTTCCATTCACTTCCGCACTATATATTTGTGCAATAATTCTTCAGAAAGTATGAATTAATCATCCTTTCTACATGCCAAAACTATTTCAACACTTTATACCCTTAATACCTTTTTCTATTGTTGTCACATGTTGATGTTGTGATATAGATATTAATTTAATTGATGTAAATGAATTTTTACGATACTTTTTTCAAAATTCTTTGACATCAATTAAATTAACTGCATGAAAGACTAAAAAACCTTCACATACCTACTATTTCACTTCATATAAAAACAGAAACTTTCGAGTTTAAAAATAAATAACACTAACTGCATTCAAATGCCATACTCTCAAGTAACGTCCCTCAAATGAACATTCCCTGGATGTTCTCACGCGTTTATCCCGGCCGGCACATCTGAGAGTCCTGAGGGAGACCCTCAGGGCAATGCCCTCGGCACTCTATTATTTGTTGTCGTTTTTGTGTTAGATCCTGTTTTGGAACACATGTCGAAAACGTCCTTCCTCATAAGTTTTTAACGAATGTTTGTGTAACTCTAAATAATTTATGAATTCATTCGAATTTCATTTTCTTATTACGTATCATTATAAATCAATAACTGTGGTTTTCTAATATCAATGTAGGTAATCGTAGTTCTTTTTTCTTTAAGACTTAATCGACAGACGCGTCCGCGTGGTATTAAGCTTCAACACACATAATATCACAAGGATACCACAAGTACGTTGTGAATTGAAGGTATTAGTCACATTCCCGGGTAATGTAAATGTGGGTGAGAGAGGCAGTAAAACTATTGGGTAATCATTACCTAAATTTAAATAACTGATGTCACTGCCTCTCTCACCCTTCAAACCGGAACATTGTTATGCGAACACTGAATTATTCATTATAATATAAAATAAGTTTAGTTTTGACTGTTACTCGAATCAAACAGCCGAACTAAAAAACAAAAATAAAGTTATTTTCATACATATATTCTATAAAAATCACAAAATATACTCTGTATTGATACGTCACTGTCACCAATTTCTACCGCCAAACAACAGTTATCCCATTACTGTGTTCCGACTTTGAAAGAGGCTAATGTTTTCCATCACGTGGTTCGAATGCTTGTATACCATTTTCGTAAAAAAATAAACAAATAAACCATGATATGGTGAAAAGGTCGCAATTCAACCAATTTGGTCATGAAACATTTATCACCAACAATTTTTTTAGCAGTTTCTTATCTGATGGCTCGCGTAAAATAAACTTGGTGTAAACTATGTTTTAACCCGTGTAGCGCCGATTGTCGGTTTAAAAAAGGTCAATGTCCTATTTTTAATGAATTACAACCCTTTATGGCTATCAGGTTGGTTATTTTAATTACTTGAAAAGTACCTCTGGTAGGCCTATTTAAATATAGATATTTTCTAATTGAGTTTCTTAGGATTAGTATTTCTACAAAATATCATACATTGACCTGATTCCGTGATAATTCGCTTAACGCGCTTGTGTTACGGACATTAGACATCAAAGGAATCACAACTATATTACTTGAATACATATATTTAATACCCAGAAGCAAAGCAAACATAATTTTCATGAATAATTGTCCTGACTGGGGATTTTATTTACTTTCTTTTTATTTATTTAACTTTATTGCACAAAATGTTACAAAATGTACAAATGGCGGACTTAATGCCAGGTGGCATTATCTCCCAGTCAACCATTACACAAAACAGAAAATATATATATATATAGTGGTGCAGGCAATATATATACAAAATAGATAAACGTGGCATACATATTTGTATATATAATATATAATATATATATCAGAAATAGAGTTATAAAATTAGAGAAGCAGCATCAGTAAATAAAGTACGGAGACAGCGTTACAGGATAAATTTGTTTGGGGATTGCTTAATATTCAACGGAAGCTCGTTCCAGAGTCGTATAGCTGTCACTGTAAGAGTTTGTTAAAAAACTAGAGTGATGAGAAGAAGTTAAGAGCGAGAGAGTATTGGAAGATCGGAGATTACGTTCGTGCGAGGAAGATAGGAATTGGAATCTGTCCTTTAAGTAAATTGGTGCGAACGGATCAAAAAGTACTGAAAATAGGATGGTTAGAACTCGAATTTTGCGACGTTCACAAATAGGAAGCCAGCCGAGAAGAGAATGGTATTTTGATTTCAGGATGATTTTATTGAAACTTTCCAATAACAAAGCGTATACATAC
Organism: Heortia vitessoides; assembly: GCA_020976665.1. Taxonomy (NCBI): domain Eukaryota; kingdom Metazoa; phylum Arthropoda; class Insecta; order Lepidoptera; family Crambidae; genus Heortia; species Heortia vitessoides. The sequence continues at coordinate 10,417,841 of JACJUM010002279.1, read as the reverse complement.
GAGTACATTATACATAGGCTATTTTCGTTTAGATATATCCAAAATACAAGTGTTGTTTGCATTCCAAATGTCTGCCAACTTCCGTCTGCAAAACTGCTTATCACCGTGTTATGTTTGAGGTGCAGACAAGAACGGAAATTTTTCCACATCTACATATAAACAAAGTTGAAGTGTCTTTTTGTAGTACGACAATGGAATATTTTTAAAATAGGCACATGTAAGGATAGTAGTAGTAAGGATGTACGGTAATCCTAAGAATAAACTACATAATCAATTAACTTTCTGTTTAAAGTAAACTTCAAGAAGATTTAATAAGAAATTTAGGCTACTTTTATTACTTATTATTTCGATAGGAACGGGAACTTAACATCTAGTAAAAAATATAAGAAAATTCAAGATTGCCAGAACTGTAGCCCCGGAGGCAACCAAACTTCGCTAAAAGATATTTTACTTTAATAAAGCCAAAATATTGAAGTGTAGAACCCAAACATTAGACCAAAGAATCTAGCCTTTCCAGCCTTATTTCACAGGAGTACAACAACATAAAACCGTTAGTATCTAGGTCAGCTAGATAATGTTACTGCGGCCTCAGATATCTATTACATTACCTTTCAAATAACAATAAATTGTATGTATAAATAGGTTTAATTTATATAACCCTATTGTATTATTTCCTGAGGCTGTAGCAATCGTGGTTCTAGACTAATCTAGTTTCTCAAACTGGCGTTGAATGTAACTCAACGTTTACTATTATCAAATGTCTAAGAAACAACAAGACAAGTAGTATGTCAGCTATTACGACGAGCACTTCCGATTCTCGCACAATATCCACTTTTTATCACAAGTAACGATTCGATTTAAAATCCAGTCGACGCGTGTTCGCAAGTTCGTTACACGCAATTCATGAGGTACCCATCGTTCAAGTTTTTTTACTTTCCCATTTTGCTTCGAGTGAAGTGCCTTTTATGAAGAATTAAAGGCTTTAATTCTTCATTTTCTACTTTGGTCTCCGGCTGTCCACGGAGTTGGTTTTGCAGGTCGAAATTTCCGGAACGAAAATGTTTAAAACAAAAACGAACAGTGCTTACTTTTGTGTCATCAAGGCCGTACTCATCATTGATCCTTCAGGCTGCTTCTGCAGCACTGCTGCGAGTATATAACTCGTACTCGTACATATACCGATATTTCATGTTTTTCATTGTGCGATAAGCGATGCCAAGTAAAAAAATATTGGTGAAAACAACAAATGACTGTTTACAAAACTCAAAGGTACCACGTGAATTAATGTACTCGTATAAATTAATTTTAAATTTTTAACCATAAAGGACATTTTCAGATCAAAGTGGTCAGTACAACAAAACGCTAATTTCATATTTAAGGACTTAATATTAATAAAGGTAAACCATTTAGGTTTTGAAAGTATATCAGGCAGCCATACACACTTTTGCATGATGTCAATAATTATTATTTATCTGTATGGATAAACTAAACTAAAAATGAACATAACGTGAAGTGAAAAGTTAACACACTTCAGAACACACAGAAAATTTTACACAGTTAAAAAGAAAGTGACCAAAGCAATTTATTTTTAACAAAATGTTAAAAACTTGTTATGTACCGTATTAAAATCATTTAAATAACCATTAAACACCTTGATATTTAAATGACACTAAGATATTTAAATGAAGTTATGCTTATGAAATGCCAAACAAATGAAAAAAACTTGTTTAAAGACCCGCCTGGTGCTGGCAGACTAGTATGAAAGTAAGATCACCTAGCTCAATGACCTGTATCTTATAACCCAATAAGCAATTACTAAAGAACTATCTAATAAATTTGTGTTTATACAGTTTAGAAAAAGTTTAAATTGGTAAAGAAGAAAATAATTAAAAAAAAATAATTAGAAATTAATAACAATAATGTAATGTATAACTCAAATGAATATAGTGTATCTTTTATGTATGTAAATATATAGTGTAATATAATAACTATTTGTAAACAAATAATATAATACGAATTGTATATGTTTAATAAAAAAAGCTGTCACTCCACCTGCGACGTCATGACAGACGCATGTTAAGTGACATTCTTACGTAATTTTAAGAACTTCTATATATATATATGTGCGATAATTATATGAATAAGGTTGCCAGGGTCAACAGTTATTTGTGTAATGAGCAAATATTTGTTTTGTTTCAATTTTTATTTTGTTTTAACGATTTGAAAGTGACTACTATAGGTCTATTTAAATAAAGACTTAAAAAGAATCTTGACTTAAAAAGAGATTTTATAATTAATTATGGTTGAAATTCAAGCAATAGGCGACCACTAGTATTTATAATAAAGAATAATATAAAATAGACTTTTAATTATTTATCCGATTCGGTTTTAAACCAACAAAGATATTACACAATGACTCATTGGAGTAGAAGTCACTTTAAAAACTCCTCTCGCGTGGCAACGAATCCTATTTATATGATATTAAGATAATCTATAGAAAAGTCGTTAGAAAATCTAAAAAAGCTCAAAAATAACAAAACACTATATTAAAATAAATCTTTACGTAATACTAACAGTATATACTGCGTAGTTCCAGTTTCCATGAGAATATGGCAATAAAATACATATTTTGTAACTTGTTGATAATAATTGTAACGTTGTATTAACAAAAGATTTGTGAAACTAAGGAACAACAATAAAAAAAATTACGTCGTTCAATTTCCGGTACGGATCAATTTTATTTAGCCAATGTTACTCAGTAAAGATATAACTTTCTGAGTGAAATAAATCTAAAATTGGTGCATTAGTTTTTTAGTGAAATCGTAACAAACAAATAATCCAATCTTCCTTTTTTATTATGTTAGTATTGATAGCCAAAGATACCTCCTAGGGTCAAAGTAAGCCGCAACAAAAGCATGTTGTAAGATGTCCATTGAGAGTTAGCTATTTTTTATAATCCATCACTTTCCCAGCAACGACCTCCGTGTGGGGTCCAAGCGGTCGGACCCCTGATGCGAGGGTTCCGTCTTCCCACCGCCAGTTCCGCGTCGCCGAGGCCATGATAAATCTATTCGATAGACCAATCTCACTTGACACCCATTATCAATGCAAATAGAAAATGGACAAGCGCAAGTCTGTAATTTAAAGGGTTCTGTACAGGAATGTACCAAGTACCGAGTCAATTCGTCTTCATTCCGTTATCTGTCGAAATAAACCGTCTGTATCAGGTAGCGTAAAATGCGACTAAGGTACCAGAACCGATAGATACTGGTATTTACATCTGAAACAGTAAAGCCCAAATGCACAGGGCAGAGATGTGCAGCAGCACCTTAATTATGAAAGCTGCTCTGCGATTGCCAGCACGATTGCCCAGCGCGGCAATTATGGACCAAAATGGTCCCTTTCTTAGGAAGGCCTATGTCCAACAATGGACTGCCAATGGCTGATATGATTATGAAGACACAAAGATTGCCTTCATTGAGGGTGGCTTTTTAATGTAAGTGCGAAACGTGGTTCACCAGAACCAGAGATAGACCTCTTCTCATAGGTTCTCTGTATTAATAACTTACTCACCTGTATCAGCCGCCAAACAACAGTGTTTGCTTTGCTACGTTCCGGTTTGAAGTTCCGACAATTTGGAATAGGACGACCTAAGCGAACATATTTTAACCAGGTAGAAAAGGTTTAAAAGAAGGGCCATGTCAGAAGGATCAAGAATAAACGAGCGTGTATGAAAGGATTAATAATGGTAAGGGAAGCAAGAGGGTAAGGCCAAGATCGTAACAATTATAGATTTATAGTAACTGCCTACCCCGATGGGACACAGGCATCATGTATGTTTATATACACAGGCGTGATGTATGTATGTATGTATTCCAGTCATTTTCAGACCATGTATATGATAGGTCTTTCCTAAATTTGCAATCTGCGATTGCCCGCTCGCGTGCCCAGCGCGGCAATTATGAGCAACATCCCCCCTATCTTGGGGACCTTCAATGGCTTGTATTAGAATTATTAAAACTTTCTAACCACTGCACTGCAAGGGACGTTTTAAATGGTCATTCATATTTACCAATGGATCCCTAATATTCGACATTTCTAAGCGCTTACAGTTAGTAGAAATTAGAAGGAAAAGCTGTGAATAGTTCCGTAGCGGATCCGTTGTCACGGCGGTTCAAGCAATTGTGTCGTAAAATAGACGCCATTCCCACACAAACCAAGATTGGAAAATGTCCATTTTGGATTGATATTAAATACTGATTTTGTAGAGAAAATGATTTTGTCTTCTCAGGCGACAGTCACGAGAGATGCGCGATTAGGATGCCTGTTCATTTCGCTACATTCTACAATAAGTTCACTTCCCTTAACAATAACATGCGGACGGCCAATATTTGAATAGAGTGAAGTAGTATTATCTATCACTATAATTAATAACTATTTGCTTTTCACTAGTACTGTACATTTAGATGTTATATTATACATAGTTCTTTTTATTTTAATTTTCAAAAGTGTGTATTCAATATTTTTTTTATAATTTGGTTTATAAGCCGTGAGGTACCGGCAGAGTAGAATACCTCCCACTCCTAGGTGTCGTAAGAGGTGATTAAGGCACCAGAATCGACAGATGGCGGTATATCCATTCAAAACATTACAGCTGAAATGCACAGGGTGGGGATGGGCAGCAGCATCCCCGTCGCGAAAGCTGCGCTCTGCGATTGCTTGCCCAACACGCATGCCCAGCGCGGTAATTATGAGAAAAAAAACCTCCTTTCTAGGAGAAGCCTATGTCCAGCACTGGACTATCAATGCACGATGAATTTGGTTTACCTCAGACTACCTCATATGTTTTCCACACATTTTAATTGCCTGGAAAAATTCATGTCATTCAATTCATTAATTCATTGCTACATGCTTAAAGACCGCTAATTGTACTATATTATTATTAATAATATGTCTGTAAATGTATATATTAAAGATTTACAATTAAAAGTATTATTATTATTATAGACAGTCGTCGATCTAATCTTTTATATTTAATCTCATACTCTGTCATCGCCTATCTTTTCATCATCAAATAGCAACGATAGATCATCCACTGCCGGAAATTCGCCTCTCTAGGAAAGGTTGATTAGTAGTTGTAGCACGATGAAAATGCTGCGGGCCATACCATCTCATCTCCGCTCTGCTGCACTTAAATATATCGTCATTTGTCGTTTCCAGTAGCTCAGTTTTCTCGTAGTCACCAGTAACCACATCATATTGTTATGTCATCATCGTCATCAACATACCAGCCACTGAAAATCCTCTGCTTGACATAGGCCTCTCCGAGAAAGGAGGTTTTTTGCCCATAATTGCCGCGCTGGACAAGCGTGTTGGCAATCGCTGAGCGCAGCTTTCGCGACGGAGATGCTGCAGCCTATCACCGCCCTGTGCATTTGTTGAGCTGCACTGTTCCGGATGGATATACCGCCATCTTTCGCTTCTGGTACCTTAGTTGCTTTTTACGACACCTGGTGCAGTGGTACTATTCTACTCTGCCGGTACCTCACGACTATCATTATGTAATTAAGTAACTATTATCTATTTGAGCTTATATTATGTACTAGTTGTGCCCGCGACTTCGTCCGCGTGGAAGTTTTTTTGGGTACCACACCTCTTTATGTTAACTTATATAATCTTTAAATGGCATATTTATTTATATCGAATTAATGGCCTGAAAAATAAGTTTCAAGTTTTTAGCTCTAAAAATAGCGATGCTTCCATACAACCCCCTTTTCGACCCCTAACAACCCTTATTTCGAATTTGAGAGGCTTAAGCGGGAAAGCGTAACAGACAGACAGACATACAAAGTTACTTTCGCATTTATAATATTAATAGGGATTTGAATATTATATTTGTCATTCCTTTGTTGTCCATATTCATAACACAATTGCTTTAATGAATTTTTTTAAAGAAAAGATTTTCTTTAAATTTATTATTATAAAGCCGTTAAGTGCTGGCATACTATATATTTATATTATTTATTGCATTTGTGCATTTATGTATGCCACGTTTATTTATTTTGTATATATATTGTCTGCCCCACTATATATATATATATATATTTCTGTTTTATGTAGTGGTTGACTGGGAGATAATGCCATCTGGCATTAAGTCCGCCATTTGTACATTTTGTGCAATAAAGTTAAATAAATAAAAATAAATAAATAAATAGTACTCCCCCTTTGGTATCTACTACCAAGACGCCTTTTTAGTTGAGCTACCGGACCCGATAGATGGCGGTATATCCTCTCGAAACACAGTAACTAAAATGCAATACGGCAGTGACGGACAGCAGCGTTCTCATCCAAAAATTATGGGCATAATTCCCCCTTGGGGAGGCCTTTTTTCGGCTGCTTTGATGGTTTGTTGATATCGTCTCTTAGACGCAACATTATAAGGGCCAACGATCAGATTGTATGGGAGTGCATGTATCAATTGAATCGTCAATGGTGGTCCACGATCGGGTGTCCTATTGGATACGCCAGTTGAAATATAAAGAGATGACAATGGAATATACAATGCCGCCTGCGTTGTGCGTGAGCTCGGATTATGAATTTGAAAGTGACTGCTTGTTAACGAATACACAATGTAACTTTGAAAAATAAACATGAGTGGTGGACAATAATCATGTAACTATGGAGACTCTTGTTCGGTGGCGCTGGAATTGACGTCTGAGCAGTCCAGTGGTTGCAACCCTATTAAATTTACAAGCGTTATATTTTCTAATATATACACATAGACTATTCTTATAACTAGTTTTTAACAGTGATAGTAAGCGTCACTGCAACTTATAAACACTCGTAATATCACAAGCGCATTGCCAACCTTGAATCTGAAAGGTTATGTCACATTACCCAGTAATTTTACTGTCACTATTACCTTTTGAACTGGAAAATATCGAAGCTAACACTAGTATTTGGTAGAGATAGGTACCTACTTACCTACCTACCTTATATAAATCATCATCAACATCATACCGGCCATTGAAAGTCCACTGCTGGACACAGGCCTCCCCAAAAAGGGGTAATTTTGCCTATAATCGCAGAGTACAGACGGGGATGCTACTGCCCATCCGAACCCAGTGCATTTTAGCTGCATTCTTTTGGATGGATATACCGCCATCTGTCGGTTCTGGTACCTTAGTCGTCTCTTGCGACACCTGGTACAGAGGGAGGTACTATTCTACTCCGGAACATCACGGCAAGACTAATATGTAATAATAGACAATTAATAAGGTTAGTAAAGTAATTGAAAGAATTATGCACGCGCCAAAGTTACAAAAGAAGTTATAGAACATCGCGGGAAAACTAGGGATGTATATATAATCAATTGAAAGTAAGGATGTGAATAATTGATTGATTTTCTCCTGGCTAACAGTACCTACGACGCATTTTTCATTACATCATTCCAATAATGTGATATCGTTATATTAACGTCATACAACTAATTGCTTGTTTTCATAAGATAAAATTTCATCGACCGTATGCCACTGCCCTGCATTATCTGTATGCATTATGCATTCATTAACTGGTGTACTTTATGAGTTTACAAATATGTGATAATGGCGATGTTATATTATCACTAAGTTTGGGAGACAAATGTCAAGGTGGTTAGGACGGATGGATGAAACGAAATTTCGGAAGAGGATGGATGAAAGTAGAATTGCGAAGAAAAAACTAAAACAAAGTGATATTAGTAGAGGTATAATAGTAAATAGCAAAATACCAAAAGAAGCGATAATAATAATAACGGTGTAAATGTAAAGATATATATATACAAATTTTCGCAAATTTCAGCATATCTGCCGTTGGCCGTCCACAGCTAGACACATTCCTCTTCAAGAAGGGGGGGAATTATGCCTTTTTATAGCATTGCGTAGCTTAGAGACGGAAATGCTGCGGCCTATCCCCAGCCTGCCCATTTGAGTCATACTGTTACCTCTTTCGCCTAGACGCTTGGTACTTGAAGAGGTACTGTTTGAATCTTTAGTAGATATAATCTGTTGTAATTTTAGTAAACACGTCAAATTTTTTATACAGTTTCCCGGTAAGAGAAAGATACAGGTTGGAGCGTCTGCAGCCTAAAATCAGCTGGTTTTTTTTCCACGTAATTAGGAAAATGCTGAATTCAGAAAATGCATCATAATATCATCATATCAGCCATTGGAAGTCCACTGTTGGACATAGGCCTCCCTAAGAAAGGGGCAATTTTGTCCATAATTATCAAGCTGGGTAAGCGTGTTAGCAATAGTAGAGCGTAGCTTTCGAAATAGGGATGCTGCTGCAGTGTATTAGAGCCAAATTGTTTCGGTTTGGCAATCGTAGAGCGCAGATGTCAGGACAGGTATGCTGCTGCCCATCCCCACCCTGTGCATTTGACCTACTTTTGCGTACTTCCGACACCTGTTACTGGAAGAGATACTATTTTACTCTCTCTCTGAAATCTGCGCTCTGCGATTGCCAACGCGCTTGTTTAGCATGGCAATTATGCGCAAAATTCCCCCTTTCTCGGGGGGGGGGGGGGGGGCTATATCCAGCAGTTGATTTCCAATGATTGATGATGATGATATAAGCTAAGAAAGTATTGTGTATTGAAGTAAATGGCAGTCCAGTCTCTCTGCTTAGCCCTATGGGCAACAAAAAATATGTAGGTACCTTATGGAAAAATTATGACTGTAACAGAGAAAGTAAAGTAATCAGATAATAAATAAATTTACGCAACATATCTGACGCCAGGTCGTGGGTTCTATCACCACCGAAATATTTGTATGATGATATTAATATTTGTTCTGTGTCTGGGTGTTGATTCTTTGTATTTAAGTATTATATTTGTGATTCCTCTGTTGCGTAATATCCGTAACATAAATGATTTAAGCGACTTACTTCGGTGTGAGGTTAATTTTTGAGATATAGAGTAGAATAGTATTATTATTGTTATACCTTACCATAACTTCTAGATAAATAGCGGATAATACTTTTTTTACGGACATCTGGATATTAGACTACAGAAGAATTACAAATATAATACTTAAAAGTCTGTCCTGAGTGGAAATTGAATCCATTATCATTGGTGCATGAGATAGGGATACTACCGCATTCTCCAACGGGTCCGTTAGAAATTTTAATAGGTAGCCCTGTAAATTACATGCATATGAAGGGAAAAATAAACCAAACATCACTGCATATAGTATATAATATAAAACATATAGTATAAAACAAAGTCACTTCGCGCTGTCTGTCTGTTACTACATATGCTTAGATCTTCAAAACAACTTTGATTTAGATGCGATCTTTTTAAATAGATAGAGTGATTCAAAAGGTAAGTGTATATGTATAATACATGCACAATATAGTATAAAAACACAGACAATTGTAGAGTTTTCCTGAAAATAGTAAATAAACACATTTCTCTCTATATGCTTAGATCTTCTCTCTCTCTCTCTCTCTCTCTCTCTCTCTCTCTCTATATATGCTTAGATCTTTTAAACAAAGCGACAGTTTATCCTTGCTAATATTATAAATGTGAAAAATACCCCGTCTGTCTGTCTGTTACGCTTTCCCGCTTAAACCTCTCAACCGATTTTGATGAACTTTGGCACAGACAATCTTTAGACCCTGAGAAAGGACATAGGCTATTTTTTAATTCTAAATAAGGGTTGTAAGGGGTTGAAAGACGGGATGAAAAGTTGTATAGAAGTATCGCTATTTTTAGAGCTAGGAACTTGAAACTTATTTTTCAGGACATTGATTCGATATTAATAAATATGACATTCTTAGTTTATATAAGTTAAGATCCACGCGGACGACGTTGCGGGCACAGCTAGTAAAATATAAAAAGATAGAGTAATTCAAGATGAAGGTTTATATGCATAATATAGTAAAAAAATATAATTTTATGAATTTGCAAAAAAACTGATGTTTTGCGCTTACATTGCAAACGCTGGCTGAACCGGACGAGATAGATCAAAATAATGTGCTACGGTATTGTGAACCTTAAAAAGGTCTACAATACAGTGCTTAGACAGACGTATACCATACGTCCATCTCTTACGGATAACCCACAATAAACATTTTGTATCCACTTTGCGCCCGCGCGAAGTTATTGTATAACACTATAGTAAAAAATCCACTCTCTACCTTTTGAACGCTGTATATTTCATGTTTACGTTTTATTTATTTATTAAACTTTATTGCACAGTATATTACAAAATTTAAACGTTACATACATATTTGTATAAATAAACGCAATAAATACATATGATATAAAAAATATATATATAAAATAACGTACACCATAAACAGGGTTATAAAGTTAGAGTAGCAGCAGCAGTAAATAAAGTACGGAGACAGCGTTTCAGGATAAATTTGATTTGGGATTGCTTAATATTCAACGGAAGCTCATTCCAGAGTCATATAGCTGTCACTGTAAAAGAGTTTGTCAACAAACAAGTGATGAGAAGGAGTTAAGAGCGAGAGAGTATTAGAAGAACGGAGATTACGTTCGTGAGAGGAAGATGGGAATTGGAATTTTTACGTGGATGTTTCGATTACCTTACAGCAATCATTCGCAAAAGTTTGAAGATGTTAATATTGATAATAATAATAAATACCATATTATACACCAAATATAAGTATATGTATACGAAAAAAACAGAAATCATAAAGTATAATGGGCGGCTTTACCACAAATAGCGATTTCTTCCAGGCATCATTTATATTGATCAACATTGGATATGTGTATGGATATGGCCTCCCCAAGATAGGGGGAATTTCGCCGCGCTGGGCAAGCGTGTTGCCCCCCTCCCCCCCACCTGAGAATTAACCCTAGATACGCTAATTTACAAAGAGCTACGGAACAACCTTGTGTAGTTTATAATCTGTCAAAATTACACAGTCAATTTTAAACTTAATAGTTAGTACTTAAAGATTGCCTATTGCGAAATTTGGTCAGATTCTGTAAGTTGCGGTATTGCGGTAAACAGTATTGTACGGTGGAAAACAGATCTACCTGCCCAATACTCTCAAATTTTGTACACTCAATTTTGAACTCAATGTCTCAGTATTACTGGTTAATATCGATTGCAAAGTTTTGACATATTTGTGTAGTTTGATCTGTTGCTGTGTGGACATATTAAGGTGCAATACAGTTTCGGCATTAGTTTTTTGGAACGCAGCAAATAATTTAATATCCTAATCCACAAACGTTGTCCTGTCTTAGCTATATATGTTACTTATGAAGAAATATTCAGTGATAAGCACAGTCTGATTAAAATCGATTCAGTAGTTCAGAAGTTTATTTTAGACAAACACCGTGACACACTATAAATTATATATATAAAAAACTGTCCTGGCAAACGTCCAGCCAATTAAATTATATAACATTACTAATATGATTATGAAAAATTAGGGGTTGTTGATAGAAGGATGAAAATTTACCTATAAGTATCTATATTTAATGCCACATTGTAAAAAAAAATTAAAAAGAAAATATAAATGTTAGGGTTAGATAACTATTATCACTTAGGGATATTGAAAATAGATAGTAGCCGATTCTCAGACCTACAGAATATGCATATAAAATTTCATGAGAATCGGTCTAACCGTTTTGAAGGAGTATGGTAACCAACACTGTGACACGAGAATTTTATATATTAGCTAAAGGTGATAATTAGTTGATTTTTACCAGAAACCAAAGCATACGGACCTTGACCGACCTAAGTCCGAATCCGTGCACGACGGATATCTGAAGGAAATGCGATCGATGCAGGTTCACTCGATTACAGTGACATCACTAAAAACCCGATCAGCTGGCTTTGACATTACGCGACGCGAAACCATCGTGCGTGCATGTCCCCGCGTTTAATGATTAGAAAACTCGACAATAATTCGTTCAATAGCAACAACAATCAGTGACAGCGTATTACAAACGAATGGGAAACCGCATATAACACAACTAGACCGTTCAGAGTGAAAGTGTTTCGTTTTCTTTGGATACAGTTGCCGATCGCTGGGAATAACTTTAAGTAAGTGTTATTTCGGTATTATATTGTTGTAAATGTTAACAATTATTATTGTTATGGTGTACGTTTGTACTTGGTATAGCAATTTAGCAAGATATGATTATTGTTTTTCGCAAAACGATAAAACCGATACAGATAACGGTCGTTCTCATTGTGCAATACTTTCCTTTATCATGCTATTATTGACATGGAAGGAAAGTTGTGTTTTATTTATAGTTATAAATAAAAGGAAAAACGTTATGAACTAAATATTGATCGAATTAGCGTTACAGCCATAACAAAAGGTGCAGTATTTATTTAACATCTCGAAGAAATCAAGTGTAAAAAAATATGACGTGCAATATTGAGACTTACTGCGCAGCGTGCAGTGTTCAAGTAATCTGTAACATTCCAGATATTTTCAGTCCTAAAATCGACCCTATGCCACTGGAAAATGATTCATAATGGAGCGCAATGACGTCATTTCTTTCTAGTAAGTTCAGAATAGGAGAGTTATGATTTTATTGACAACTTCATTATTATTAAAAACTAATATACTAACATCAAAGAATATGCCTATTTATGTGAAAATAGATTTAAAATTCGGTAGGTACTTAGATACAAGATGGCGGGACAGATAGTGCATTTGGTACCTATTATGTGTGGTGGATATTAGGTACCAATACTTCTTAGAACAGTCTTATACGCCTAGGCGCAGAGGGATCGATAAAAGACAATCATTTGTGTTTCTTCTGTGCCTGGCTGTTAAATTTATCTATTTAAATATTATATTTGTAATTCCTTTGTTGTCTGATGTCCGTAACATAAATTGCTTCAAGCTACTTAGCTCGGAGTCAGATCTATATAAGGTAAATGATCCGATCAGATCATTCTCAGATCTGTGTAATGTGAATGTGGCGATGAATCCAACTTTTACTTTAACCATCGTTCCTTTCACAAAATCAGACTGTATAGAAGTAGCCTTGGAGATGAAGACGTGTTTTTGATGTTATGTCGTATTACCGTGTCGTATCTGTCTGCCCAACAAATTCTCGGCGTCGCACGGGTGCAATGAGAAAAAAATGGTTAGTGTGGTCTATCCCTAAGTGATAGATACCACCAAGCACTGTTTTGTAGACCTTTTTAGGGTGTGCAATACGGTAGTACAATATTTTGATATATCTCGTTGGGTTCCGCCAGCGTTTGCGATGTAAGCGCAAAAAAATCTTTTTATTTCATTATCATATCAGGGATTTTGCCCATAATTGCCTCGCTTGGCAAAAGTGTCGGCAAACGCAGAGCTTAGCTTTCGTGACGTGGATGCTGCTGCCCATTCCCGCCTTGTGCATCTGAACTACACTGTTTAGGATGGATATACTGCCATCTGTCGGTTCTGCTACCTTAGTCGCCTCTTAAAACTCCTGGTACAGAGGGAGGTACTATTCTACTCTCCCTACTTATACTACCCCGCACTGTTTATTTGCGACATCATATAATTATAAGTGTTCTATTATATTATGCATGCATATAAACCTCTGTCTTAGATCACTCTATCTATTTTAAGCATCCGTCGCGTTATTTAAAAGACATAGACAAGCATACATAAAGACAGGCAGATAAATGGCTGATTAGGTTAGGTTAGTACTGCAACCTCAACAACCACACTGCGCCCAGAACCGAAGATTAATTAACAGATGCTAATTACAGTAAAACGTTCGCGAAAACTATATTATGTCAAATTATTCTTATTAAATTACTAATGTTTATGAAATAAAAATTTTTCAAACATTGTTTGTAAAGTGCCATACATTTTTGTTAAGCAATAGTAAATCTTATGTACTTCAAGACAAGCCCTTATGTGTGTGAGTCAAGAATAGTATTTCTTTTTCTTTTTTTTCCATGTTATGAAGTCAGCAAAAAGCATACGGGCCGCTTCATGATAAACTCGACCGAAGCCTGTAGATATTCGTGTCATCACAATGATACAATGTCACATTTAGCCAGTAATTTCAACCGGAACACAGCAATACGAACCTAGAGTATGTAACCTAAGAGTCTACCTCTAGTAAATGTATATGAACCTAATGTACCTCCCTCCGGTGTATCTACCTCCAGAAATTATTTGTATAGCCTTGTTTGGCTTTGTATGAAGATGACTTGCACCACTGCTACCAGAGTCACATGATAGTGTATCCTACGTGGATGGAATCAATAATGTTGTATTCAAACAATCATGTTCGTAGAGCTATGTATCGATCGATATATACACACGCGTGAGACACGCAGACGTCGACCTCGTATTTCGTCTTTATAAATTACAAGCAGTACACTACGGTTGCATCCGTAGTTTTAATTTCCGTGAAAATATGGGTGGGTGAAAATATATTAACTTTACATTGTTAGTAGTTTTTTAGTTTATTCGTTACAAACGCACAAAAATACAATTCTTGTTCAAAATATAAGCTTTATAAGTATACATTTTTTCTAAGCATATAATTCAAAACGAAGGTTGTACTCGGCTGATCGCATTAACTCAATCACTTTTTAATTACCGCCCGCAAGAAGTATTTATTTTTGTGGAACAAGATAATCGTCTCATAGCCAAGAAGAGTGGATATTTGGAATTTTCAAGAGAAACAAGCAAGAACGAGTTCAATTCCTGAGGATAACTGTTATTTCTTTTATTTTGTCTTTTTTCCCCATAAAATATGTCAACGATGGAAACAGAAAACATGAAGTAAGGATGTTGTGCCATAGGAATGAAAATGTGAACTTCGTCCAGTGTGTAAAGTGCGTAGTATACTCGAGTACTGTAGAGTGGTCCGGAGGTCCGGAGGCCACATTACGCGACACATTCATTAAGATTGGAGCGCCTACAAAAACGATTCGTGTCTAACTTGACTTACACGGAACGGTGTCTATAAAATAATCCGCGGGTATAACAAAAGACTAAATATTTTAAAATAATATCTTTAGAAAATAGAACAATTTTGTAAGAATTGTCTGTCCTGTTTAAGACATCATATTGATTCCTCAACCTTACTTCAAAAATTCGAGCTACGAGTTCCAGTTACAATTCCTCGCTTTCCTACCACTCTTTGCCTTCCCTTGCGTAGATCTGCCTTAGGTGCTAACTTCCTTTTTGCAAAGTTAAGAAAATTGCTTAAGGAATTTGACGGGCCCGATGGCGCAGATGGTAGTGATCCTGTCTTGTGCACCAGGGGTCGTGGGTTCGATTCCCACCCAGAGCAAATATTTATATGATGATATTTGTGTTTGCTCGGTGTATGGGTGTAAAATATATGTATTTAAGTAGTATATTTGTGATTCCTCTGTTGTCTGGCATCCGTAACACAAGTGCTTTAAGCGACTTACCACGGAGTCAGGTCAATGTATGAGATGTTGTGGGAATTTATTATTATTATTATTATTAATTTATTCATTTCATTCGTTTGCTAGACTCAAATCGAACTTAACTCATAGTAGGTCCAGTTAGTTTACTCTTGATTAATTTAATATCTACTTATGTATTCTTGACTTTGCATTTGGATTATTTTTAGCAGTTTAGATAAGTTTTAAGAATTCGTTAATATGTTTCATTTCTTTTTTACTTTTGCATGCTGTTTCTTACATTTATTTCTAAGATATAGTGTTATAAAATAGAGGTACTACTGCATTAATACTATTAAACGCTGGTGAATCTAAATAATTAAATAAATCACCATCACATCAGCCATCGAAAGTCCACTGCTGGATATAGGCCTCCTCAAGAAAGGAGGACTTTTGCCCATAGTTGTCGCGCCGGACAAGCTTTGATGGACTATGTGTCCAACGTAGCAAATTTTACATATATTTATATATAAAAATTACATGTCACAGTATTTGTCTAAGATGAACTTCTTAACTACGGAACCGACTTATTTTTTGTTGCTTACTGTGTACTTGGCCTGTGTATTGAGATATAGGAGAGTTAATAAATCAATTTATGTCATTTTCATGACAAAATTAGGTATCAGAAGGTTGTTTGGGTCAGCTTGTGTATGACATATGTTTATTCTAATATCAAACAATATACCGCCTGTATCTTTATATTTAAGGTTATTACATTATATCTCATCCCTGAGGAACTCTTGTTACTATGGGAAAAATCTGTCAGTATGAGACAGCTAAACTGCAAAAACTGATGTCGGTTCCATAAAGAAAAAATATCAAATAGTGATTATTTTGAGTTGTTTTACTTAGTAGTTACGAGTTTGAAGATTTTGCAGACTAAAATATTCATGCCAATATTATAAATGCGATGACGTGTCCGTCAGTTATCAATTTACGGCTTCACATTTTTTTAATCAAGCATGTGAGCATTTTGAACCTACATGAAGAATATATATATTACTTTTGATCCTGGTAAAGATCCCGTGGGAATTAAGTGAAGTCCATGCGTACTGAATCGCAGGCGCTGTGGGAACGATTCCTATGCACACTTTCACATTTATTATATTAATATGTGCAAAACTAAACTGGATCAATAAAAAGAAATTAAAAATCAAAAATCACAAATTAAATAGATTGCAGATTTTTTTACAAGAATAAAATAAAATTTTAAAGGAATAAAAGTTTACAATTAAACAATCAAAGTACTCTAATAACACGAAAACCCGTGTTTATTAGGTTTTAACAAATTTTTATTCGTTTTTAATTTAAACCTTTTCGAACTGAAATTTAACTCACTCTTGGTCACACAAGAAGCTAACACAGAAATATGGGACTCAAAAAACAAATAAAAAAATTTTTAACTTACAAATCATTCAAAACTACAAACTAATGTGCAATTTGTTCCTTATCTATTAAGAAAGTAAGATATGAAAGACGAGCAGCGATAATTCAAATACATTTTTATTTTATCATTAGATATAAAAAGGCGATCGTGCAAAAATATTGATAGGAACATTGCGAAAGTATTAAAAATGTATTTGGGTATTATTCTTTACTAGTAATTAATGCCTATCCGGCCGCATCGATGTTTGAAACATCATACCAGTTTATTTCTATCTGCCTAACAGCAGTGTTCGCATGGCTGTGTTTTAGTTTCAGGGGATAAGAAGTAGTGAAATCAAAAAGTAAAGTGGCATAATATCTTCTAGTCTCAAGGTTGGCAACGCGCTAGTGATATCCTTGTGATATCACGAGCGTGTATAGGTTGCGGTAAGACTTACCAGTACTATGAAGCAGACTGTATGCTTGTTTGTCGACATGGATAAATAAAAATAAAGAAGTCGGCGTTTTTGGATACATACATTTGGAGGGGCCCGACGACGCATTTGATTGAGTTCCTATTTTACGCGCCAGAGTTCGTGGATATGATCTCCACACAGAATAAACATTCATGTGATGATAAAATGATTTGTGTTTTAAGTATAAAATATATGTATTTAAATATGTATTATACTTGTATTACGTATGTTGTCTGATAGTCGTAAAGCAAGTGCTCAAAGCGATTTATCTCGGAGTCAGGTATGAAATGTTGGGTGATTTTATATTTTTTATTTAGTATTCATCCGACATGGCTATGTCTGCATGACTATGACAGATTAGTTATTTGAACTAGCAGTGCACTTGTTTCATTGAACAGATAGCTGATGGAATAGTAAGGTTCTGGAATGGAGACCAGGTACCGGCAAGCGCAGCTTAGGGCATTCACAAGATGGACAGGCGATTTGGCTAGAACTGCATGCAATTTGGATCGCGCTGGAGACAGGCCACATACAACCGGTCTTATTGGAGATTACTTAGGGAAGTCTATGTCCAGCAGTGGACGTCTTAGGGCTGATATGATGATACCTTTTAAAACAACGAGTAATTGTTGAAATGACTGTCTCGTTTATTAAGGACGTAGGTAAAGTAATAAAGATGACACGTGTTCACTTGAAAATTTATGACATACGAGTTATTGCATTTGTAATCCGACAAGCACTCGATATATTCGCCACATTGATACAGCTGCCATCGATATCGCCAATCATCAAAAATAGCATTTATCATTGATTAAAACTTCTGTTATCATTATTAAAGGAAATTTTTGTGATGTTATAATAAAAATAATTTCACACGACATCGCATGCATTGGTCTGACACCGAGATAAACAGCTTAAGGTTTTAAGGATATCATACAACAGAGGAATCACAAATGTAACACTTTAATACATATAAATAACACGTAATTATCATATTATACGTAACAAATATTTATAAACCCTATTTGCACCAAATTTCATTCAGATTTGTTGGGCCGTTCAAGCGTGATTAACGAACATACATTCTCCAAGACATGTATAATATGATTAACATATTAAAAAGATTTTTTGTATTACGGCTTTAATACTTCAACTGCGAAAAATTGCAAAACATTCAGTACTTAAAAACTTAAGAAAATGGTGCGAGTCTTATAACAAACTAGCTTTTGCTCGCGATCTTGCTCGCGAGCATTTCGGTTTGATAAAAAATATTGAGTATTATTAAGAATGGAAGAATCCTTGAGCCTCCGCCGGCTAGCGACGATTTTGACGCCGAGATGTTTTTCAATTATGATATCTCCGAAGATGTTGATTGTAATCAAATTATGTCGAGTGCAATTTTATTGATAATTAAATACTTGTGAATTTATTCGATGCCGACTTTCGCTAGAGTCAAAGTCGCTAAAGCTAAAGATAAATATAACATATTACTGAATACCTATTGTAGTTAAATACCAACCAAGCTTTCATGAGGTAGACCTATTTCTACCGCCAATTAGCAGCGTCCATATTGCTGTGTTTCGGTTTGCAGTGTAGATAGTGAAATCACTGGGTAATGTGACATAATATCTTCAAGTCACAAGATTGGCAACGCGATGATATCCTTGTGACGTTTACTACGCAGGCTGTTTGCTTATATGTCGACTCAGTTATTATATATATCAATAGCACAAATATTTTTATAAATAACATAAAGTGTAATTCACATTAAGTAGTTGTTTGTGCAGACATTTCACGTTATCAGGGCGTCAACTGCTTCTAATGACCTAGGCAACGATATGAGCTGATAGCAAAATTGGCGATATGCGAATTAGAACTGTCGATTAGGTATAAAAATGATTTGATTACTGTCGCATTAGGCATCACGTCGCAAGTATGCAAAAAAACCCAACGCAAAATCAAATGAAGTGTTAATTTTATTTAGTTTATCTCAATACCACCACATCCATTGAGAAGAACAAATACATATAAAATAAATATTCATCATATTAATGTTTGTCCTAGATGGAGACCGAACCCAGGACCCTTGGCGAACTAGATAGGGACGCTACCAAATACGCCAACGGGCCCCATATTCGTGACGCTGACAGTGCAATATATTTAATTTAAAACTCTTTAAAATAAATAATACTTCTACATCTCTGCTATGATAATGGTCACAATAAACATTTTGTTGAATCCCATCTAAAGCAGTATATAGAAATAGTACAGAAAAAGAAATTTATTTCCGATATAGCTGTTATCTGACGGGCCTGATGTAGTGTTCGTATCTTGTTCGTTAAGGGTCGTGGGTTCGATCGATCTCAGCCCAGGACACATATTTACATGATAAATATTTGTATTTGTTCTATGACTGTATTGTTCAATATGTATTTAACACACAGGCACACACACATGTATTTGTTATATATTTGTTATTCTTCTTTTGTCTGATGTTCTTAACACAAGTGCTTTAAGCGTCTTAACTCGGAGCCAGTTCAATGTATGAGATGTTGTTTGAGATTATTTATTTATTATATAGAAAGTTAACTAAATCTAATGGCAAAATAACTTAAATACCGACTTTATTGCATTTGAAATACACCCAGAAGTATAAAAATAAATAGGAAAACAGAACTTTAAAGCAACAAGGATAGAGATGATTTCTAATTTTGCACGCTTAATTCGAGCATCGCAGTAAATAACTGTTACTTAATAAAAAGTGCATGTCACGCTTCGAGATTTGCCGCGGTCATCCTCCAAAAGGTTTACAACTATACCACGACTTAAGGCTTCGGTTCCCAAACTTTTATATTCCAATCCTAGAAAACAAGAGATAAACTAATAATCTTTATAAATGTTGGGGTTTCAATTACAGTTTTATTCAATTCTAGTGCACCGTAGTTTAACCGGCGTTAAATTAAAGAATATAATATACATACTAACTTTGCACCCCTTTTTTACCCTCTTAAGGGATGAGTTTTAATAAATTGTTTCACTAGTTATTATTGCCGCATACTTTTTTATACGTATTTAATAAAAAATAATGAAATATTGACATAACAGACACCCTTATATAGACAATCCTTTACAGTTAAGGCTGGTCGTTTGTGGAATACACGTCCCACAAATTTAAATACGCGCCGTCCCTGTACTCATTTAAAAAGTTGCTGAAGGAACATTACCTGTCATTGTAATTATTCCTCGGTTTGATTGTGGTATCATTTGAACTATTATTTATTTATGTATTTATATGTATGTATTGTTATTTGTGTTTATTACTATATACATTACTTTTACATAGACAAACCACCATTTTTTCTGTTAAGGGTTGCCTGGAAGAGATCGTTCTATGCGATAAGGTTGCCCATTTAATGGGTATCTCATTATTTTTTATCTGTTTGAGTAAAAATTTTTACCAAAAAACTATACACAAGATATCGTCAAGTTACTGAGGGCTCACAGACTTTGAGAGCCGCAGAACTAGCAGGTGCAATACGCGTGAGGTCAAAATAATCGATTTATTGACCCCACAGTATGACAGGGTACTTTCTAAGTCGTATCGATGCGGTGCATTCCGAAATCTTTCTAGTTTTTTTTTATACTGTGATAAAAAACAAGCACACAGTCCTCGTGAAGGTAATCGTCATCGTAACTTATACACGTTTGAGTTATCGTAGAGATATCACTAACGCGATATATACAGTGTGATTCATATACATAGCACGAAGTATACATATATGTAAAATGTATCATCATCATATCAGCCATAGAGAGCCACTGTTGACATTGGCCACCCCAAGATAAGGGGATTTTTGCCCATGATTGCCGCGCTGGGCAGGCATGGTGGCATTCGCAGAAAACAACTCCGACAAGGATGCTGCTGCCTATCCCCACCCTGTTCTATTTGATTTGCATTGTTTCGAATGGATATACCGGCATTTGTTGGTTCTGGTACTTGACTCTTAAGACACCCTATACAGGAGGAGGTACTGTTCTAGCGCGACGGTATCTCAAGGCTTGTGGCAATAGATTGAGAGTAATGCTTGAGTACTGTACAAATTCATATGTACTCCACCATTTTACTCAAACATTGACTGAAATATCACAGTCCAAGGGCATAATTAGTCAATTGTGTTTTTTTTTAATAGTCAGCAATATATTCTAAACTGCTATCAGATTAGTTCAATATTGCCACGGAACCTCCGAAGTGCGAAAGCCTTTTCTGGTGATAGCCGCAGTCTAAGCGAGAATTTTTCTTTGATAGAGTCACTAAATACATACTAATAAAAAATTTACACTGCTTCTGATATTTAGACCTGTCGCTGAGATAAGTCACTAAAAGTACTAGTGTGAAAGGACATCACACAACAGTAGGTACTATTTGTGATCACTAACTCGAATCACTACTATTTGTAAACCTAGTCTACTGCATATATATTTATATATATATGTGCAGTAGAGTAGTATGTATATTTATGTAAATAGTCTCGTTTTAATCGATCCAGCCGTTTCATAGATTAGCCGTAATAAATAGTCAGTCAGACGGACAATCATTTTAAAACTTTATGTTATCAACTTTAAATTTATTTATAATACCTGAGAAAACTATGAAAATACAAACAAACACATCAATTTTATTTTTATGTATAAATTACAATGCATGGTACGAGCACATGTCACTAAACAATTGTACATCAGTATATTAATTGTAATTAATAATAAATTTACATAAGCCCATCGTGATAAAATAATGCACCTGTATAGAAAAACAGCTGTTTCCGAAAAAGTATGTTTATTCCAATTATTATCTTCAAGTATGCACACCTTTTTTTTCCTTTATTTATCTTATCAATCTTGCTTTCTCTTTATTAGAAAAATTATTTAAATACAATTGAAAAAGGAACTTTTTAATACAGTAGGCAATACAATACAGACTTAAGTTGTAAATAAGAAAGATACGATTTCACAACAGAACATAAAAAATTGAAAGTTTGGTTTATAATTAGAAATTAATTACAAATGCATTAATTTCACGCACACACACTCAAGCGCACGCACACGTATACATACGCCCACACCCATGCACACTCACTGACTTTGAAGCATTCATACACACACCAAATTTCACACACTTAGTCGTAGCGCTGTCAAAGGCTATCTCAATAATCATTACATTGTTATTGCACCTTACACCAAGTTTAATTTCATTTTGTATATTTGTTTTCTTTTGATTTTACTTTCTGCAATAATTAGTTTTGTTCTTTTGTTACCATGTTAAAGAGGAAGGTCTCACTCTGGTACAAATATTCCGCCATTTTAAAGAGTGGGACAACCCAAAATGTATTTGTTATTATAGCTTAGCAAAATAAATAAATAAGCATGATTTCTTCTTATTGAATAGAAGGATCGAAAAATCAGCATTTTTATGCCATCCAAAACATCCTACTAACAAGTGCTTATCAGGCACCATAACTTTAAAAGACAGCTCCGCATACAAACTTTCTAAAGAGTGTTTGCGGAGGCTTGTTAAAAGCACAAACGCCGAGTCAACGACCGATTAAATGTTAAAAAAACAGAGTAATCTCGTTAGAACAAACTACTTGTGTACATAACTGACATCTCGGGATGTCAAAACATCCGCCGGCGACAGCGGCCCACTCGCCTAACTGTATCAGACATAATTACGTCTAGACTAGAATGGTTGAATAAGTCAACAACTATAGAAGCTTAAGTTCAGACACAGCCATTGGAAGTATAGGCATAGGCCTCCTCAAGAAAGGGAGAATTTTGCCCATAATTGCCGCGCAGGGCCAATCTAATAATTATCATAATTGCAGCGTGGTGGCAATCGCAGAGCGTAGCTTTCGCGACCTTAAGATGCTGCCGTCCATCTCCGTCCTGTGCATTCGAGCTACACTGCTGCGGATGGATATACCGCCATCTGACGGTTCAGGTGTCTTAGAGGGTGGGGATGGACGGCAGTATCCCCGTCGCGAAAGCTGCGCTCTGCGATTGCCAACACGCATGCCCAGCGCGGTATTTATGGACAAAATCCCCCTTTCTTGGGGAGGCCTATGTCCAGCAGTGGACTTTCAATGGCTGTAATGATGATGAATGATGACTTGTGTTACGGAAATCAAACAACAGGGGAATTTCAGGTTTTATACTCAAATACACTTGTATATCCCATCCCTCACACAAAGTGTTTCCTCAAATATTTGTTCTGGGTGGGCATTGAACCCACGTTCTTTGGCGCACACCATAGGATCACTACCGAGTGCGCCATTGGGCGCGTCGAATTATTAATTGGTTTACTAGCCTAACAACCTCACTAGATTTATGAGCTTTCCAAACCTAGGTTAATAAAAATATTTTAACTAGATAACAGTTGATAAAATTACTGTTTAATGCCTTTTAGTCACAATATATATTTATATTAGGTTTACCGAAAACGGTTTATATTTATATAATTTTATTCACCCCTCAAGGGGTTTTGGATTCGATCCCCATCCAGGACAAACATTTATGTGGTAAACGTTTGTTTGTTTTGCCTTTAGTTGTTAGGTATATATATTATAGCTATTTCTAATTTCTCTACTGTCTTATATCCTTAACACAGGAGTTGTAAACTTTTCATTCCGGAGTCATTATAGTCTAAATGACTGGGACATTACTTTCGCCTCTAAAGTCAGCTACCTAAACTTCCTTTCCGTAACATTGCACCAGATGCATAAACCCCTCTGACAAGGGTGTCCGGGAATAAATCCTTACCCCGTCGCCCCGGGTTGTACCAATTTAGGGTTGCTACATATCAAGAAATTCGATTATTTTTAACAGTGGCAATACTTTACGCTTTATTGATCAGACTTACCTTGTTAAATAGAAAGCTAGAATAACTATTTACTAAGTATGACTTAAATCATTTATAATTGACGGGCCCAATTGCGAAGATTGTAGCGATACTATCTAGTGCGCAAAGAGCCGTGGGATCGTTCCCGATCCAGGACAAATATTAATATGAATTATGAATATTTGTGCGTGTCTGAGTTAAATAGTACCTCCCCTGTACTAGGTGTCAACTGAGGTGACTAAAATGCGACTGAGGTACCAAAACCGACAGATGGCGATATATCCCTGCGAAACAGCGCAGCTCAAATTCACAGGGCGAGGATGGGCAGCAGCAACCTCGACGCGAAAGCTAAGCTGCGATTGCTAACGGGGCCTTGAGGGGCCTACGCCCAGCAGTAAACTAACAATGGCCGATATGATGTCGATGATGCTGAAATATGTAATTAAGTGTATTGCTATGTAGTATTTCTTTATTGTCTGATGTCCGTAACACACGCTATATGCGACTTATCACGGTGTCAGGTAAAAGTATAAAATATGGTGTGAATACACAAATAATTGTTAAGATAACGGTTGGAGTCGCTCAGGCAGACAGGCAACATTGTCTTAATTATATAAATAATGGTAATGCTTTTAAATGCGTAGGCTTACGATCAAATAATTAATAATTTAGTTTCGTAGGCCTGAAAGTAGTGTTCCTATTAAGTGCATCAAAGGGTCGATCCCTAGGACCTATTTTTATGTGATGTATAAATATTTATATTGTACGAATTTTAATGTATTTTATTATTATATTTATATTTTCGAATTATAATTTCTCTAGCCGTTAGGTACCGGCAGTGTAGAATAGTACCTCCCCCTATACCAGGTGTCGTAAGAGGCGACTAAGGTACCAGAACCGACAGATAGCGGTATATCAATGCAAAAAAGTTAGCTCAAATGTACAGGGCAAGGATCGGCAGTAGAATAAGTCGCATCGCGTAAGCTGCACTCTACGACTTCCTATTCACTTCCTTCCGCGG
This sequence comes from Heortia vitessoides, assembly GCA_020976665.1. Lineage (NCBI taxonomy): Eukaryota > Metazoa > Arthropoda > Insecta > Lepidoptera > Crambidae > Heortia > Heortia vitessoides. The sequence goes on along the minus strand of JACJUM010002279.1, from coordinate 10,392,656 downwards.
TTTCACCCGAGTTTAGGCGTAGAACTTTCATACAAATTTTGCAACCATTTCTATCTCCTTAAGGGATGATTTAAAAAAAATATTCTTACTCGTGTTTCATGACTTTATACTGAATTTTATTAGAGAAACAGCAAAGTTTTATTGTAACTTTGCACCCCCGTTTTACCCTTTGTAGGGGAAGAATTTCCAAAAACGGTTCTTAGTGCTCTCCTACGTAACAAAAAGGTGGCCATTTTATCAGCTGTCAAGTGATTTATGTTTAGTTTGGTTTTGCATTTCAACATGAACTGTGACGCCCTGAACAACGCTTTCAAATTGTGCAAAGTCATTTCGAAAATCATGGTTCTGTTCGAAATACGCACCAATTGCATTTTACGGTCAACATAATCTATCAGAGCAATCAATTCGATTAACTATAAAACCTTATCACGCTTCGTTTACTCTAAATGATAATACACATCACACAGAGACGTGATACAGTGCTGTAGAGCGTAGCGTAGAGGAAGAGCGGAATCAGTCTATCCGCCATTGTGCACAGGAATTGCATCCACTCTATGGAAGATTTTGCGGAAAGATCTTGATTTGCGTCCTTACAAAAATGAACTCGTGCGAGAATTAAAGTCTCACGATCACCTAACAAGGGGTGGATTCGGTAAATGGGCTCAAAATAAGACTTAGGTTAATACTGATTATTTTAAGCGAATTTTGTTTACCGGTGAAGTTTTTGGTTCAATGGATAAGTGATGATAATTCTCGAGTGGATGTTGAGACACCGTTACATCCAGAAAACACTAATGGTGTGGTGTGCTTTACGGGCTGGTGGAATAATTGGACTGTACTTCTATAAAAACGAAGCTGACCAGAACGTTACAAATGGTGATGATAAACAGCGGTGATTATTGACTTTTTCGTTCATCAATTGAACGACCATGATAAGCTGGAGCTGTGGTTTCAACAAGACGTGAATTGGCCTCCAAGATCGTGCGATTTAACGCCGCTTGACTATTTTCTGTGGGGATATGTGAAGTAGCTAGCCCGAAACGATTTAACACTTGGAGGTCAAAAGGCGTTATTGCCGATGTACAAACATAAATGTCATTGAAAAATTAACCTTCAAATTAAACTACGTCTGTGCCAGCCGTTGGGTAGGTATACCATAAATCATATTTAAAAGAAAATGCCAGAAAATTATCTTTCGAAACAGGAAATTTCATATCAATAAAAAAAATCATCTATTTCAAATATTGTTTTATTCTATTTCAACGTTCTAATTATACCGCTAAAAAAAACATCGCTTAGTTTTGGTTCTGCGTTGATATCAGCCAGTCGATCAGTTTCTCCTTTTATTCCAGCTGTCGTATGTGTATTATTAAATAAAGTTACGAAGGCAGCCCTACAAACAGTTCGTTGGCACGCGCGTCATTGAAAGATCGATACTATGCCACTAACCCCGAGCACATCTGTTACTATCTGCTCCTGCGCAACCCACCCACGTTATTTCTCTCCCTTCACGCACACTATGTAAATAGATTGTAACAGTGTGTAATATAATTTTAAATTTATCTTGTGAGTGTTTGGTGGACTAACGCTGGTGGACCAAACAATTACAGAGAACTAAGTACTAAACAACCAAGATTGGTCAATCGCTCCAGATCACTGCTGCTTCAGGATAACGCAAGAAACAATTACTGCACAAGAAACAACTACTATTTTTTGTAATTAGTAGAACTTCTTATTAGGATTTTTTTTTATTCTTGCCCCCGAGGTTTTTTTGTTGTATACAAAAATACTGGCAAGCGCAGCGTACGGCGTCCACCCGAAAGATTGTCAGACGATCTAACTAAAACGAACTAAAAGAATAACGATATTATTAATTTTAAACAATTCATATGGCTGAACAACTTTTGCCGAGTCACTTAGGAAACAAAATAACACCAGAGGATAATAACACGATTTAATTACTCCTTTATAATTATATTTGCATTAATATAATTATAAGGGATAAGTAATTATCTCTTATGAAGTAAAAATACTATCAATAAACGACATAGTTATAATTATTTTATTGGAACATAAATCCGCTTCTAATTGTATCTCATTAGAATTATTGTTAATTACAAAATGACTCATATGATGGTATGCGTTAAGTTGGTTTAGTATATATGTATTATTGTATTTGCTATTGAAGTCCACTGCTGGGCATAGGCCTTCTGGATAAAAGGCAATCGCCGAGCGCTGCTTTCCCGACAGGGATCCTACTGCCCATCCCGGCCCTGTGCATTTGATTTAATATCGGATGGATATACGGGCATCCGTCGGTTCTGGTACCTCAGTCGCCACTTACGACACCCGGTAAAGGAGCAGGTACTATTCTATTTTGCCGATGCTTGACGACTTACAGTACATATCATAAATAAAATAAAAGATACAAAATTCACACAACATCTCATGCACTAATTTGACTCGGACAGATATCGGAAAACAGAAGTATTACAAATCATTATATATTATTTAAATAAACTACCCGACAGACGATGTCCTGTCTTTATTATATAATATTATTATTATTTTGAAGAAGATTTTATACAATACGTGATATAGACATCAAACAACAGAGGAACCACAAATAGAATACTTAAAACCATATTTTTAACACTCAGATACAGCACAAACACAAATCATTATATCAGCCACAAGACCTCCACTGCTGGACATAGGTCTCCCCAAGTAATCTCCAATAGGACCGGTTGTATGCGGCTTATGTCCAGCGTGATCCTGCGCTTGTAGTCAGATCGTCTATCCATCTTGCGGGTGGACGCCCTACGCGGTACGTGGTCTCTATTCCAGAATCTTACGACTCCATAAATGGCATCATAAAAATATTTTTCCTGGGTGCAGATCAAACCCGCGACCCTTGGCATATAAGATAGAATCTCTACCATCTGATGACATAATATCTTCAAGTCACAAAGTTGGCAAGACGCTATTAAGATCTCTGTTGATAATACGAGCGTCTGTAAACTGCATGGCGGTTACTTTCACGCGGGCCGTATGCTTGTTTGTGGAGTTCATCATTATCATTTCAACCTTAGGACGTCCTCTGTTGGCCATAGGCCCCGAGTGATCTCCATAATTTTAGGGGATTTGCCCAATAGCTGCCACGTTGGGCAGAGCACAGATCGAGGCTTTGCGACACGGATACTGCTGGCCACCACCTTTGCATTTGAACCGCGCTTGTAGGATGAATATACCACCATCTGCCGGTTTCTATACCTCCGTCGCCTCCTACGACAACTGGCACAGAGGGCCCATTTTATTCTGCCGGGACCCCAAGGCACTGTCGAGTTAGGCATTAAAAAAGAAAAACAAACATGCTTCGAAGTGATGGACTGTCCTAAAATAAAGTGAGCGGAATGAGGTGTTGCCATCGAGTTGGCATCTTCATCATTCATCTCTTTAAGAAATGAGGAATTTGCCCTTAATTGCCGCGCTGGGCAAGCCTGGCAGCAATCGCAGAGCGTAGCTTCATGGGTATGCTGTTGGCTATGCCCGCCCTGTTGCATTTGCCTTAGAGTAATGCACTGTTCTGAAAAAAATATGGCGGGTTGTAGTGTTGCCATTGAACTGGCATCTTCCTCTTTCGTCTGTCTAATAAATGGGAAATTTGCCCATGAATGGGGAATTTATCCTGTTGCATTTGCCCTAGAGCAGATGCACTAAAATAAATAGGGCAGATTGTGGTGTTTCTGGCGGTGATGCCGCCTAGCTGGAATCTTAGTCGTGTTCATATTTAATCGTTAAACACTTCAGAAGTGTGTGGTCAATGTTTAGCGGGCGATTGTTTATAATTCAATCATCCGACGATCCAGAAGCGATGATTTGCTACCTGGATGTATAATGTTTATGTTAGGCGTGAATGGCCAATGACGTGTTGAAAAACAGTCGCCTCTTACTAGAATATCGACGTATACTAGCGAATGCCAGTGACTGTGTGCTGCAGCGCGAATTAAACAGCATTTGCTGCATTTATTGTATCACTAGCTGTGCCTGCGTGGTACAATGCCCCCCCCCCCCCACCATCCCGCGCGTGAGGCTCACCTTGTCATAATTTAACGTCACCGTTAACTGCAGTTTTATATTTTTGTAATTACTCTGTAGTACATATTTTGGTACAAACTTTCATCTCCTATCGTTATTTAACAGCCTTGATGATAAAACTTTTTTTAACTGTAAATGTCCTGTTTATTTTTATCAACTCAACAGCCTAAAAGACTTTATAACCATGTATAAGTTAAAAACTGTTTTAAATTGACTTCTTTTAACCTCTTTTAACAATTGTTGGATTGAAAAGTAGTCCAAAAA
>JACJUM010002279.1:10370064-10387240 GCA_020976665.1 Heortia vitessoides | reverse complement strand
GCGAAAGTATGTGGGTATGGATATGTGAATGTCGGATGTATATTTGTTACTCTTTCTCGCAAAAATGGCTGAACACCTCGGGATAAAATTTGGCACAGAGATTGTTGATAGTCTAAATTAACATAAACACTTACTTTTTAACACTAAAACATGATTATCTCTTAGGTGCCACATTTTTCTCGGAATAACAGTAGTTGCCTAGAGATGCGGAAAAGTCCACGCAGACAAAGACGCGGACGGAAATCTAGGTAATAAAACAGCGTATTTTTTAACCAAAATTAAAAGTCTTAATGTTTATTTTGTTTTTTTTTTTGCTGACTTTGTAAAGTCGGAGCGAACTAAGTACATAGTGTTAAAACTTAGTTAGACTAACTCGCGCGAGCGTAATGGGCGTTATCTCAACAATGTAAACGTGACGTTATTGTCTATTAGTGTTAGGGTTGGCGATGATGGTGAATGACACACCACCATCGGGTGCCGCCCGAGTAGAGCTTTAACTTCCACTATACCAAACGTCGGGAAAAGAACCCGGAACCGACAGATGGCGATATATCCATCCGAAACAGCGTTGCTCAAATCATCATCACATCAGCCAGGTGTGATTGCCATCACACCTGCCCAGCGCCACAAGTAAAGTTTCCCCTTTTTTTAGGGAGGCCTATATGCGCCAGTGAACGTCCAAGTCCAATCCACATTTTTTTTTACCAAAGAGTATCTTATTACTATTCGTCATTATGATTTCAAAAAGGAGGAGAAGTAGCAATTACATTCGATCAATTTGTAAGCAGGAATGGGCCCGATATCGCAGTCGATAGTATCTCTATTTTGGAGATACAAATATAGATAAATAAATAGTTGTCCTGGGCAGGAACTATTTCGTCGATGATCGTGCAAATACCGCGTAAGTAGCAGTTGCATATAAAGTTGAAAATTCAATTAGAAAAGATGGAAAATAAACCTTATTAACTTAAGCTACATACGCGTTATTGAAGTATCATCGACGATTTGTTTATCTAGAGCGTTAAATTTATGGTTAGGTGTATCTTTGCAATTGCTATGTTGTCTGATACCCTTAACATAATTGCTTTTACTCACTTAGGAGTCAGGTCGTAGTGTTGTGTGCATTTTTAATTATTAATTGAATTGCTGCATAAACCAGCCCTAATTGAGGCATGCGATCCCTATCGTGTTGTTAGTGCACTCTTTGCCCTTCAACATAACCATTTTCTTTCGTAATTACAGTGTCATTACTGCAATTGTTGCAATTAAATAAAATTCTCCCTATATATTACTTACACACGATAAAGATAACTGAGCTATGATACTGAAATTCAGTAATGAGATTGGATACTTACCTTGCTAGCATTTTGCCCGCGGCTATGTCTACTTGGATTTCTTGTTTCGATAGATCAAAAATTGATCTTGCTCCCGATTCAAGCTGTCATTATTATGACAGCCGCTAAAGAACTAAGAAATATTTCCACTAGTTCCTGAGATTGGTGTGTTCAAGCTTTCATAACATTATTATAAATTCAAACGACATCTCATACATTAAAGAAAGGAAAAGAAGATATATTCATCATTCAAATATTTGTCCATAGTGGGCATTGAACCCCCACCCCCTCACCCTTGGCACACCTTTTGTTGTGGTTCTGCATTAATGGCCGTGCTAGAGTGTTGGATTATGTTCACTCGCCAATTTATGAACCAGAGGGATCTATAATTTAGTCCTTCTTAAAGTATTTTAGAGGCAATTTTTAAGGTTCTATGTGCAACTAGTGTAGTAGTATCGTCAGCGAAAGTTCCAGTTGTTATTGATTCAGATGTCAACAAGTCGGCAGTAAATAGAAGGTAAAATATGGGACTCAGGACACTACCCTGTGGGACTCCTGCTTTAATGGAACAGATGTGGGATGGTGCTTCCCCATTTTGTACTATGAAACGGCACTGTTTGAGAAATGATTTCACTATGCCGTATAAGTGGTCTGGCAGGATGTTTTTTTTAATATAAAAAGGAATCCTTTGTGCCACATGCGGTCAAACGCTTAAGATATGGTCAAGAATGCACTAGTAATATTTTGCTACAGTGATTCTATGATCTGTTTATTCATACAAATAAATGTTTTGATTGTTTTTATTACGGTTCCAAATTTAAATTATATCAGATGAATGAACAGAAAGCCAATATACTTGGGAGGCCCATGTCCATCAGTGGAGATAGCTGACATCATTATAGTCAATGTAACAACGACAACTCGCACTTGACCAGTCTCTTCCCTAGCTTAATGACAAAATAATGTACCAACTTACGTAACATTCCAGCGGTTACAGTAACTTCATCCAATCCGGAATGAAGTACAATCGACCGCATATTAAGGCGGTTGTCATAAAAAATGTAACCGAGCCGCGACGATCCACTGCGATTGGCCATTACGTGCGCGTGCGCTGTCTGTAAAGGCAGTTGTTGACTTGATGTGTCTCTTACGCACGCCATTTGCGTTAGTACCTTGCCCTCGCGTTACTATGGTGAATGAACACAAATTACTCGGTAATCTGTATATTAATAGGAGGAGCAAAACAATTGCACCCCGTTTTAAGGAAATTGCGCAAACGGCGCGACCTATCATTTAAAATATATCCGAACACTACTGTTTGAATGACACACTGACATATTTAATTGAACAAAACATTATTACTCAATCATTAATTCATTAATCAACAAGCTGATTATGAAATAATTTTTACAACGCTTAATGATTTATAGTCTAATTTCGTGCACCGGGTGACCACTGGTTTTTCTAATTATATGGAATGTTGGTCGAATCCAACAGGACAAGAATTACCAGTAATCATGTAATCACCTCAAAGAAGCTACGCAATGTTGTTTATTTTTTTATAAGACCAGGTCGACAAATAAGCATACTGACCGCTCGATAATAAGCATAATCGCATCCTGTAGACACTCGGAATATCACCAGGATATCACTAGCGCGTTGCCAACCTTGTGATTTGAAGATTTTATGACACATTACCCAGTAACTTCACTGCCTCTCTCACCCTTCAAACCGTAACACAGAAATGCGAACGCTGCTATTTGGCTGAAATAAGTGAGAGTGAGGTACCAATGCAGACGACTTTTCGTATGAGGTCTACCTCAAAGGTAGTTTGATGGCAACTACATATTGTCTGCCAGCGTGGCAATTGTGGGCAAATATATGCTTTTACTAACATGTCTTCTCTGTCTTGTTAACCAAATTAAGCAGTCTATCTATTATTATTAGTTCCCGCGTGCGACAACTCCAACTAGAATTTACTTTATATCACTCAGGAACTTAGGTATACCCAGGATCAAACGAAGCGCAATCCTTGGTATTAAGCCAATTGCAAGTTATTGGCTAAGGGCCATGTCATGTGATATTTGACGGGCCCGATAGCCCAGTTGGTAGTGATCCGGTCTTATGCGCCAAGCGTCGTAAATTCGCCACCCAGAACAAATATTTATATGATGATATTTATGTTTGTACTGTATCTGGATTATAAATATATGTATTTTATTAGAAGATTCCTCTGTTCTCTGATGTCAGTAACACAAGTGCTTTAGCGACCTATCACGGAATGAGGTCAATGTATGAGATGTTGTGGGATTTTAACATAATTTAAAGAAAATCTCTCTGTATATTAACATGTAAAACAAATATAAGTATTTATACAACACAATTGTCAGGCAAAGGCCTTACTTAAGGTTTTTTATTCTTACTAATATTATAAATCCGAAAGTAAATTTGTGTCTGTTACGCAATCACGCCTAAACTACTGAACCGATTTAAATGAAATTTGGCACACAGATAGTCTAAAACCTTAAAAAGGACATAGGCTACTTTTTCATTCGACATAAGAGTTGTACGGGTTTTAAAAGGGGGAGTGAAAAGTTGTATGGAAGTATCGCTATTGTTAGAGTTAGAAACTTATTATTTAGGCTATTGATTTGTTTATATAAATAAATGTAACATTAAAAGTTTATATACGTTAAATTAAAAAGGTATGGTGCCCAAAAAAACTACTGCACGTGGACGAAGTCGCGGGAACAGCTAGTAGCCTATAAATATATTATTCTTTTCTTCAATTTACCAAGAGCAAAACCTGTACAGCCATTTATCGTCAAATTGACTTCGTTTTCAAACAACTATATCGAAATTACTCTGGAAACGTGTATAGTATTATAGTACACATTTTAAATTATACTAAGAATGTTCGGAGCTCAACTCAATCATCAAGTTGTAGACTACCCCTTACAATAGTAAAGTATCGACTGTAACACGATGTCGTCGGTATGTGGACGTAATACAGATGGATTGTGAAGTAATTTTATAAATTATGGTACAGCATACGCAACACGTCTGTAGAAAATATTTATAACACGGTAACATTTCCACTTCTTGATAATATTTACACAACGTTTCATACATTGACCTGACGCAGTGATAATTTAAAAATATGTATTTAAGTATTATATTTGTCCGATGTCCGTAACACAAGTGTTAGAAGCGACTTACCACGGAATAAGGGCAATTAATGAGATGTTGTGTTAATTTTATTATAATACTTAATATGTATCTAATACATTAACAGATACAATAAAGAAATATATATACGTAAAATATATTTTTCTTAGTTTAAATTTTTCCGCATTTTTCATCCGCATTCATTTAGCATATAAAAGAGATGAAAACAAGAGATCAAAATTGAGCATTGATTTTAGAGATTTAAATAAAATAGTTTATATTCCTCAATCTAAACCATTCCCTCTTATTGAGGACCTCATGGTAAAAACAAGACATTGCAAGTTCTTCTTCTTTTGTGTTCTCACCTTTGTGTGTCATGGACAGACACAAAACTGCTTTTGTGACACAGGAATGGCATTATCAGTGGACTGTTTTACCATTTAGATTAAAAACCTTACTAGCTATATTCCAGAGAATAATGTGTAACATGATACGGAAGCACAAGCTTAGGGAGTTCACGGTATGTTTCATCGATGATATTTTATTATTTTCTAAGTCATTCTCAGAATATGTCAGACATCTAAAAGAACTATTTGAAACAATTAAGAAGGTTTGAAGCTAAAATTTTCCAAATGCACATTGGCCGCAGATGCAGTTAAATACTTGCGTCATGTAATACAGAATAACTCAGTCAGACCACTAAAAGACAACCTCATATCAATACAAGAATTCCCTATTCCTAAAACCCAGAAAAATGTGCGATAATTCCTGGGTGAGATAAACTTTTATCATAAGTATGTGCCAAATATAGCTATCAAATTGGAACCATTGCATAAACTTTTAAGAAAAGGACAGTACTTTAACTGGACAAAAGAATGCCAAGAGTCGTTTGATGAATTGAAACAAATACTATGTTCTCAACCAATATTGACAATCTTTGATTCAAACCTGCCTATGCATATATACACAGACGCCAGTATACTCGGTGTGGGAGCAGTCTTCAAACAGCCACAGGAAAACAATGAAGAAAAACCAGTAGCATACTTCTCAAAAAAACTAAATGAAGTACAAAAAAGGAAGAAAGCTATTTATTTGGAATGCCTGGCTATTAAAGAATGTGTAAAGCAGCACCTGTTAATAGGCCAAAAGTTTACTATATTTTTCAGATCATAATCCACTGGAAAATATGAACATAAGGTCGAGGACTGATGAAGAATTAGGTGATCTAACTTACTATTTATCTCAATATGACTTCCAAATTAAATATTCTCCAGGAAGATTAAACGCCGAAGCAGCTTAAGCAGAAACCCAGTTCTTGAACCAAATGAAAACCTAGATTAACAGTTAAAAGTAGTAAATACAATAACACTACAAGATATCCTAAGAGATCAGGAAAAAAAATTAATATTTACAAGCCAAAAAAGAAAAATTTATAGTTAAAAATAATGTTTATTACAAGAAAGGAAAACAAAAAGACAAAATTATTATAACAGAAAAATTTAGCAACGAATTCATGAGAAAAGTGCATACAGATCTTGGTCACGTAGAAATTAAACAAATGCAAAGAATGATAAGCTCAGTGTATACAGCGGAAAACATGTCAAAAAACATTAAAAGAATCTGTGAAAGTTGTCTAGTATGTTTGAAAAAAAAACCAAGAGGACAAAATAAATATGGATTAATGTCACACTTAGGCCCTGCCACAAAACCTTTTCAGATATGCTCTGTTGACACCATCGGAGGCTTTGGGGGCTCCAGATCAACTAAAAGATACTTACATCTGTTATCAGATGAGATATGCATATATCTTAACATCCAGTACTCAAAATGCGAATGATTTCATTAAACTAATAAGAAACTGTGAAGAAATCAATTAAATTGAGTTGATACTTTCAGATCAATACCCTGGTATCAATTCTAAAGAATTCAAGAGATTTTTGGACGAACAGAATATCTCCATAATTTTTACAGCTGTAAATTCCCCTTTCTCCAATGGCTTAAACGAAAGATTAAACCAAACATTGGTAAATAAAATCATATGCAAAATAAACGAAAATATCACAAAAGCAGCATGGACAACTATAGCACAAAATTGTGTAAAAAGATATAATGAGACAGAGCACACGGTTACTGGATATGGTCCAAAGTATCCAAAGTATCTTTATGGCACAGACGTTACAATTCTGCCAAATAAGCTGAAACTAAAGAAGACTGACCATGATTTAATCCAGGCCAAAGAAAAAGCTCTGGAAAATACAATCAGATCACATAATTATAACAAGACAATTTATGACAAAAATAGAAAACATGTAGACTTCAAAGTTGGTGATACCGTTTTTGTATCAATGAACTCGATGAACTAAGACTCGGACCATATAAGATCATAGAAAAAAATTCAAACTCAATTTACAAGATAAACACTGATCATAAGAAGTTAGAGTCAAACTGCGATCGGTGCGGTTAAGTACGATCATCTATCCACCTTGTGTTTGCAATATATATATATAGAATAATAATACTTTTGACCCATTTTAGAAGGACAGATTTGATTGAATCTTTGCAAACATATCAAGAATTAGTACCAATACTATAGTTTCATAGCATCAAAGTTTCATACTCAGTTAGTATCGAGTATTAGCAGTAGTAATTTCATCCCGTCAGTGGTGAATTTTCAAAAAAACCCTTCTTAGTGCTTATAACGTAGGGGACATTACAAATAGAACCCCTGAGCAAAACTTCAAGACTCTCAAACTTTATTGTTTAGGCTCTAAGTTTACATGTCAGTCAATCCGATTCTCCTTATATATATAACGATTCCAGTTTGAATTCAGTACTCGAATCGTTAAGTTGAAAAGTCTCATTGTTTTGCAAATAGGTGATTTATTATATTTTAATGTCAAAATACATTATTTTTCAAGTCATCGTAGAAATGCGATGTAAATTATATAGTAAAAAGAGAGCAATTTATCCAAGCAATGATAATAATATCCGATCAGAGTGGGGCGATGCGCGTGCGCTCCTCAAATTGCATCCTAATGGTAATACCATCGTACCATCTGCACCATCTGTTCGCTCTTCAGGGCTGCCAAGAGATTTCGATTACAAACCTTTACTGTTGTTAATTTCAACTGACAACTCCCATCCCGCGTCCCCGCTCCCGTAAGAATAAAAAGTCCTAGGTAACGGTTCATTATATCAGCTGTCTGATATCCAGTGAAAGCCCCGTTAATCGGTCTAGCCTTTTCAGAGATTACTTATAATATATATTCACACGCAACCTCGTACATTTACCTGACACCGAGGTAAGTAGCTCAAAGCACTTGTATTACATACGTCAGACAACAGAGGAATCATAAATATAATACTTAAATAAATATTTTCAACAACCAGAAACAAAACAAAGACAAATATCGTCATATAATTTATGTCCTGGGTGGGGATCGTACCCACAACCCTTGGCGCATAAGACAGGATCACTACCAAATGCGCCATCGGGCCTGTCAACATTTTTATTATTTTTATTATACGACAGACGTCAGTCACAACAAAAAAGTTATTTTATATAAGTTTCGTTATAATGCTAGTGCATTGGAACGCTGTTAATTTGGAATTATAAACTGTAACCATTCTGAATCACTCTATAAATATTTTCATGTAGATACGCCAATGTGGTTTTCCAAGAAAAATTTTTTTCATACAATGTTATATGGTGTCTGTTAAAATCCGTTTTCAGCCAACCCTGCCAGTGGTATTCAGTAACTGATTACTGTACTTAAGCGAAATAACGAGTCATTTACACCTCATTACTGCACCAGAGAGACCCTTAGCCGGATAATGCAGAATTATATGAGGATCAAGGCATATTGTGCTGGCCATCTATACTGTGAGATATGGTCAGTGACCAGAGTCGAGTAGGTAAGGGAAATTATGGTCTCGCTTACTTGTGGTTACAGTACAATATTTATTGTTTTGTTAAGTGCAGTTGTTACGAATACCGGTTGACAAGTAAGAAGAGGATTTATTGTATGCCAAATATCCCTGTTTATTTTGTTATAATAGCACAGATGGTAGTAATCCTATTTAATGCGCCATGCATATTTATATCGTGATATTGTTGTTTGTCCTGTGTTTAGGTGTTAAAAATATGTATTTAAATATAAAATTGAGATTCCTCTTTTGTCTGATGTCCATAACACAAGTGCGTACCACGCAGTCAGAAGAACATTATATATTATTATTATATGACAACTTCAAGTCCTTGTGATGTCCTTGTGATATTACTAGCGTCTATAGGCTGCGGTGACGCTTACTATCACGCGGAGTGTATCCCTGTTTGTCGAACTGGTCTAATGAAAAAATATTAAGACATACGATTTTCTTTTGTGAAAGATTTTTTAAAATAGATCCTTTAATATCTTGTGGAAGCAGAGACTTATAGTTACAAACCTACGAAAATACATTCACATATGTGTGATGACATTCAGAAAGTTGGAATAAAACTTTGAAGTTTCTCGAATGAAATTAAGTATAAAGGTTCTACAATGAAAGTCATGAAACACGTATAAAATATTTTTTGTAAATCATCACTTAGGTGGGTAAAAGGGGGTGCAAAATGACTAGAAAATATACCTTTTCACATTCATAAACATTATTAAAACTAATCTTTCATATTGACAACATTTTTTTATATTTTCGTATTTATAATTATAATGGCCACACAACATTTTGTATTTTGACCTGACTACGAGATAAGTCGCTTAAAGTATAACGGACATAGCAAAGTATTATGTACGTCAGACAATAGAGCAATGACAAGTATAACACTAAAATAGATATATTTAATACCCAGATACAGAATAAACTCAAATATCATCATAACAAAAATCTATTTGCTCAAACTGCTGTATATATACCGTTAATAACAGGTATTTTTTCAATTGATAACACGTACTTACATTATTGGAATTATGAATTGAACTTCACGCATATGTATGAATAGTACCGGAGTTTCCACATCGCCTAGGAGGCGGAAACCATCCGATACAATCCTCGTGAGAACCTGATGCTTGTAATTGTATACGGCAACGCTAGACTAGATCTAGTATCTGGAAACGTGTTTGATACTAACTTACAGTAACACTGTAGAAAATTTGTTGACTGTAGTGTGTAGCATCAGGGTAAATATAATAGTATGAGTTTTAGCAATTTGGTATATTTACTTTATCTTTAATACATAGTTAAGAGTCATAATTAGATAAGATGTATTTGTTTCGTTTTTTGAATAAAATTATATTTTATTGCTTTTTTACTGGTAAATAAGCATAAAGAAATGGTTGACTGATTTAATTACAATAAAAATATTTAACATAATTTATTTTAACATAAAATACACGTAATATTGCTAAAGAGTTTAATACTACTTTCCTACGTCGTAGTTCCAACATATACCGGTACCTGAACCAGGTATCGGTACCTCAATGATAATAGGCTACTGACAGAAATATTGTACCTATATTGTACGTAAGTGAGTGCCATCGCACATCAGGGACCAGACCCCCTGTAAATCAACCTGTAAATTGAGTGTTCAGTATTAAATACACAAAAGGCCACACAACTAGCAGCTTTAATCGCTTTGTGGTACAGTGTTCGGTCTAAGCTCTTTCATCCTTATATATATTAATAACCAATGACTTAAGTTTAATGTCATAAGGTTCAATATCCCATGTGTCCTTAACAAGATTAGTCAACGGAGGCACTTGTCACAGAACAAATTCATTACTCTGTTGTACACACAGATTTCGACATATAGGATTGACAAGATAAAACGGCCTTAACAGAGACAGAATAGAGTTTAAAATCGTCTGTCTTGAGTCTCAGGAAGTAAGGTCTGCGCACACGCTCGACTCTGACTCAGGGTTGTGCGAAATTATTTTAAGTATTGAGATTGTAGTAAAATATCAAGTTTGGACGACACAGTAAATATTATCTGAATACTTACTCAAAAAACTCTATGCATGAAACCGCTAAAGTCATTGAGGCATTAATTTAATTAAAATGGATATTATTGTTATCTCTTCTTCTAAAATTTAACTTTACTTTACTTTACGTCATTATGTAGGTATATGTTATTGTTATACTGTAGAGTTATTTATTAAACATTGAGTTGGTTGATTTCATCATCATATCAGCTATTGGAATCCACTGATGGATAGGCCTCTCCAAGAAAGGGGCGATTTTGCCCATAATTGCCGCGCTAGGCAGTCGTGATGCAATCGCCGAGCAGCTTCGCGACGAAGATGTTGTCGATCGAATCTTAGTGAGGCCTATATCCAATTGTAGACTTTTTAATATATTCTGTTTATTCAAAACATTTATGATATAAATGTTTGCGAGTGTTGATCTAACCCATGACCACGTGTATGAGATTGGATTTCTGCGTGCGAAATCGGCCCCGTTACACGAGGCTGTCTTTATTGTACGCGTGTGACAGCCCTAGTCCATCCTGACGGATGGTTGCCGCTGCGATGCAATGTTCTGTCGCATGTAGGATATTGACACCGAATGTGGAACTAATTGGTACAATTATCTCCGTTTTCATCGGCATCCTCTAACGCAGAGCTTCTCAAAGTTATTCAACGGCAGAACCAATTTGTATCGACCAAAAACCCTGATATACCGGGAATTTCTGAATTATGTTATCAATACTTATCATAGCAATCGTAGAACATTCACTGCTGGAGATAGGCCTCGCCAAGAAAGAGGGAATCATGCCCATAATTGTCGCTGAGGCCAACCAATAACTCTCTCCGATATAACTCTAAGCACGTGTGTTACGGATATTAGATAACAGAGAAAACACTAATATAATACTTTAATATAAATTTAACTCAAAAACAGAAATGAAACATAATAATCATTAAATGAATTATTGTCCTAGATGGGAATCGAACCCACGCCCCTGGGCGCGCAAGATAAGAACACGAATCGGTCCTGTCAACGATATCCATTTCCTAACAGTTGCATTTAAGCTATGCTATTTTGAGTGAGAGTACCGCCATGGTGGTTCCAATACATCAGGCACCTCTTACTACACCTGGTACATGGAGAGGTACTGTTCTTCTCGATGGCACCCCACGAATTGTACTGTAGATGTGAAAGTTTGTTTGGTGTTTTTTTTTGGGGAACCCTATGACCATCAGTGGACTCAGGAAACTTTGTGTTTAAATATAATTATGTCATTTCATTAGATATACTTAAGCGTCATATATATCGTCTGTAATATATGTATTGTCTGTTGTCTGTAATACAAGTGCTCACTACCTAGGACTCAGGTGAATGTGTGAGATATTTATCATCATCATATCAGCTATTAGAAGTCCACAGCTGGAAATGAGCCTCCCCAAGAAAAGGGGAATGTTGCCCATAATTTCCGCGCTGGGAAAGCGTGTTGGTAATTGCAGAGCGCAACTTTCTAGACAAAGATGCTGCTGCCCGTCCGCACCCTTTGCATATCAGCTACATTGTTTCGGATGGATTTACCGCCATTTGTCGGTTTCGGTACTTTAGTCGCCTTTTACAACTCCTGGTACGGGAGAAGGTATTACTCGAATTCTACCCTGCCAGTACCCCAGTGCTTGAATTACACATTGTCTGAATTTAATTAATTAAAAATATCGATTAACCTTTACCAAAACTATCCGACATTCACGTATAATCTGTATATTTGTGCAAATGTATTCTTTATTGCTATTAATGTATCGCTTATTTTTACTATTAATCTTTCTATCCGTCCGAGAAGTCCTCTTGCATAGATTTCACTATATCCCGAGGGACCTTATCCGGGAACGGAAGATTAATAATTATCGATTCAGGGTCAAACCGAAGGTGTAAAAAACAGACAGACTGACATTGATAATTCATTTGTGAATCCATCAATCGATTCAAGCCGCTCCCATTCTCGGCAATCGAGATCAAGCGCGGTTACCGACCCTATTACTATATAAATACGGTTCAATGTGAACTATCGGAAATGACACGAATTCCTTGCGAACCGATCGCAGCGGATGGCCGCCCGTTTCCCCTCCTGAGATGCAACTAGAGCATTGGACTTCCTGAGACCTTGGGGTCTCCGGTACACTTATTTAAGTTCCAGTAGGTTTAGATAACTGTATGCTTGTATTGTTTATTACTAGAGATATTTGACGGGCCCGATGGCACAGACGGTAGTAATCCTATTCTGCGCTCTAAAGTCTTGGTTTCGATTCCCAACTAGGACAAATATTTATATGATTTGCATTTGAGTCTGGGTGTTAACTACATATAGTTAAATACTAGCTGCGCCCGCGACTTTGACCGCGCGCAGTAGTTTCTTTGGGCACCTTTCTTTTTACTTTAACTTATAAAATCTTTGAATGTTATATTTATTTATATATACAGATCAATAGCCTAAATAATAAGTTTTAAACTTCTAGCTCTAACAATAGCGATACTTCCATACAACTTTTCATCCCCCCTTTTGACCCCTTACAACTATTATGTCGAATGAAAAAGTAGCCTATGTCGTTTTTAAGGCTGAAGACTATCTGTGTACTAAATTTCATTTTAATCGATTCAGAAATTTAGGCGTAATTGCGTAACAGACAGACAGAGGTACAGAGTTACTTTCGGATCTATAATATTAGTAGGAAAGTAAGATAAGTAAGGATTATATTTGTAATTTCGCTGTTGTCAGTCCATAATACATGTGCATTAAGCGACATATCTCCGAGTTAGAGCAATGTGTAATATGTTGTGTGAATTTATTATTATTATTTTATATGGTAGAATACCCCATAAGGTGAGAGGAGCAGTGAAATTACTGGGTAATGTGACATAATATCTTCAGTCCACAGGGTTGGAGATACGCTAGTGATATCTTTGTGATGACACGAGTAGATAAAAAACAATTTGCTAGGAACCAATCTGGTTATCTTCAGGTAGGACAGTACTTCGCAGCATTAAACAATCACCAGCGAAAATTCGACGTGTTTACTAGTAGTAGTAGTAGTAGTGTCAGTGATACTTCAATACCACGTATGTAACATTAGTCAATTAGGTCCAAATTTCAGTATTTTTATTCTAACTTTGAACGTTATTGACTATCGTTTACCGACGAGTACCGATTTGCCGGATTGAATTAATGCGGACAACAGTTAAGAAAGCGTCTGGTTAGTCTACAGCTGTTATGTCATTTTATTTTCTCTCTATATCTATTATATATCTCTTTCTCTCGATATCTATTATAGCACATAGACGTCCACGAGAAATCTTATTATAATATTTACAATAAAAACTCGCGATTTAATGTGCGTCAATTCCATATTTTTTTATATATATTACGAAATCAGCGAACAAACAAACGTTCCGCCTGATAGTAAACGTGCCCGCAGCCTATAAACGCTTGTGTCATCCCAAATATATCACTTTCGTTTCGCTAAACTTTTGTACTTGAAGACATTATGTCACATTACACAGTAATTTTTCTGCCTATCTCCCTCTTTAAACCGAATCACAACAATTGGCAGTAGAAATAAGTAGGAGTGAGGTACCAATACAGAGGACCTTTGTAAGAGATCTACCTCTAGTAAATAAAATGTACGTATAAGTGTGCGATGCTTGATGACAGATCTGGATGAAGATGGACACAGATATTTTTGCTTGTTTGTTGATTTAATTAAATAAAAAAATAAAATCATTTTCAAAAACCAATGCGTGGTGTATCCAAAAACACAAAGTAAGGTTTTTCTTGTCATCAGGCGAAACCACAAACGGTGGGTAATGTACACAATAGAGTGACACCCGATTCTCCTCGACCACTGGCAGCAGACAGGATGCGGGGAACCTTAGTTGACGTATTAATTACATTCATTGTTTCTTCGGCCATTGTTGTAGCAAGTTTTGCTTCGCAGTATTTTAAACTCGAAGTGTTGCTGCGAGATTCGAATTCCGCATCCTGTATATATACATAGGCTGGCCGTAGTGCATTATAACTTTGTTTTAGCCATAGAATGTCCACTGCTGGATAGAAAATCTATAGGTTCCTAGAAATTCTGTAGTAGATAAGGGTCCAATTAGTTCAAATAATAACATTAATTCGTTTATAGCACATAGACCGCTTTCTGCCAGACTTCTTCTTACGGTACGTTTACTCACACTAACATTTCTTTTCTGAAATAGTCGTGTACGAGCTTCTCTAGCGGTGAACAAGCAATACCTCTTAAGGTATTGTTTTTTAACGTCTTAACGTGGCTGACAATGAAACTATCATCTCGTCTCCCAAAAACTTCTGATGGCATCCCGTATCGTGGTTCGAGGTACAACAAGTGTACGAGCAATGCGGCGCTGGTTGTACCCAGCACCGGCTAAAGCCACAGCCCTAGCTGCACCAGTGGCATTTTTTGAAGTTCCAAACAATAACTCTAAACTCAAATTACAACAATATTGTCACGCTAGACAATAAGGAACAGGAAAAGTTTGTTCGGTAATGCTAATGCAAAGAATGTCTAACAACGACTTAATATCAATAATGCATCAGTGACGCAAACGTATGCAACAAAATAAGAGTATAAGTGTTTCATTCATCACTTAAGTACCCACTTGACAATAAATGAAACATTGCATAAATCATAGTTAAAGTAAACAGACGTAACGAAAGGTATAGGTGGGCGGTTAATTGTGCCTGTGAATGTAAGTCGCTTCAAGCACTTGTGTTATGGACAACATGGGGAACCACAATTATATTACTTAAATACGTATTTTTAACACCACACAGTATATACAGACACAGTATAAACACAAATATCATAATGTGTTTTTCGTGAATAGAGATCGAACCTACAACCTTTGGCGCATGTATAAGATTGGTAATTGCATTACTTCTGGCACTGGGATGCGGCAGCCAATCTCCGCCCTAACACGAAAAAATATACCACCATACAAAGGGAGGTACAATTCTGCGAGTCACTCCTGCCGCTTGGCATTAAACTTGAATCCATTAAGCACTTCCATCCATTAAGGTTACCAACTATTCTGGTCTTCTAATAACGGGTAACAATCCTTCAAATCGCGTTGTGTATCAATTTCTCCAATTTTCTTAAATTGTAAGGCAGAATGAATATTTCTTTAGCAAAAACAGTGTTAAAAATATTAAAAAACTTTCGATCTATACAATTTCTCTTGTAAACATTTTAGTGATTTTGTGTTAAAAATATTAAATGCTGCTAATCTAAGAAAAAAATTAATTAAATCATTAAATTTTTTGTAATCCTCGGACCTTTTGTGATTTGTCACAACACAACTGCGGTATTGTATGGAATTCTTAATAAAAAAGTATCAAGAAATACGCTATCAAAATGAGATCAGTCACTCGAGTGAATCCAAGATCGTAATCGGCTTTTTACCGTATGTTGGCTTCCGATTTTTGACCCTAAGTCTGATAGTGAGAATTCACTATCGATTGTAAAGATTTGCCAAATGTATCTGTGCGAAACTAGTGTCAGACAACAGCTGATACGAATAAGATTAGATAGACTAGAAACGTGCCATATCTAGACCGCGTGACTAAAGTGTAGTAATACCTATAATTCGGATTTGGAATGACAAAAAAATGTATTTCTTTTTCATATATCGGCACGTATGAGCGGGAGGACCGATTTTGCTTCACACACATTATTATTACATACTTGACTGTCTTTTGAAAAGCAGAACTACAGATTGCCTTTAGAAGAGAAGAAATTCCATATATAAAAATATTTATTCAAAGTCAAATATATCTTTATTTATGTAGTGCCATATATATATACATATGCCCATATATATAGGTATTTTTAAATCGGCAAAAAAAAAACAAAAAAGTATAAATATAGATTTGGTAATTAAAATTTTGTTTAAATAACCGAAGACCCTGACAACCATATGTTATAAGGGTCATTTAAACAAATAGGTCATTGAGTGTCCTAACTAAGTTACTAACTAACCAAGTTAGGACACTCAATGACCTAAGTCTATAGCAGCTTCATTACGCGAGGCACTAGAAAAGAACCTGCAAGAATAAAACTGATGGTAATATGGGTTCCAACAACACCTAATGGTAGGTATAATTGGGACCCATACAAGCGGCGGCGCTAACAATCCGTTGTCTTAATAAAAGGTGTTAGAGCAATTCAATTCAACTCCACAACATCTTATACATTGATCTGAGTCCGAGATAAGTCCCCTAAAACATTTGTGTATCGGACGTCAGACAATGGAGGAATCACAAATATAATACCTAATAAATATAATATAGTATTATCTATGTAGTTCTTAAGTTAAATTGCCCAACAAAACATCAAAACCGGTTTTTTATATCTCTAAGGGTTTAGGTAGCGTTCATTGTAATGTATACTTACAAAATACTCTGGATTTTATAAAAAAAAATCTCCTTAACTGCCTTGTAACTCGCTCGTCACGAAATGGGATTGGTTATTGTCTGCCATCCTTGCATTGTCCAGCACCACTCAGGCGGAGCCAGGAAACACGGTCATGCGTGATTTGGCCCCGGACGACAATGGCATGTCAGAGGTGACTGGATTTTTAACCTGTAATTTAAATTGTTGTTTTTTTTTAAACTAATTCCACAAACAAGCTTACGGACA
>JACJUM010002279.1:10355684-10369664 GCA_020976665.1 Heortia vitessoides | reverse complement strand
ATATATATATATTTACATGACGTTGACTTCAAACAAAGGTCGTATCCATTAACACCTCGCACTTACCTATTTCTATCGCAATGTTCGCTTTACTGTGTTCCGGTTAGGGTTAAGAAATGCAGTTAAATCACTGGGTAATGTGGCATAATATCTTCAAGTTAAATGGTGGACGCGTTAGTGATATCCTTGTGATATTACGAGCGTATATAGGCTGTGGTAACTCTTAATATAAAGCGGTATGCTTGTTTGTCGACTTGGTCTAATAAAGAAAAAAAACACATATTTACATTAAACATAAAAAAAAACATTTAGAATATTGGTGATATCTTAAACAAGTTTGATAATGTAATATCGATCGAGATTTTAATGATTATACAGGAATTCGGCTCTCAACCTACAGTAATCTGTCAAAAAACCAATTGTGAAATCAATGTCTAATGTGAAATGTGATATCAATTTAAATAATATTAACAGATCTATAAAGATTAAGTTGTAGTTACACAATAGAAACATTTGAGATTGAGTTGATCCGGCATATTACTATATTTTCTAAACATAGATTAGACCTAGATTTTATTGGAACTTGCAACACTGGCAGGTATAAAGCTTTATTAAGGTGTAACTATATTTTGGAAAAAACTTCAGGAGGCAAAACAATACGTTTTAAATCATTTGATTATTTTAATAATAATTAACAGAATTTGATTAAAATACGGAAATTTAGTTTCAAGAATTCTATTATTTGTATATATGTAGTTAATTTGTAATGTTCACTTTCTACACTGATTCTATTTTCCAATAAACAAACAACACGCACAATTACCCTTCCAAGTAATAGTAAATCTCTGAACACGTTTACGATGCGCGCGCGCATCCGTTGGCATTCTATTTTCACGATCCCCCAGCAGAGTGCGCTTTTGAACATACCATGGTCTTTAAAAGACTTATTTCTGATTAGTTTATTTTCATCTGTGGTTAGTTAGCGTAATTGTAACTACCGAAATGTGGGCAAAACAAAGACGTTTCGTGTTTGATGTTAATTTAAAAGTACAAATATGCATTTATAAGGAAAATGCTTCTTGCATTTACCATTAGTCATAGGTTTATTTCGACACTTAAATTATTAATGTATTTTACTTTTATACATATGTACTTGCGCATGCACTGTTATGCCGTATGGTACGGGCTGAGTAGAATAGTACCTCCCCTGTACCAGGTGTTGTAAGAGGCGATTAGGATACCGGAACCGCCAGATGGCGGTATATCCATCAGTAACAGTGTAGCTCAAATGCACGGAGCGGGCAGGAGCATCCTGCTACGCTCTGCGATTGGCAACACGCGTTTAATAGTGCAGCAAAATTTCTCCCTTCTTTAGGGAAGTCTATATCCAGCTGTGTTCCATTAGCTAATGTTATGATTATGTAATTTATTTTATTTGTACCTAATAAATACATGGGTTTTTTTAATTATATTTTCCAAAAATCGCCTGAAAAGAATTGCGATCCAAATTATATAGGATATAAGATCATACAACACAAATAACAAAATTGCGTCTACTTACATTAATTTTAATTTGTCATAGAATCGATAATTTGAAATAGCTATACTGCAGTACAATCAAATTTGAAACTAGTGATTTAGTATTCATCTTTATCATATCAATACAATAATATTTTAGCACGACGCGGGTTTGGACGGGTCTGACGCCGCCGACTTCAACCACTGAGTTATTCGACTCAAAGAAGTAACTATTACTTATATATTCAATCATTTACAACCGATTGAAGATTTCTAAGGTAAAATCGGAAGTAATAGTGTTAGCACATTAAACACCGCTCATAGTAAAACTACTTATTAATTGCTTAGATACGCGGTTTTATAACTTTTATATTTGATATTTGACTTATCTGTCACTTATAAATGTAGCGTTTATAAAACACGTTTCAACTTTAACATTGTACATTGCTGTGTTCCGGTTTGAAGGGTGAGAGAGGCAGTGAAATTACTGAGTAATATGACAGATATTCAAAAAGCAACACAGTTGACAATGCGCTAGTGATATCCTTGTGATATTACGAGCGACTATAGGTTGCAGCCGGACGCGGACTGTGCCTATGCTAGTTAGTCGACCTAGTATAATAGATTATTTTAAAAAAATGCCTATCGTGGTTATTTGTACAAATTTCCCCTTTCTTGGGGAGGCATATGTCCAGCAGTGGACTTCCAATGGCTGAAATGATGGTGAGGCATATTCCATCAATAACAATAATATTTTTATAAAAAACTTAGTGATCAATCAGCTTGCCATACATAATACTTTATCTAGTTTAAAATTTAACATAAGGTAACAAAACAATCGGAGCAGTCGTATACCAATTTGCTGGCCCCAACTAAGTCGGATCACAAAAAGGTCATTTCTCTAATGAAACGCGGCGTCATATTCGGATGCACTGCGGCTTCCTGCGGACGCTGCTCGTTGCCGCGCGTGCGCCCTCTACCGGCCAATGCTAAAATTAGAAACTTCCGAACACCCGTATTGTTATCATCTGTTAGGTTTGTATCCTTAGGCGAAGTTAGCTCGTGTTCACCTACATTGAATCTATACTAATACATAGTGCCAAAGTTTATCTGTCTCGTTATTACGCTGTCATGGACAGAAAGGGCCGTGTGGCACATGCAATAGTACCTCCGGAACCGACAGATGGCGGTATATTTACTCGAAACTGTGTAGCTTAAATGTAAAAGGGACAAATTCGAAATTTTCTGGAGACAATTCGTTAAGGATGCTGCTATGACGATGATGTGTCAAAGAAGACGTAAAACTAGTATTGTATTCATTTGGATATCACCAGGTCCGAAAATTGGAGACACGCTAGTGATTTCGTGTTATATTTAAAGTCATATCAATATATTTCAAAGTAAATTAAAGGTATCGCATCAAAAAATCATAATATATAAACGTATTCTTGGAAGAGAAATCAAATAACACGGAAAGTTCATATAGGTTAAATGCATGCGTAATTGCAAGTTTTAAGAGCATTTATTTATTAATTCTAAGTATGTATTTGTGACAACCTGATGCTATGTACCATAATATTTAAATGTCCGTGTGCAATATAGAAATAAATAAAAGTAAATAAATATTTCTTTTCTATATTTAGCCGTGAAGTACTGGCACTGTAGAATAGTAACTTCCCCTGCACCCGGTGTCGTAAGAGGCCACTAAAGTACCAATACCGGCATATGGTGGTATATCCATCCCCAATAGTGTAGCTCAAATCCACAGGGCAGGGATGGGCAGCAGAATCCGTTGCGAAAGCTGCGCTCTGTGATTGCCAACACCCCCTTAAGAGGCCTATGTCCAACAGTGGACTTCTAATGGCTGATATGGTGATGATGATATATTTCCTAACACAAACTTAGTCTATGGTGACGATAGCGCATTAAGGGATAATCCTATCTTTTACGCAAGTGGTCATGGATTATTTTATCTCATTTATTACCAATTTTATGAACAGATCTCTCTTTAAGACCTTATCGGTTTGAGGAAAATATTTAACTATGTATATGATAGGTCCGATGGCGCAGATGGTAATGATTCTATCTTGTGCGCCAAGGGTCGAGAGCTCGATTCTCACCCATAGCAAATATTTATATGATATTTGTGTTTATTCTGTGTCTGGGTGTTAAAAACATGTATTTAGTAGTATATGTGTGGTTTCTCTGTTGTCTGATGTCCTTAACACAAGTGCTTGAAGCGAATTACCACAGAGTCAGATCAATGCATGAAATGTGAGAATTTGTTTATTTATATAACATTCAAGTCAAAAGAATATTTTTATGAGTAAACATCGGTTAAACACAAATAATGTCTGGATTATAAGAAATTCTATATAAAACATCTCGAAACGAGCAGCTAGCATTCACGCTTTTTAAAACTAACGGAACTCAGTGATGTACATATATAAAAATTAATCTTTATGTATCTTGGTCACGACATCACGTTTGAACGGCCGGACCGATTTAGCTAATTATTTTATTGCTGTGTTCGTTATTGTTAGCAGAAGATTCTTCAAAGAAAAAAAAACATTCCGAAAACATTTTTGAAATATGAAAAACCAAAAATTAAGAAATGAAATAAAACGAGTAAAATTTTAGCGTTTGACTTAAATGTCAATAATTTAACAGTTGACGTTTGAAAAAAATTGCTTAAAAGTTTTCAAACATGATCTGTCAGAATTGTATTTTTTATATAAAACTAGAGACCCGCGTCGCACAGGTGCAATGAGGATAAGAATGGTTATTGTGGGTTATCCAAAAAAGATAGATATATACCATCGCGGACTTTTTTGCAGACTTCTTAAGGTATACAATACTCATCATATTTGCCATTAGAAGTCCACTGCTGGACACTAAGGGACTCCCAAATAAGGGAGAATCTTGCTCATTGCCGCGCTGAGCAAGGGTTTTGCAATCGCAGATTGCAGCTTACTCGACGGGGATGCTGCTGCCCATTCCCGCCCTGTGAATTTTAACTATGATGTATTAACTAGGATGTATATACCGCCACCTGTCGGTTCCAGTATCTTCGTCACCCCTGATACATTGTACCATTGTTTTGTTTGATTTGATCTATCTCGTCGGGTACAGCCAGCGTTCATATTGGAAACATCTGCAATTATCAGAGTTTCTCTCATATATTACGCATTTATTATAAATATTAAGCTTTCTCTAGACTCACTGTATCTATAAAAAAAACCCGCATCAAAATTCGTTGCGTAGTTTTAAAGATCTAAGCATGCATAGGAACAAGCAGCAGGAAGTGACTTTGCCTGACTGAGTCTAGAGAAGCATTTTCAAAGTCGGTTTATAGTAAAGTCTGGGTGATCATAAAGGTGTGATTTATTTATTTTATTAAAAAAAAATCTTTATAAAATCAATTGCGTAGTTCTTTTTCCCGTGAGAATGCAGGGATGAATATAGTTTTTGAAATCGGTTCTTAAATTTATATTTATTTGTAACACAAACAAATAAAAGCACAAACATCAATTACAAGTCGCATTTTAGATAGGGATTTCAATTTTAGTTAGTAAACGCTACTTTTTATAGCTTTTTAATGGTGAAGAAATTTTTGAAATTGGTCCAGAAGTTTTCGAGTTTATTCTCTTTATAATAACAGTACTGAATATGAGACAGAACATTCAAGATAGCTAGTGATCCAATAAAAACCAATCCTCGGACATTGTCACGCATTTCCATCACGCAGTAACACTAAAATTGCGTCCAATTCAAGCTGCGGTCCTTGCTACAAAAAATAATGCACCACAGCTCCATTGCCCTTACTAACGCGTTTCACGCATCAGCACTCGCAGACTCCTGGTTATTTTTAAACTCGGCTACTTCCCCGTCACAGTCTGAAGGGCAAGGAAGCGGAGGGGGATGAGAGAGGCGAGGGGGTAAACGTGGACGGGGGGGGGGGGGGTGTAATAAAGTAACGTTTACAACTCCGGACACAACTTTTACTCTTAAGCCTGCGCTGTGAAATTACGCCGTTCCAAACGAAAGGGATAATTTTGCCGGTTCCCACTTTCTTCCTGTGGTCATGAACGGCTGTTGTTTAATGGGTTAGTGGTTCTGGGAACGTTTCTATGTTCTATGTTTCTTTGGAATCTAGACTATTTACTAAAATGTATCAGTCCGGCTAAAACCTATGTTTCTTCTTTCCATTTATTTCTCTATATTTTTTGTTCCTTTGTTCCTTACCGTTAACTGATTTCACTATATATACTATACACAGTCAATATATGTATGAACTACATTCATATATGTTTGCGGGCGATATTTAAGATCGCTAATTTTATATTATTATATTTATACTATTCGTGATAACCTGTAATTGATTTAATGTATCTTAATCTACAACTGTTTCGGATGGATATACCGCCATCTGTCGGTTTCGCTACCACAACACCCATGGGAATATAGAAAAAAAGGATGCGTTCCAAAGGGTAGGCAGGACTTTTTACACTTTACCGCAGTTGAAATTGAATCTGTAGCTTGTAACATGAATTGGAAACGGGCAATAATGTTGTGATCATGAGAAAAAATGTGACTAGTATTATATATGGCTGTTGGTTAACTCTGACTTTGAATTTAGACTAACACTAAATATTTGAGAGAATTTCTTAAGAGCGCCTATTGAGGTGTCCAAGGCCGCAGGTTCGGATCCTGCGCAAGCTACAATTTTTTAATATCATATTTATTTAATCATAAATAATAATACATTTACCATCATTATCATACCAGCCTTTGAAAGTCCACTGGACACACAAACAGCTGGACACAGGCCTCACAAAAATAGGAGGTGTTTTGCGTATAATTGCCGCGCTGGGCAAGCGTGTTGGCAATCGCAGAGCGCATCTTTCGCGTTGGGGATTCCGGATGGATATACCGCCACCTGTCGGTTCTGGTACCTTAGTCGCCTCTTACGCCACCTAGTGCAGTGGGAGTTACTATTCTACTCTACTGCTTTTATTTATTTTTTTATATTACACCAGGTCGACAAACATGCATACAGCCTGCTCATCAGGTCAGTTTACCAGTAACCTCACCCTTCAAACCGGAACATAGCAATGCGAACACTACTATTTGGTGGTAGAAATAGGAGAGAGTGAGGTACCAATGCAGACTACCTTTGTATGCGGCCTACTTCATACGTTAACTAATTCCGATAAGTGGCTTAAAGCAGTTGCGTTACGGATTGTGTCAGACAACAGAGGAATTACAACATTTTATACTTGTAAATAACACCCAGACCACAGAACAAACAATGGCGCCTCTAAGGCACGAGACTGCTTGAGTAACCGTCATTTCAATATTTCATAGAGGATGGTGCCGTGTGGTACCGGCCGAGTAGAACAGTACCTCCCCCTGTACCAGATGTCGTAAGAGGCGATTGAGGTACCGGAACCGACAGATGGCGGTTTACCCATCCGAAGCAGTGTAGATCAAATTCAATAGGGTTGAAATGGGCAGCAGCATTCTCGTCGCGAAGTTATGCTCTGCCATTGCCAACACGCTTGCCCAGCGTGGCAATAATGTGCAAAGTCTCTCTTTTTTGGGAGGCCTATATCCAGAAGTAGACGTCTTACAGCTGCGATGATGAAAATAACGATGAATAGAGGAAGGTATTGCTATTCTACAAATGGTTAATTTAATGATCTTAACTTACATTTAAATTGTTTTAACGACTTTAAAAAGCGGTATAGTTTGGTTAATTATGAGAACGGTTTGCGCAAGGTAACCGAAATGTCAAATAAAAGTTAGATAAACCGCGTTTTTAGCCGTGAGGTACCGGCAGAGTAGAATAGTAAAAGGCAACTAAGGTACCAAAACCGACATATGGCGGTTTGTCTATCTGAGACAATGCAACTCAAATGCACAGGGCGGGGATGGGCAGCAGCATCCCCGTAGAGAAAGCTACAATTTGCGATTGCCAACACAATTTTGCCCAGGGCGGCAACTACGGGCAAAATCCCCCTTTCTTGGGTAAGTCTATGTCCAGCAGTGGACTTTCAAAAGCTGGTATGATTATAATGATTATGTAACTATAGAATGAAACAAGAGTGATTTTCGCTCACTTTGACATCATTAATAAATGTAATACGTCACGAACTCGCGAAGCTGAACCATCATGGTAATGAATGCTCGCGGGCTGTATGCGTGTTCCGCGTGTCTGGGCGTAAAGATTCCAGATACGGCCCTTTACGACGCCCTTCATGAATATTGATGTGCAAAGGGACTTATGCTGAGACTCGACTTGTTGCTCACTTGAAGAATCTCGATCGACTTTGTGATATAGAATAATAATTTCCTGCAACATCTCTTACATTGACCTGTTAGAGCACTTGTTTTACAAATATCAGACAATAGACGAATCACAAAAATACTAGATAATAACACCCAGACACAGAACAAACATAAATATCATCTTATAAATATTTGTCCTGGGTACCATCTGCGTCATCTGGCCCGTCATTATGATGATATTTACATTATTTTACATATACGATTTAATTTTTTTGTTTCTTTTTCATTATCTGTATTATAATAAAATTTAACAACAAGATACATGCATAACATAGTATAATACAAAATCGCTTTTACCCCTATGTGGGCTTAGATCTTTGAAACTACGCAACGGATTATTTAATAGGTATTTTTGCGTTTACATACTTTACTGAATTGGAGTTATTCAGAAACGCGAGGAGTGGTAAAAACTATTAAGTATAGTTACTGGAATTTACGCATGAACACACATATGTACATTAACACCACCCATCCACACACTCAGGGTTTTAATATTTTTTAATAAACTTTATATTGTTACCGTGAGGTACCGACAGAATAGTATCTCCTACTGCACCAGGTGCCGTAAGAGGCGACTAAGGTACCAGAACTGACTTTGGCGGTATATCCATCCGAAACAGCTCAAATGCACAGGGCGGAGATGGGCAGCATCCCTGTCACGATAGCTACGCTCTGCGATTGCCAACACGCTTGCCCAGCGCGGCAATTATAGGCTAAAACCTCCTTTTTTGGAGATTCTTATGTCCAGCTGTGGACTTCCAATGGCTGGTATGACGATATTATTAATACAAAATTGTACATAAATTACTTTCCTCACAGGACAGGCTAGGCCTAGTATAGGGAATTGAAATGATTTTATTGTAAAGGCACATACGGAAATGTAGATTTATTTATTATTTATTTATCGCATAGCGCAAATTCGCGACATGGATGATGCTGCCCATCCATCAAATCTAGTCCCTTAATCGCCTCTTACTTCAATGTACAACTTTTCGAGTCAGTAGCCTAATATCACACGGTGGGCACTAGACCATCCTGCCCACCCCCTCGCATTTATTTTCGACATTCAGCAACACTTGTATCAATTTGCAGTAGCTGTTTGTGGTCCAAATCCAGTGACCTGGCCACGCAATGGATAGGTCAGAACCAACACTTATGGTGTCACGTATCGATGCTTTTTTTGAGTCAAGGGCATAAGTCTTGAACGTAACCGCTCGACTTGATTGACCACACGATAAACTCGTCCGCAATCAAAATAAAATCCCCACGAAAACATGCGTTTAAAACACCATAGACTACGAGTAGATCGGAATAACAAAACGAAATTGCTCGTTCGTTACGTGTTACTAATTGCAACATACGTTTTTTTTTTATCTTTTTGTGCGTTCTACGTTACTGCAGCGTTAATTATTAAGAGTACTTGTAGCTGCGTAATATCGTTGTGCCGCAAAGTAGAATAGTACCTCTCTTAGTACTAGGTGACGCAAGACACGATTGTGGTACGGGAGCAGACACGAGGCAAACAATTTACATGAGGTAGACCTTAAATAGATGTCATCGCATTTGGTTCTCTCATCTATTTCTACCGCCAAACAGTATTCGCATTGCTGTGTTCTGAGTACGAGTGACTGTAAAATTACTGGGTAATGTAACATAATATCTTCAAGCAATAAGTTTGGCAATGCGCTTGCGATATCCTTGTAATACCACGAGCGTCTATAGGCTGCAGTGACGCTTACTATCACGCAAACTGTATGGTTGTTTGAAGACTTAGTGCAAAAAAAAATACTGTGTGCTACTTACTCTACACAATATAATTTTTGTATGTACTCCTAGGTGTACATTTCAGACTATCAATGTCTTTTTTTATTATACTAGGTCGACAATGGCCTGCAGGCCATCCTACCACGGACCTGGATCTTCGATTTCAATATTATATATTTGAAATTTTCTAAATTTGATTTTCTACTCGTTTTCTCTCTGTTTAATAATAAAACAATGTAGCCAAGGTGTTCAACAAATGAAATAAAAACAAAATAACACATAGGCTACTTCTTTTTCCAGAAATATTCCCGGTAGATAAATTTTATTTAAAACGCAAATAAAATACCGACGTGTGTTTTTCTGATCTATATATCTCCCTCATATCTTGTTCCAAACTCTGTCATTCTGTTTCACTCCGCAAGTATTGATCGTAGATCTTATTTGATTGACACAATATCGACTGACTGACTGCCTGTTGTCAATTTCTTTTTTCATTCTTTTTTTCAAGTCAGCAAACAAGCATACGGTCCGCTTGATGATAAACGTGGCCGTAGCCTATAGACACTCGTATCATCACGGGTGTTGCCAACCTTGTGAACTAAATATGCAATGTCACATTTACCCAATAATTTCACTACCTCTCTCTCCCTTCAAACCGGAACACAGCAATGCGAACACTGCTATTTGGCGGTACAAATAATCTGCCTGAACACAGCTCTGAAAGCTGACAGACAAGCAACATAAATAGAAAAAAGTTATATACAATGAACATTGTAAAAAACCTTCTACATCGAGCATAAAAGTTCATTGAACCCAGAATGCTATATTATGATATGGCAAGAGATTTTTGTTTTTTAATTTCTTATTTAATAATTTTTTCTCACTCGACGACAATTTATATATTTATGATCAATGCACTTGTATTACAAATATTAGAAAACAGAGGACTTACAAACACAAATATCCATCACAGAAACGATACTACCAATTGCGCCATCGTCATAATAAAATACTGTACCGTCGAAGGTTGCATGCGTGCATGGAGTACGTGCAAAGAAAAGTAATTAATATAAAAAGGTCAGCTTGTAATTTAAAAAAAAACTATATTAACAAAATATAAACTATTGTTATTTATTACCGATGTCATATGAGAGTTGCTTCATATGACATTGGCTATATATTCAAAAATATCTCACTGATGAAAATCCACTGCTGGACTTAGGCCTCCTCAAAAAAGATGAGAATCTTGCCCATATGAGCAATCGCTACCGTACCTTCGCGTCGGGAATACTGAAATTCCCGCCCTGTTGCATTTGATCTACACAGATTCAGGTGGATAAATTTCAGGAGGCCTCTGTCGTCTCCTGCTACAGGAAAAGGTACTTTTCCAATTCTAAATAAGATACACAAAAGTATACTTTCGAATGCGAATTGTATAATAACAATAGTTAATTATATAAATTATTATATAATATAATATTAAGATAAAAACTAAGCACTATTCAATCCGTGAGGTACCGACAGAATAAAATAGAACCTTTCTGTGATTCATTTTATTATAAAATAAATTTATCAGGTTTTGAGCCGACGAAAAATCGTCATTTATGCTGCCCAAGTTATTATTGCTGATCAAGTATTGCTACCATTCACTATAATGTGAAGCAAAGTGTTGCGTTGCTATGCGATCTCAGTAAGACTGCCTGCAGTGCACATTCTGTCGCGAAGTTCTAAAATTAGCTCCGTATCTAGGACAAACCATTGTTGGACTGAAATATCTTTTATGTCACGCTTTTATTGACCGGTTGCTGTACTATTAATAATTGACATCTTTTTTTATAACTGCGGCTGCACGTAAGTACATTTAGAGACGTTCATATTTTTGTGATGGCCGTTTGTATTTAGAGTTCAATGCCATTAAAGCCGTTCGATTTTTGAATGAAAGAAAAAGTAGTTTTTCTGAGAGCAGTGAACGAGTTAATGTTAAAAATTGTACCAATGTACAAAATGTGTTTTTTAAATATTTTTTTTTTAGTTTTTCCTTGTTTATTAATTGTAGTTGGCATAAAATTGGGCGTGTACCTTCTATTACAGATGAGGAAACGTATAAAAATAATTGTAGGACATCCATGCGCTACTTGGACAGACCACGTGATTACGATTGTTAAGTGTTAATTGTTAAGCACAGGTTTGCGTTAAACGGAAGTCTTTTGTCATCATCATCATCACAGCAACTACCAAATATAGGCCAACCTAAGACAGGGCGAGATTTGCCCATTATTGACAAAACCACGAAATCGCTTCACAACGGGACGTTGTCGATCTCCGTCCTGCTTGCATTATACTATTTCGAGTAGATATACCGACCGTACGGTACCGTCATGTATCGGTTCTGGTACCTCAGTCGCTTCTTATGGTACGTCTTGAAACTAACATATAGTATACGAATTGCGCTTAATTTTTCGACTAAAAGACGGCCTACAATTTGTCTTTATATTTTGCAAAACAACGAGTGTTTACAGAAAATATGCTTTGTGTATATGTGACGAGAAATGCAGACTATTACTAGCGTGTATATAATTGTGGGTTCCTATACTATGGTCGCATCGTAGGGCACCTGGTACAAAAGTAAGTGATATATAATAATAAGGGACCTCACAGTTATTTTTTTACGTATGAGATTAATTTCTGTTTTTTAACTAAAAAACTTTTTTTTTCATCAAGAAAGGTCTTGTCTCTGGTTTAAAATATGGATGTCTATATTCTGCAGAATTCTCAGCATATTTATCAATAACGTTTTCTCCTGCCATTGTATTGAAAAAAAAAGATCACCAGCAAAAACCAAGTAACGTAACGCATAGATTTATTCTAGGTAGTAACACATGCCAGAGCTATTTGCTAGAACATGAATTTATAAAAACCTAGGAAATATAAATTCTTAAACGTGTAATGGTTCATAATTTTAGTTTGAGATAATTAACTTTTTGCTGCGGTCGTTCTCGACGGAGAAAAGTTGCGTGACGCAATTCAAGATGTAAATATATATTTATAATTATATGTTTAGTTGCATGCTGTTATGGAAATCTGTTTGCTGATGGACGTTTTAGTCTTACTGTATTAATTATCCAGTGTTTTATTTATAAATATTTATTGAGTTATACAGTATATGTTTAAAATACCGGCAAAGAAGTACTGCTCTCTGTACCCAGGTGTCGCTAAAAGTGACTAAAATACGGAAACCGGCAATAGCGGTAGTTATTTACGACAGAAAGTTTTTTGTGTTCGTTAATTCTCTAGTTTTGTCTATTTCATTTTTTATTCGGTGGTAGAGTCTTTATTGTAAATGTTAAAAAAAAATTAAATTAAATGTTTGTTAGTTAAGCTTAGCATTTGGTGCATACACCCTTATGGAGTCACAGTATACCAAGAACCTAAAGATTCTTACGTGTTTTTTTGTGCTGTGGTTCTGTTTTGTGTGCCTAAATAAATATTTTAATCAAAAAAGATCGTAGTCGAATTGCAACAGGGCGCTGTCGAGCAGCAGCATTCACGTTGCAAAACTAACTAAGAAGCTAGCGAAATAGTTCATCAAAATTGTAATCTCTTAAAAACAATTAGTACAGTAAACGTCATACGGCATAAGATAATAAAAATACCGCCATTAATCTTAATAGTATTTGATCTCAGAGTTTTGGACTGTGCTTCTTGATTTTGTTTACTTGGGTTCATCACACTGCTTTACCAATACTGGAATTGCACACGAATTTTAATAATAGTTGGACAGAATCTAGAACCAATGCCTTAACCGTGCCAGTCAAATGTTGAAGCGCGTTGCAATTTGTACGGCGTTGAGTGGTTTACTAACAACATCTATTGTGGCTCGCAGTTACTATCCTTATGAAGAAGTATCCAGGTATGTTTGAGCTAATTCTCGCAATGTTCTATAAATATATGTAACTAGCGACCCGCACCGACTTCGCACTGGTACAACGGTTAGTGTGGGCTATCCTTAAGAGATGGACATATCTCACCGCGGACATGTTTGTAGACCTTTCATTTTTACCTTGGAGTACATACAGTACTGCAGTACAATATTTTGATTTATCTCGTCGGGTTCAGCCAACGTTTGCTATGTTATCGCAAAAAACTTAAATGATGTTTATATCAGTGTTTGTCTACTTTATGATGCATGTATTATTCATATAATCCTTCCTTCTTAATCACTCTATCCATTCAAAACCTCTCATAGAAATCTATTGCGTAGTTTTAAATATGCATAAATAGGGACATGCAGCGTAAAGCGATGTTTTATTCTATGTTTTATTCTATGTTTTATTCTATGTTTTATTC
>JACJUM010002279.1:10273353-10355674 GCA_020976665.1 Heortia vitessoides | reverse complement strand
TATTCTATGTTTTATTCTATGTTTTATTCTATGTTTTATTCTATGTTGTATTCTATAAACAGAATGATCAGATAAAAAATAATTAATCACATTAGAATAAGCAGTGAATAATGAAGTCATTATTTAAAAGGCTCGATAGCGTCTTCGGTAGTGTCTCTATCTGGTGCATCAAGGGTCGTGGGTTCGATCCCCAACCAGGAAACACATTTAAATGGATTTATGTAAAATGTGAAATGTGAAAATGTGAAAATGTGAAAAAAAGTATTAAAGTGTTATGTGCGTAATCTCCTGTTGCCTGATATCCGTAAGACCAGTCGTCATCATCATCATACCAACTATTGGAAGTCCACTGCTGGACATAGGCTTCCCCAAGAAAGGGGGATTTCGGGGAGTCGCCTCTTACGACACATGATACAGAGGAAGGTACTATTTTACTCTGCTGACCTCACGGCCCGTAACTTGCTTTAAGGCTTATCTCGGATATTTTATGTGAATTTATTGCTGAAAGTCGGACAGTTACGAAAGGCAGTTAGAGTTAACATGTGCGGTAACCGCAAATGGTACCGTTAAATTTGACCGGCTAACTGCACTAATCCGCGCTAACTTACCTCCGAAACCTTGGTAAGGGTTACTGACCACTGCGCCGCGAATACTACGCAGTTCCAAACGCCCGGCTATAAACATGGATTGAAGTTAAAATAGGAGATTTTAGTCGGTATACTTGAATATCGCAGCTGGTTACTGTAACGTGTGTGAAAATCTTCGTCTTCGAGTATTCACTATCATATCAGCCATTGGAAGTCCACTGTTGGACATAGGTAGGCCTCCTAAGAAAGGATTAATTTTGCCCATAATTGCCGCGCTGGCCAAGCTGTTGGCAATCGCAGAGCGTAATTTTCGCAACAGTTTCTCCGTTGCGCCAATCCTCGCCCTGAGAATTTGAGCTAAACTGTTTCGGATGTATATACCGCCATCTGTCGGTTCTGATACGTTAGTCGCTTTTTACGACACCTGGTAATGTGGAAGGCACTGTTTTACTCTGCCGGAACATCACCACAAACTATTATACAACTTCGAGTATTATACTACTCTAAACCATTGGAAATGTGCTATCTGTCGAAACCAAGACAGATAAGGCCTCTTTCGGAAGCACTCTCTGGCCCGGAGGAGGCGCCGTTATTCAAGCCTCCTCGCTTTAGGGAGATGATAATGTCAATGATCCTTTAAGAGGAAAAGTGTTTATATAATCTCTTATAGATGTAAGTTATCCGCATGAATCGATTCTTATTGTTAACTATCGACGGGCCCGATGGTGCAGATGGTAGTGATCCTATTTTGTGCGCCAAGGGTAGTGGGTTTGATTCCCACCCAGAACTAATATTTATATGATGATATTTGCGTTTATTCTGTGTCTGGGTGTAAAATATAACTATTTAAATAGTATACTTGTGATTCCTCTGTTGTCTGGCGTCAATAACACAAGTGCTTTAAGCGACTTACTACGAAAAGCAGGTCAATTTATGAGATGTTGTGGGAATTTATTATTATTTGTTTATTATTCGCCAGTGAAAGTCCCATTAAAATTGGAGCAGCCATTTGAGAAATGAATGAAAATTTGAGAATGAAAAGAAAACTTTATTCTCAAATTTAATTAATTATAAGAAACCAATACGATATCACTTCTGGTATTGGTGTTAAACAAAATTGACGCATATTGTCTTTTTCTAACAACTTGTAGAGGCAAAGTCAATCAGTGGATCCCAGACATCAGTACCTACCTAGAGCCAACACAAAACAAAAGAGTCCCGGGATATGGGAATGAGATATTTAATGGACTGGCGAAATAGACTATGGCTGCCAGAATGAACGTACGAACAGAATGGAGATCACAAATCTCGTAGATTATTACTAATTAATGGGATTATTTTACTTAAGACATCACATTAGAAAACTCTAAAGTTATCATTATTTTTCTATTATATTATGCATGTACTTATATGTAATAAATCTTCTTCTCGAATCGTTCTATTTAAAATAAACCACATTAAAGTTCGTTGGGTGGTTGTAAAGATTTTAACATACATAGGGACAGACAGACAACTAGAAGTGACATTGTTTTCTACTATGTGCTAGATCTTATAGCTTTTCATGGATCACGCTATAGGGCACTGACCGCAGCATTTATGAATTCCCAAAACAGTACACAGCACACCTGTTGTGTGAGAAAATGGAATATTTACACAACACTTTGCACTTTCAGTGCAGTCACTGGTAAACGAGGTTGACGACTCGTTCAGTGTTGTGGTTAATAGCACTGGTTGAAATATGAAAGTCATGGGTTCGGTTTCAGGATAAACAAAAATATTAGTATATATTACATACTCAAAGTAATCAACCAGCTTTAGAGGTACCAGCAGTCTCTTTACGCGATCTAATTAGGAAAAATAAATCTGTAAGAAGAACCGAACTTCGTGATATAGCCCAGCGAATAGTAGGTTGAAGTAATAATGAGCAGGGCACTTAGCGAGCCTCGAGGACAAGCTGTATCGTTTGGCGAGAATCCTATATTTTTCTGTTTAGTCTATTTTCTCTATACAAATAAGTAAAAAAAGACGACTGACTGACATATTGAGGCAGGGCCTAAAATATAAGGTTTAGAAACTTGAAATTTTGCACAGAAGTTTCTTTTACAATAAAGGGGAGCAGTAAGAAAGTATTTTTGAAAATTCATCTCCTAAAGGAATAAAACGAGGGTGTAAAATTACAATAAAATATAATACTATCATACTTTGCTGTTTTTAAAGTTATTCGGATGTGACTCAATATAAAGGTTCTCTGTTGAAAGTCATGAAACACGTGTATAATAATATTTATTAATATTTTTCGAAAAACATCCCTTAAGCGGATAGAAGTGTGTTGCAAAATTACTATGGAAGTTCTACAAGTAAACGCGGGTAAAACCACGGGGCACTACTGTATAAATAATTTTGACCCATTTTATAGGTTTATAGTGTGTTATCAAAGTTACCATTAAGGGTCAAAGCAACTCGTACCTAATATACGTATATAGTATATACTAATACCTAATTTGTAGAATTAATATAGGTCATGTATTTTTCTACCATGTTGTTATAAATTCATCGTCATATTATAATTGTTTACTCCTAAATATATTGCAAGTCTTTTCTTTGTTCTTTTATATATTTAGTAGACTAAAAAGCATATGGGCCGCGTGATAGTAAGCCTCAACGCAGCCTATAGACGCTCGCATAATCACAAGGATATCACTAGTGTGTTGCCTACCTTGTAATTGGATGGAGATTGGCAATGGCATACCCATGCAGGAACAGCGCAAATACCACGCCTGCCCAGCACGGCAATAATGGGGATATATCACTCTTAGGGAGGTCTATGTCCGGAAGATCTTCGGCTATTATAATGATAAAGAACAATAATATTCAGTCAAATTGTACCTCCTGCTTTAAAAAAAAAAGCATTTTATTATTCACAAGACAATTACTAAAATTATTTAATTTAATCAATATATTTGTAACAAAAGTACTTTAAGCAACTTACGTCGGTAATAATAATATTAAATTTCTGCAACATCTCAAACATTGACCTGACTCCGTGTAAATTCGCTTAAAGCACTTGTGTTACGGACGCCAGGCAACAGAGAAATCACAAATATACTACTTAAATACATATATTCAACATCCAATTACAGAACAAATAGAAATATCATCATATGAATATGTGCTCTAGGCCCGTCGATGTATTAGAGATTGTGTGAATTTATTAATTATTTACTCGTATTTACATTCATTCCAAGTTGATGTAAACTCGTAATATTGGAGCAAAGTAAGATAAGATTTTTATCAGATCAATACTGAATGCAATATTCAAATCACCACTTTACAATATCTATTGCTCAATGGAGTAATTAATTCCGCTTTCATAATTGCAAAATTCTAATGTAAGTCCGAGCGATTTCTTTCTAAAAAAAACCTGTGTGAAAATCACGGAAACGATTCGCCGAGATATTTATTCCATTTGCATAATGTGCACATGAGGATATGCCAAATTCCGTAACATTTAATTTAATATCTAATAAAATCCAGTCAATCGTGAATTTTCAAGTAATAAAGTTCACGAAAGCCTGCACTGAAATTTTATACATAACTGAACAGGTTTATGACTAAACTCAGACTGAGAGAGTTCAATTCGAGTTTTTGTCTCTTACGAAACCTACCTACTCATATTAAAACTATGTATCCTCATCATCATACCAGCGATTGGAAGTCCAGATTATTCGAAACAAACAGACAATTAATTTTTTTTAACGTACTTATGTTTTTTTTGTATGCATAACGTGAAAAGTTATTAATTTTGAATCACAAACATACCCTTAAATTTTGTACATATAATAGTTATTATTATAATATTTATTGTCACATAAAAAAAATTTACATAATTTTAATGAAGTCTCTGACTCCTATATTAGGTTTATCACCTGTGTTACAGAGTTCAGAAAATAGGTATGTGTTTGGATGTTGCAGTTTTTTACTTTTTTCATAAGGTCATCAAGTTAAGATAATTTTAAGTTCGTTGTGCCTCTCGAGCTGCCTCACACATTAAGCGAATTGTTTAGATAGTCTGATTCGAGGTTCAATCGACTGAATTGTAATTTCCGAGCGATAACTAGATTATATTCTGCTGTAATAGAAAGCCCATTAAAATGCAGTGTCGACCATAAAAGTAACACGAAACTTGTTACGTTGTTAAGTCAATACTTAATTTCTAATCAAAGATTTTCAGATAAGTTTTTGTTAAAGATATATTCGAAAGAAGCTGGAAAGGTTCTATAAATATAGTACTTGAGTAGTCGCCGTTGGGCACCATCATAGTCGAATAGTTCTTCCGCTTGCACCAAGTGTCGTGATATGCGACTGAGTTACCAGAACCTATATACCAACCTGAAGCAGCAGGGATGGGCAGCATTCCCGTCGATAAGCTAGTCTCTACGATTGCAATGACGCCATTCTTATGGAGGCCCCTATGATAATAATGATGATAAATACTTGACAATACTTACTTGTCACGCGCCAGGTGAAAAAATTTAGTTCCATGTAGATATGACTATTTTATATTATTTAATAACAGATTTAGTGTAATTTTTAAACATAAAGAAGAAATAAGTCTAGCTAATTATAGCAAAGGATTCCGTTCTAAAGACAGAAAAGTAATACCTATTTGTATACATTTTTTATTAGACACGTCTTTGCACTATCTCATCGCACAATAATCATTTAATACGGAGAGGTTTTGTAAAACTTCTTTGGGTTCTTGGGTTGATATGGAGTTAGTCATATAAGCCAAGAGCTCTCTAAAACTCTACACATGCAGAGTATAACCGAAATTATCGCAAATCTGAAACAAAATATAGTAATGTAATCTGAAGAAAAATTAAGTCAAAATGTATTACCAAAACTTCTAAAAATATTTCTTCCCAATGTATTTTCAAGCCAAAATATAGTCTGACACCACAAGACAATTTATTTATTTATCAATATTAAAACCTAACAAAGGTTAAACTAATATCTCGAACTGGATAACCGAATTGAAAACAAAGTGAGGTTTCAGGCAGTTAAAATTAATTCCTACATGTAACATCAACTGGCATCGTGCAGTGCTGGATATTTTTTTCCAATATTTATAACAACAAGCAATGGTACAATAAAGTTTCTTAAGATAAACAGTTAATAGTACAATAATTGTGAAACTACCTACTGTCACTGACCACAGAAATTTGAATAAATATTTTCATTTTAGCACTTGACATTTTTAATATACTGCAATAACTCACTCAATTGTCTTTGTTGCAGTAATGGATGACCACGAACATCCCCGAAGGAGGCCAAAACCAACAGTCTGCCGTCAAATATTCCCTGAAGAAAATCCAAATTCCACAATAGCCAATATAGATAACTGCAGGAATCTCCTGATTGAATCCAAGATGGCTGATGAAGAACGGGCAGTGAGACTATACAACTTCGATGTTAAAAACGAAGTACCACTTCCAGGCGCGTACACTTATACGTTTGACAATGAGAAAGCAGTTTATATAGGTGTAAAAACAAATATGAAATGTGATGGTGATGATGCCTGTTTTCAACCTGAAACACCAAAGGTTGGAACTCAACAAACAGTGTTGCCAGCAGTTAGAAAGTCCAATAGAGACGTTGATATTATAGCAAATATAAATAACGTTACACGCCAGATTTTAAAGGATTGAATGCGTTTAGATAATACTGAAGTACCAGGTTTAAATTTTACAGATTCTGAGTTTGTACAAATTACCAAATAACAACAAAGCTGCAGAATCATCATATAAATTGTTACCAAGTATTTTAACGTATATTCTTTACAGTATTCAATTGATTGAAGAGAATTGAGATTACATTATGTTTAGTTTGTGTAAAGCGTTTGGGGAAAGTCCAAAAATGTGATGTTAAAATTGTGATAAGTTAGATCGTTTCCATGGTAACGGTGTAATTCTAATTCAATATGGCTAGAATTAAATCTTTAAACGACAAATATAAAATTATATGTATAATTATATAAGTGCCACACATATCTAATGTAAATACACAAGCACTAGTTAGACATGTATAGTCCATAGATAGCATTGGCTAAATTATAAATTTCGATGTAATCATTATAAATCAAGTTATGTTGTTATTGTAATTGTTCAGGGGGTGATTTAAAACGAGCATCACAATGTAATGATTTACATTTATTAGCTTAGTCACACACTAGACTTGTTTTATATACTATTTATTTACTGCACAACCAATGTACTGTAGATTCGCACTTTGTAATTTTTAACAAAATTAATATCATATAAGATTGTACGAACTGATTTATTGATCTCATAAATTTTTGTATTATGAATTGGACGAAATTGAACACCGATGAAATTAGATACTTTGCTAACATATGTATAGTTATTTATTTATTTAATTCAATTAACTTTTTGTAAGAAAATAAATGGATACTAAAGGCAAATTGGGGGCCATGGGCCCTTATACGATATGGTTTGTCTTAAAGACACGTTCCAAACTTATCGTTCCAGGCTTTTTTTAATTAATACCTTCACTCCCTAAGAGATTAAGTTTAACTATGAATAATAAGAATTAACTTTTAAAGGAGTATTGTCCTTAAATTTAACGCTGGAAAATCGCCAAGCCTTTTTCGCAACGTATCTGAACACTTCATACGCAGTACCGTGTTCGCCAGCGAACGCGTGCAGTCTCTGTCCCATCGAGCAATAACCAGCCGCACTAGTGCGGCTGGGCTCACTCTATACCTTTTTTGCAAAACTTAACTTTATCTCCAAAGACGGCAACTCGAGCCTAGGTCTAGCATCAGAGGCGCCCTCGGGTGACCGCCATTGATCCCGCTCAGATCCGTATTGCAGGGGAGACCGTAGCAAAAAGTGCAGTCGCTGCTGCGCGGTATGCAGGAGAATACGGGCACAGGGTCACTCATAAATGAGCAACCTCGCCCTCCCTTCCGATGGCGCTGGAATTAACTGAGTCTAAGTAGTAAAACAATAGGTTCATCAGAAAAAAAATTATGACATAT
The DNA here is from genome assembly GCA_020976665.1 of Heortia vitessoides. Taxonomy (NCBI): domain Eukaryota; kingdom Metazoa; phylum Arthropoda; class Insecta; order Lepidoptera; family Crambidae; genus Heortia; species Heortia vitessoides. The sequence continues at coordinate 10,348,027 of JACJUM010002279.1, read as the reverse complement.
ACTTCTGCCCTTTCCACCCTTTTTCATTTCACTTAAGCTTTTTCAGATGGATATACTGCCATCTGGCGGTTTTCAGCCGGTACCTCAGTTGACACATACCTGACACAAAAAGATGTGGTACTAATCTACTCTACCAGTACTCCATGACTATGAAATAAGTAGTTTAATTATTAGACAAAACTTGTGAATATATAGAGAGAGGTTAGGCTCCTATAGACTAGAGGCCAGCAGAGACATCGGTTTTCTTAATGACATAGATACAATTTAATTTCGCGAGGAAATCACTCTATATCTCAACCCTGAGGGTCTCTTGTTATTACGAGAAGAAGTCTATGTCTTCCTGAGAGCTAAACCGATTCCATAGAAAATAATAAAAAGTCATATCTATCCCATGGGAACCAGTTTTTGGGATAAAAGATTTGTATTACTCCAAACTATCCTTACTCACAGACTTGCCTTTATATTTATTTACGGAATTAGTAAGGATTCTTATAATATATACATTATTGGCATTATGAATTGTTTGGAATATAGAGTAATATTTTTTACACTTGATTATAAAAAAAAATCATAAATGAAACATTTTAATAGGAAAATAGGTAGCCCTATTATGGGTGACATCCAAGGTTGCCTTGGAATAGATAATGAGAAAATACATTTATTTTATTTATATAGATATTTTAGATTATCTAATAGAATTGTCATATTTTTATTTTTGTTTAGTTCACTAACGTATGTTACATTGTATTTAACAAATCTTAAAACCATTTTTCTATTGTTACATGTTATTATTATTTAAGTCAAAATCGTTTATATAAACACCGCATGCATTTTAACGGGAAAGAGTGAATATTTACTTTCAGAAATAGGTGAAAGTGAGGTACCAAAGAAAACGGCCTTTTATGAGAGGTGTAACTCTAGTTTAATTATTTTATTTAACATGGTTAAACTGTTTTAATATTTAACATAGAATATATTTAATTTTTCAATACTGAAATAAGTGGAAACTGTTCTCGCGCACCTCGTTTGCCTGCTAGTGGCAATTTTCAATGCAGCGATGTCCAACTGCGTGTTTCCGACGGCGTGGAAGCATGCCGCTGTCATTGGAATCCACAAACTAAGTAAAGACACTATCCGACTTCTTACAGGCCCATTAGTTTGCTCAAATCGCTGGCCAAGCGAAATGAGCGCCTGCTCTTCTCACGACCCCGCGGGTACTTCTATGACTATAACAATCTTAACAGAGACAACCTGATCGCTTTTCGTAACCGACTCGTGAGTCGATCAACATTGCAGCCGTAAGCCGTTCACTGCTGAACATAGGCCTCCCCAAGAAATCCCTCCGAATTTACCCATAATTGCCGCGCTGGGCAAGCGTGGTGGCAATCGCAGAGCAAAATTTCACGACGGGAATGCTGGTGCCCATACCCGCCCGGTTGTATAAGCGGTGTAGCCGCTTTGGATGGATATTCCTTACCTCAGTCGCCTCTTACGACACCTGGTACAGGGAGAGATATTATTCTGCTCTGCCGGTACCACCCGGCTTAATAGAACATATTATTTCACGCCTCAGCAATCCACGCCGCTCACACGGAACGACGGCGTTGATCTTTAATGTCGCGAAAGCGTTCGACATAGTCTAGCATAATGGCCTCGTGTTTATGCTCCATATTCAAACAGAACCGGACAGACTCTATATGACTTCCTCTGGAATCGTTCCTTTTAATTTCGTGTCCATGGATCGTATTCAACTAGTCATCCTATCAGAGCAGGTGTCCCGCAAGGCTCCGTGGTTGATCCTATCGTGTTCTCGCTACCTCACACATACCTCAACGACCTGCCTTCGTAGAGTGGACTCTTGGCGTAGAGCTAACTGCATTTGCGGATGATATGGCCTCCACCGCCTACCTTCATATTCAAACGCCTCTAACTCGCGGTTCATGTCTTAGGCGGTTGATTCTGAAAGTGGCTCACCGGAGTAAACCCCGAGAAGAGTGCATCCATGTATTTTTCTAGGTTCTCAAGATGCGGTGTGGAAAGCATGCGCCAAGAGATGGGAGTGCTTAAAATGTTTGATTGTCTAATTTCGTAGGTTAGGCGCCACTTTAGATAGGTGCATGACGTTTGGTCCTCACATGATAATAGTTCGAAATAGTTTCATTCTAGGTAGGCTAAATTTTTATATAATTCGGTATAGTAAAATGTCTCTTGGGCACAAGATGTTGACTTAAGGAAGGTACGTTATGATGTACGCCGTAACTGTAAACGTCGTATTCGCTCACGCGGCCCCGTCTATTCTAAAATCACTTCAGATTGATTTAGATTATTAGGTTAGTCCGAAAAACAAATGATGGGTATACCTCAATCTCTCGGTTCCGGGATCTTATTCGCCTCTTACAACACCTGCACAGAAGAAGGTACTATTCTTCTCCACAGGTACTAGTGTTACACATTTAGCTAAGAGCGTCGTAGACTATGGGACCTTGGTAGAAAATTATATTAGGAAAAATACCTAAAGACAAGACTTTCCAATTTAATTAATTCCTCATTTAGCCATAGCCGAACAACAATCACAACAACAACAAATCTATGATTATAATTTTATTGTTAAATCCTGTCGATTTAAAAATGTAAAAAAATTCGCTATCGGCTACTTCTTAAGTAAATGTAGACTTTTCGATTCTTCTTTGATATGGTTCTTCGATCGATTGAAGTCAAGGAATGTAATTTTCAGTTACCGTAGTATATAAGTAACTAGGTTAAATTTAACTAGCAAATACCCTTGACCTTTTCCTAGTATATTTATATTTTTTTTTTTTATAATATTAAAAGCAGGTTGGAAGTAACCTTCTTACTATATCAATTCAGGTTGTCAAAAATTTTGGGACAGAATTCTTAATTGTAAGATATTGTCTTAACCTATTTGACCTCTCAGCTTGACCTCTGAAGGTCAAAGGTCAGACCTTCTATTGCATGTGATCTTTTATATACATACTAAGATGTAATTATTTTACGTATCCCGTATGCTATAAAATGTTTAACATATATTGCGTACGATCAAATCTTTTCAAATTCTTGCATTTCTTTGAAGGATGTTTTAATTTTTTTTCATAGGCAGTACAGTACATACACTAGGTGTAGATTTTGACGTAACTAACAGAAACATAAATTTTGTTTTATATGTACACAAATCAATCTACCTATACAAATTTGTTAAAACTTAACAACTAATTTTTATATTGGTGTTTATATAAGTGTTTTCTTTATTCACTGTTAAAGACCATGTAAACTTTATTCAAAATTGTGTAGCTTGATTTCTGTTATATCATCACATGTAAAATAATTGTTATACTCATGATATAGGTATGTTATATAATTTTTTTATTGTGTGATAACTTATATATATGTCTATTTTAATAATTAATAAATTAACTTATTTAGTAAATTATATCACAATTGGGTAACCTTATAAAAATAAACAATTTAAAAAATAATGTGTTTTCTTTATTATTGTAATTTTAATACAACTTAAAATACATGTAATTAAAAGTACAAAATTAGTGAAAAGAGAGTAGGCCCAAGAATGTGGTTCCATCTTAAAAGAACAACATTAAATCATATTTTTGTTTTCAAGAAAAATAATAAAACCACTTAACAGGACGACAGTAGTCCTAAGTTCTTGCACTACTATCAAGGAGAAAAATTCTTGTTCTTATTTACTTGTTTTACGAATCTTATGTAATTTCTTAAGATTCAAGCTATCATGAAAGAATACAGAATGGCACAGGCTGGAAATGGGTAGCAGCATCCCCGTCGCGAAGGCTGCGTTCTGCGATTGCCAACGCGCTTGCCTAGCGCGGCAATTATGGGCGAAATTCCCCCTTTCTTGGCTTCTAGCTAATATGTTATATATATAAAACATGCATAGAAAATGCTGTATTATTAATATTTACTAGAATGAATCAACTAGTCTCTGGTCTGACGTGAGACTTGAACCTGCATCTTTACCATACCGGAAGACTACGCTACCGTTGTGCTAACAAGACCATAGCGGATATGTCGAATTTTTTCAAGTGTTCTTTTTTTGCAGAGAGGTCGACACCGTTTTTTCAATATTGTAGATAATTACGTATAATTTTACAAACAGCCAAAAGTCAAACTTTTACAAATTTAAAGCAATTGATGAAGAAGAAATGCAAATGCTGAAATAATCATAATTTATATATTATATTAACCAACAACTGGTGTCAGGTGTCAGGAATGTGGTCCAAATAGTTGTTTTTACTATGCATAAAACCTTTCAAAATGCCACGTTGTTGTTAACGGTGAAACTATGTAAGAGCGATGTACATGCAGACGTTCTTTGTATGATTTATCAGACTTTGTTCGGGTGCCAAGTAAAATATAATCTCGTTTGCCATCCTTGCCTATAAACAACATAACCATGCAGTAATGCGAAGACAGAAACTTTACTATTTCTGTCTTAACATTTTATCTCTAAACCACCATAAAGCAGACATGGTACTCCATAGATTGTGTCTTCTGAAAGCCGTTGCGACGCACATTGCACCGTTAACAATAACTCACATTGAAAACGATATAGTTCCTCTTTCGTATTCCAGCAAAAAGATAAAACATACTGGATATGTCATGGTACTATTTTATGGGGCCAATGGCGCAGATGGTGGTGATCATATATTGTACGCCATAGGTGGAGGGTTCGATTGCCACCCACGACAAATATTTATACGGTGTTTGTTCTGTGTCTGGGTGTTTAATATATTTAAGAAATATATTTTTGATTCCTCTGTTGTCAGATGTTCGTAAGACAAGTGCTTTAAGCGACTTAATTAATATATTGTTATTTATTTAAGTTTTACATTGTATAAATGTAATTGTGGGTTATCCCTAAGAGATGGACATATACAATCCTGGACTTATAGCAGATTTTTTTATAGTGTACAATTCTGTAGTAGATTATTTTGATCTTTCTCGTCGGGTTCAGACGGCGCAGCGTTTACAAAGAGAGCGAAAAAATAACTGCTTTCAAAAAAGAAATGTAGAGTCAGTCTATCTATTAAAAACATCAATATACTTTACGGTGCTTTAAAGATCGAAGCATTCATATGGACAGACAGACAGCGGGAAGTGACTTTGTTTTATATATACACAAGTGGTTTAAAGGTATTTATTTCGGAGTCAGGTCAATGTACGAGATGTTGCAAATTTATTAATGATTTGCAGCGCTATCTATATATTACCTTAAATATATAGAATTAAAATATAACTTATATTTATCATTACAACCACTTGAAGTCCCCTGCTGGACATAGGCTTCCCGAAGAAAGGGGGAATTTTGCACATAAATGCCGCGCTGGGCACACGTGTTGGCAATCGCAGAGCGCAGGTGCCCATCCCTACTCCATGCATTTGAGCTACACGGTCTCGGATGGATATACCGCCATCTGTCGGTTCTGGCACCTTAGACGCCTCTTACGAAACTTGGCACAGAGAGAGGTACTATTCTAATCTGCTGGTACCTCACGGCAATCTAACTTATATTACTATCCGGTACCTAACTTATGTTATTAGCCGATAATGTAAGTTTTAATAGTGAAACTGTTTCTTTTATTAGTACTAAATGTACAAAAATACAAATCCAATGTTTCCTTTTTATTTAGGGATTTTTATTTTATTTTGAAACTATAATATAATTTGAAACTATAATAGCCTATGTTATTTCCGGAAAAAATTGCTTCTCTATTATTGAGAGAATTATTATAATCGGTCGTATAGTTCTTGAGTTTATTCGCTGTATACATACAAACCTATTCTCTTTATAATAATTGTGTAGACGTAGATTATTGTAATTATATAGCATCGATGTTTATGTTGTTATAATTACGTTAATCTTTTTTCTCTTTATAATTTCCACTTATAAGACCTTGACAGACAAAAAGAATAAAAAACTATGAGAGTCACATCTAGTGGTAATCGAATGCGTGTACCGACCGTTGGGGTTACCCGACCGGAACAAAGGGTGACCATACAGGAACTGATTAAATGACTCCATCACGTCACAACCACCTACGTCTCACTGTCTCGAAAAAAAACGGTTATCTCTTTCGACGCTAAGCGTATAAAGGTTGTCAGATTAAAAAGACATATTTGTTTATTTATTTCTTCTGGTTTTGTCACCTATTTCAGTGTGAATTTTTTTTAATTATTTTTTTTATTTACATAAAAAATCAAATTATATCCTTGTGATATCACAGTCTATAAATGTTTGAAATATCACAAGGATATAACTAACGCGTTGCCAATCTTGTAAATTGAAAATTTTACGTCACGTTACCAGCAATTTCCCTGCGTTTTTTTTCACCCTTCAAACCGGAACACAGCAATGTAAACACTGCTATTTGGCAGTAGGTGAGAGTGAGATACATGCAGACGACAGGATGTAATAAGGTACATTTGCATGAGGTCTACCTCTAATAAGAGGTATCTTGTTGCTTTTGTTTTCCATAGTACGAAAGATCGGTTAATAGTGATATTATATATTTAGGTGCCTATAAGAACAGGCTAGACCTAGTTTAGGTACCTAAGTATCAAAATGTATTTTAGTTTAAGTTACCTTTTGTTGTTGAATATAGTTATTATTATTATTATTATATTATTTAAAAAACATGTTCGTTTGTCCAGTGGGAGAGTATATTGTTGTATAGTACATGAAACATGTCTTAAAACTGGGATTATATGAAACATTAACAAGAAGAATTAATATAAATATCTTTGATAATTACTTCCTCTCCCCCGGGTGGGGACCCTTCTTCAGTCACCTTGAAGCTGTTTAATTTTGTTTGGGCAATCATTCCCTCTGGAATTGTTCAGGTACATTGTAAAATTTAATGCCATTTGCATTCCTAACCTATAAACAAACTACCTGCATACAATCTGTAGACACTTTACAGTTTTCGTCAAAAGATGGCGTTGAAGCGAGTTATATGGCGCCTAAAATATTTCTTTTTGTTGTTTACCGGTATCATATTTCACCTTTTTTATATAATGGAATAAACATACTGGACTACTTGCTGACATTCTATATGTTCTCTTGTAGACCTGTACCAATATAGATAATATATCATATCTGATTAAGTGACATCTATTAACAAAATAACAAACTAATTACTAACGAGGCTTAAACATTTCAAACACAATATGTAGGTAAAAAATTCATCTGCTAATTTCAGTGTTGCGATGAAGAAAATGCAAAGTGTGACTAATCTGATAGCGCGTTGATATTTTTTCACTTTAAAAGCGGACAGAAACGACGATAATTAGAAACGTATATTTAATGCGATAATAAATGCGCTTTCTTGTGCTATAAAAATGTAATTTCACTGTTAATTTATCGAGTAAATTTACATAAGTATCACACTCAATTTCATGCAAATTAAGTATCTTAGTTAATTTTAAAATCCAGAGTTATGAGGGCTGGCTGACCTGTATTTTAGATTTATCATACCAGCCATTGAAACTCCAAAGCTGGACATAAGCCTCTTCAAGAAAGGGGGAACTGCTCAAAATTGCCGCGTTGGGCAAGCGTGTTGGCAATTGCAGAGCACAGCTTTCGCAACGGGGATGATGTTGCCCATCCCCGCCCTGTACTTTTGAGCTGCACAGTTTTGATTGGCTATACCGCCATCTGTCGGTTTTGGTATCTTAGTCGCCTCTTACGACACCTGGTACGTGGAAAGGTACTATTCTACTCTGTCGGTACCTCACTGCTAGATTACTATTGTATTTTAGATTATAGTTGAATATTTAATTTGTGAACGTGTAAAAGATAATTTTATACATGTATTAGATAGAATTCCGTAGACACCAATTCAGATTTCAGTTTGCTATTGATAACTACACATACTAACAGGCGACTGTGTTTTTGTTACGCTTTCACGACTTGACCGATGAACCGATTTAGATGAGATTAAGAATATGGAGAGTTTAAACCATAAGAAAAAACTTGCGTTACTTTTGAACCTAGAAACGCTTCTAAGCCGAAAAATTCACAATAGGTTAGCTAGTTTTTGATACATATCTATACTAATATTATATTATTTTATTTTTATATATTACTGTTGGTTATGATTTGAATGATTTTTAATAGTTATTTTACGATTAAAACCGCGGGGTACCTTCCTGACGTAAATAATACCTTCCTATGTACCAGGTGTCATAAGTGGCAACTAAGGTACCGGGAACGACAGATCGCGATACGCGTACACAGGATGTAAATGGGCAGCAGCATTCCCGTCGCGAAAGCTACGCTCAGCGATTGCCAATACGGCAATTATGGACTAAATCCCCCCTATTTTGGGGAATCCTAACAGTGGACTCCTAATGATGATGATAACAGTATATGTAACATCACGCTACAACCAATAGCGGAACATTAATGATACTAGACTTTTTCCCTAAATCAACGGAAGGAAACCGCGGACAAAGCTAGTCTTACTTAACCATTCGATTCGATTCGATTCGATTTCGAACCGAGTTCGATTGAATGTGTTAGAGTCTAAGTGTTTATGGTACCTACCGTTGTTTTTGATATCTGCAATGAAGAGGCAGAACAATGTATGTACTCCCTTAGACGAATTATCGGATCACCCGTATACAATACAAACTATCACAATCAAACTGTCCTAATTATTATGACATGCAAACGAGATAACTACTCTGTCAAAATAAAGAATCATTCAATTCACAATGCACCATAGAAATCATAAAATTTCCCATTGTGTGTATACTGTCATTTTCATAATGCGATATTTCGTCGAGCTAATTTTCAAATCAGATCCGATGACATGTCGTAATTACGCAATTGTTGTGTGGTCTTTGTATGATGTTCGTAACTTTGTACGGTGTTCGTAACTTTGTATGATGTTTCCGTTTATCTGTACGGGTTAGTGGCCACCGAAGCATGTACTGTCGCAAGATCAAATTAGACGCTTTTTGTTGCAGCGCATTTTAATATAAAGGCTTTTGTTGTGTTTTGTGACCTTGACGCGGTAGTTGCAGCCACACTATACGTAGTGATGTGACGGATATTCGGATACTTATCCGCGGATACCTGCTTGAAACTAAAAAATACTATCTATATCTGTACACGGAGAAGCTGACTGATTGACTGACTGAGATATAAAAGCAAGGCCTAAACTATAAGGATTAGTAACTTGAAATTTTGCGCAGGAGTTCCTTTTATAACATATTGTATTATCACAAGGATATCACTAGTGTGCTACCAACCTAAGACTTGAAGATACTATATATATATATATATATATATATATAAAAGTTTTACATCTTAATGCGGTTGAAAACTGCGTGCCGCTGCTAGTCTTAAATAATTATCATCATCATCATATTAGCCATTAGAAGTCCACTGACGGACATTGGCCTTCCCAAGAAAGGAGGAATTTTACCCATGATTGCCACACTGGGCAAGCTAGTAGGCAACCGAGGGCAGCTTTCGTAACGGGGATGATGCCATCCATCCCCGCCCTATGCATTTGATCTACACTGTTCCGGGTGGATATACCGCCATCTTTCGATTCTGGTACCTCAGTCGCCTCTTACAACACCCGATAAAGAGGGAAGTAGATTTAGATTTAGCAAAAGACAATATCGATTAATTATTTTTGGCATCTTTGTTTAGTTTTTGGTTTAAAATGATTTTTGTAAATATGAATCAATTATTACATTCTTATCCTTAATATACTTATAACAATCCTTGTTTTTTAACTCTATTTTATATGTAATTATATTATTTTTTAAATTAGTTAAAAGAGTAAATATATATTTAATTTTTTACACGACATACGTTGACCTAACTCCGAGATAAGTAGCTTAAAGCATTTGTGATTCGGATATTAGACAAAAATGGAATTACAAATATAATACTTGGCTACATATGAATAACATCCAGACACAGAACAAATATAAATTTTCATCATATTTGCTCTGGGTGGGGATTGGCCTGTCGAATAATAGTCAAAGTTTCAAGTCAAGTCACTTTTAAATCGACAAAACAACAAAAAAATTCTATAGAAGGTATACATTTGCTTGTTGCAAAATAATACAAACGACCGATGACCTTTACAACCTTATGGGGTTATAAGAGTCATTTAAGCTAAAAAAATATATAAATAATAATATATATTAACGAGATCATGTAAACTAAACTGTACAACACGTCAGGAATCCGCCACAATAGCAGTCTATGCGGAGATCATTGCCCGCGCGTTGGCATGTGTGGAATGAGGGTCCTAATGACCACGCATGTGCACGGGAGTCATCCTCTAATGACCCCTTCATCCCGCAGTCAGTGCTCAGGAGTCACGCGTCGCCTCATCTAACCTTGAAGTACACTACTCGATTTTTAAACGGTACACATCAAATACCTGTCTCGTTAGAGTTAAAATATAAATTGTTTTCAATCTGTTATCACTGCATAGTATAAAGCAAAGTCATAGCCCGCTGTCTGTCTGTCCTAATGCAACAGATGTTGATGCGTTTTTTGTAATAGATAGAATGATTCAAGAGGGAGGTTTATATGCATAATACTTGCATAATATGGTTAGAAAACACTGATCATTTTAGAGTTTTCTAATGTGATGTCGGGAACACATTTTTTTGCATTTACATTGCAAACTGCTGCACGGCACCTTTAAATTGACTAAAAGTCTTCCTCGGCATATTATTATGTCTATCCTTGATGGACAACCCATAATAACCATTTTTACTCTAATTGCACCCGTGCAAAGCCGGAGCGAGTCGCTAGTTAGGAAATAAAAAAAACAGTTCTGAAATCTTGTTGTCATCATCATATCAGCCATAGAAAGTCCACCGTTGGACATAAGCCTCCCCAAGAAGAGGGGATTTTTCCCATGATTGCCGCTCTGGGCAAGCGTGGTGGCAATCGCACAGCTTGGCAGCAAAAATGCTGCAGCCTATCCGCATCCTTTAGTTTTTAAGTTTGTTGTGTCGGCTGATTATACCACGATCTGTCGGCTCCGATACCTTAGTCCCGTCTTACCAGTCCTCGTACAGGGGGAGATACTATTTTACCCTGCCGATACTCTAATTGTGCATTTAGTTATTTATTTTATGGGATGGCAATACATACTATAATCATACAAAGTTGTTAATACGACCAGATTACAAACAAAAAAGTTATAATCCAGAATATGTCTTCACAACAGTAGTAGTAGTAGTATTACGGTACCTAAGTAGAAGTATAAATTATAATCAATTAAATAAATAACATATCGCACCCCTGAATGAAGACTATCTAATTACAAATCAAACGAATTAGCGAATGCCTTCATAAACATTTCCAGAGACAACATGTTCTAAAAAGTTTTCTATACGAAAAATTTAAAATAAAATGGAACTTTATGTGATTATTTACATTAATTTCGAAATACAATTACAATTTCTTATATCAATATACAAGTGTGTATACAAGTATATTTCATAAAATGTCGCGCCGTGAGATAACAGTAGAGTAGAAGAGGTACCCCTTATAACATATATGTAGTTTTATTAGGGGTGTATATATATATATATATATATATATATATATATATATATACATATATGTATATATAGATATCGTAAAAGGACAGATGGCAGTATATTTATCCGAAACAGTGTAGCTCAAATGCAACAGAAAGGGTATGGGCAGCATTCTAGACGCGAAGTTAAGCTCAGCGATTACCACCACGTTTGCGCAGTGCCGCAATTGTGGGCGAAATTCCCCCTTTCTTGGGGAGGCCTTCGTCCAGCAATGGGCTTTTGTCGGCTGCTATAATGATGAGGATGATGATTGTGTGTGTGCCCAACAGTGGAAACTGCTGGCCACAACGGCTGATTTATATCAGCCGTTATGACGATACGATAAAAGTTTGACGAAAAATGTTTTGCTGATCTGACTAGAACCACGCGATAGATGCAGGCCCCATACCAACAGATTAACATAAAAAAGAAGATTATTAAAGGAAAATAAAGGAAAGGAAAACTCACACATCTAATACATTAAGCTGACTCCGTGGTAAGTCGCTTAAAGCACTTGTGTTGCGGACGTCAGACAATAGAGGAATTACAAATATAATACTTATATATCATAATATAAATATTTATCCTGGGTGGGGATCGAACTCACGACCCTTGGCACATAAGATAGGGTCAACACCATTTGCGCCATTGGGCCCATATATACATTCAAGAAATACCAAAGAAGTAAGCTTATCTCCAAAGCACAACGTTTTGTTACAGATTACGTGTGGGTATCATAAAAATGAATAGAGTTTTATTTCTTAAACCGCTAGCTTTGAAACAATGGATTTTTTGCGCGGGCGCCGGTACGGGTTTCATTATCACCAACCGCTTCGTTAATAGGTGTAGTGTTAAAGAGACTTTTATCACGTCCAGTTTTTCTCGCAGGTTCCTCTCTAGTGGCTCGCGTAATGAATCCGCAGAAACCTAGTTTAAAGACATTTTTTTTTCTATAGGTGCCTAATCTATTTTAAGTTAAATAATTAAACTCTTTTGAAACCTTGGGTCGTTAGGGTCATTGTATTGTTATCATCATCATATAAGCTGTTAGAAGTCCACTGTTGGACTTAGGCCTCTCCAAGAAAGGGAGTATTTTGCCCATAATTACCGCGCTGGGCAGGCGTGGTGGTAATCGTAGAACGTAGCTATCGCGACGAGAATGCTGCTGCCTATCCCCGACCTGTCCATTTGAGCTACACTGTTTCGATGGATTTACCGTCATCTGTCGGTTCTGGTACCTCAGTCGCCCCTTTTGACTCGGAAAAGGGGGGAATACTATTCTTGTCATTATATCCTCTTTAGAAATATAAACGTTACTCTTTTTTAACGATTTGAAAGTGCTTGTAGCACTAGAAGAGGATATTTGAAATTTAGTTCTGATATGTTCATGTATTTATGCGTTCATCATCTTTATATGAAAAAATTCTTTATTGTTGCACTGATTTCATTTTTATCTTACTGTGTACAATTTAATACAACTTGAGAGATAGGATAGTTTATACCTCAATTTATAGTCGCAATATTTGTTTCCATGTTAAACGTTTATAGTTAAGATAGAACAACGTCTGTCGGGATTTGCTAGTTCATAAGAAAAACCTCTCAACAGTTTTTAAACGCAGTATGTATCGTATTGAAATTACCTCGGAATTTGTTCTAAAAAGTGACAAATGTCACTATTAAAGGTGGTTAATTTGGTAGTGGTTAGTTTGAGTGTTGAGTTTGACTCCTATTTTCAGCAGTAGACATCCTACTTTATAATGACATTTATTTATTTAAATACGTAGAAGCCATAATAGTCCATCAACTTAATAAGCGGTGCGATGAGCATTGGAAATGTATTTGAATCGAGATTAGATTCAAGCAGTGTGTACGCGCAGTCGGCCTGCGTCCGAGATTGGCACCTGTCACCGGAAATAGCGGTCTTGCTCGGTCTCTCCCCGCACTACTACTTATATGAAATGTCGCAGTTCATAGAATTAGATACGCGTACATTTATTGTACTTGTTGCAAGAAATCTGATTTTATTTATGTTCAGAAATGCTAGGGCATCTTCAGCCACTTACAGTCTGATTCTTTTTGATATAAACAGATGTCACTCTAAATAATTGGATGTTTTCAATTATCCCCCGGTGACACTGGAACTGACGTCAGTCAGAAAAACTATCGATATACTTCTGTGTCATTAATAACAGTTTTATTATATGAACTTAAATAAGATCTTTTTGACATTAAGCAAGTAGGTATATAGTTTTTAGTATAGTAGTTTTTATAGTATTTAGTTTTTAGCAATATATTGGTCTTTGTAAATTGTATTGTGTTTTATTTTTCTTTTTTATCTTTGTACTATAAAATGTATAAAAACAAACAAAAGCACTGGATTTTGTGTGAGTTCATATCATAATAAATAAATTAAAAAATATTATTAACTATATATTAATAGAAGTGAAAAATTTGTACCCTTTCCTAATGCTATTTGGCGAAATGATGAACATGCTAAATGACACAGTTAAAGTGGACAAGTTTATTTCTCTTATACGAAATTAACTATAAATAAATTAAATCCATTACAATAATAATTACACACACCACATTTTGGAATTCGCATTAGAAAACGTAATTAATAAAGTAAACTATATGATCTCAGTATCCTCATCATTATATCAGCTATTTGAAGACCACTGTTGGACATAGGCCTGCCCACGAAAGGGGAATTTTGGCCCATAATTGTCGCGCTGGACTATCGTGCTGGCGATCGCAGAGTGCAAAATTCGCGGCGGGGTCGCCGCTACCCATCCCCACCTTGTATATATGAACTTCACTGTTTCGGTTCGATATACCGCCATCTCTCGGTATATGTCAAACAAATATTGCAAGTATCTACAAAGTTTTGTGAATAATGGTTGAATTTCAACCACCATGGTTTGCTTGATGTCACACACACAGGCCCACAAATATATCACTAGCGTAATATCAACCTTGAGACCAGAAGACATTACATCACTTTACCCAGTATTTACACCTCTCACCCTTCAAACCGGAACAGAGTAATACGAACACTGCTATTTGGCGGTAGAAATAGATAAAAGTTAGGTACCAATTCAGACGACATTTAAAGATGTCTGTCTTTCATCATTATCCACTGTCTACAAGTCCATTGCTGAACACAGGCCTCTCCAAGAAAGGAGGTTTTATGGAGGATTCGCGACGGGGATACTACAGCCCATTTCTGCCCTGTGCATTTGAGCTGCACTGTTCCGGATGGATATACTGACATTTGTCGGTTCTAGTACCTTAGTCGCCTCTTACGGCCCCTGGTGCAGTGGGAGGAACTATTCCACTATGCCGGTACCTCACGGCTCATATATGTATCATAATCATTAATAATTATATAGATACCACTTGACCTTATTGGAATTATCTTAAGATATCCTCAAGATAAATACCCAGAGCAATATTTATATGATGATATTTGTGTTTGTTCCGTGTCTGGGTACTAAATATATGTAAATAAATAATGTAAGAACTAGTAGTATATTTGTCATTCTCATGTTGCCTGGTGTTCGTAACACAAGTGCTTTAAGCGACTCACCACGAGGCCTGACCCTGTGGTAAGTCGCTTCAATGTTTGAAATGTTGTAAAAATTTATTGTTATTACTTAAAAAAAATATATGTGGTTGTATTCTTTTAAGAGAACCTACTCCTGACAATAACAAACAAATAAATATCAGTCCATTTCCGTTTGCGCGTGATGCCGTGACCAAGGGGGTAACAGATTCAAATTTATACATATAGAGACAGAACGGATATTATATTGCCTGTCCGTCCTCCCACCTGAAGCCTGAAAAATGTATATTTTTTTCTAGCAAATATTATCATAGTTATGCTATATCAAAATCGCACTAATCTATGTTTTAAAAGTTTAGCTACAAACATCTGCACTTATAATGCCGCTAATTTAGCCTCCAAATCTTTCAGATAAAATAACTCACAGCAGTTTGGGGTTACTGTTATTGTTACACCAACATCGCGCCCTTAGGCCGCGGTTGGGCTACGGTCGGTGGCCCATGCGCCCAGCTTCTTCTCACGGGGTCACGGGTGATGTAGGAGCGTCCACCTGAGGTGCGGCCGGTGTGTACGCACGGGGGTGAGAAATTTTTTTATTTTTTTCTATTTTAATATTTTTTCTATTTTTTTAATATTTTATTATATTTTTTTTATCCTAGCGGGTTCTATTTAGCTTTAGAAAATCTGCAGCAGACTTTCAGCCAAGAGGCTAACAATGAGTTAAAAATATCATCATCTCTTTAAACTGAAACATATCTAGTAAGGTACGTCAGTTAATGCTTCGTTAAAATAACATAAAAAAATAAAATACCCGAAGCGTACATTTTCACACAATCGATTAGAAAAAATCCGTGCGTGACCTGATCTATCCAGAAAGTGAGAACTCGATTTTAAATTTAACACTTGATAGTTTTTTGTTTCCTGTTACTCCCGGTGGAATTGATCATCCGTGAACTTATTTTGTCTGGGCCCTTTGCCCTTCGATATTTTAACATCAATCTCAATCTTCAAACGTGAATGAAGAATTAAAAAAATAGACGAAAACCTGTAATAGTCTATGGTCGTGTATACCTCAATAGCTATAGTAATAATAACAATATATATATATATATATATATATATATATATATATATATAAGATATAGAAACGATCTGTCTAAATCTTAAGGATAGCGCTGCATGCAACCCATACACAACCGGGTTATTCAAAATATTTATCTTGGGCTACGGTAGTTACGATGTGATTGAAAACTTAATCAAATCATATACAATGGTCTACCTGTTTTCTGTCAGATTGATACGTTTTGAGCGGAGAATTTTGTATATGTACTGCCGAAGCGAGTCCCGGATAATTCCCGCGGGTCAAGTTACATTACAAAGTCAAGTTATTGTAAAAATGTTATTTAGTCATTATCGTTTAGACTATAGTCTAGTTTAGCCGTGAGGTATCGGCAGAGTAGAATAATACCCCTACCAGTACCAGGTATCGTAAGAGGAGACTAAGGTGCCAGACACTCGTTTCTGGCACCTTATTCTCCTTTGAATGGATATATCGCAATCTCAGCTCAAATGCAGAGGACGGGATGAGCTGCGCTTTACGAAAGCCAACACACTTGCCCAGCGCGGTAGTTATGGGCAAAATTCCTCCTTTCTTGAAGAGGCCTATGCCCAGTAGTGGACTTCCAATGGCTGGCTGGTGGCTGTAGTCCATACAAATGTTGTTATATTCCTTATAATATTATATAATACTAGATAAATAAAAGAAGTCACACAACATCTCAAACGCTGATTTCTCTCCGAGATGAATCACGAATATAATATTTATATACATATGTTAAATATGATAATCCAGACTCAGAAAAATATCATATAAATGTTTGCCCTTGGATAGAATCTACACAATTGTGCACAAAATAGGAACACTAAAAAAGCCACCAGGCTTGCCATTTCAATTTGTTGTTCAACGTTCCGATTGTTAAGAGAAAAAAAATGACAAATCTAAACAAGTATCTGTAATAAAAATAGTATAAATGATACAGAGTAACAATGATCTCTGTACCAATTTCATTGAAATCTGTTCAGCCTATCCTACGTGAAAGAGTAACAAACATCCAAACATACAAACTTTCGCGTCTATTATATTCGTGGAGTACATTTTTTTATTTTAAATTAGTGTATTTTTAATACAAACCCTGTGGTAACAGCAGAGTGGAATAGTACCTCCAACTGTACCAAGTATTGTAAGAAGCGACTGAGGTACCGGAAACAGACAGGTGGCAGTATATTCACTCGAAGCAATGCAGCTCAAATGCAACAAGCGGGGATGGGAAACAGCATTCCTGTCGCGAAGTTGCGCTCTGCAATTGCCAACACGCTTGCTCAGGGCAGCAATTATAGGCAAATCTCCCTTTCTTGGCGGGCCTATGTCCAACATTGGACGTCTTATGGCTGCTATCATGATGACGAATTTTAATAGTATATTTAATAGGATTCATATTCTATGAAATACAGTCATCACCATAATACTAGGACTTCCACTCCTGGCCATGCGCCTTCCAAAGTGATATCTTTAAAAACAACACCTAGACCTAACACTTTTTATTTATGTTTTGATGCGGGATTCAAACCCTCGTCCAATGTTTGCAAGCTAATGTTCGTAGTCAAACTGTCAGTCAATGCTGTATCAGAAGTGGAGAATCAATTTTTAATTCTAAAAGCCGGTTAATTTGCAAGGAAAAACATATGGTAGAATTTAGGTAATTTACATATTGTAGAATCTTAAACTTCGTCGGCATATAAGGTCGTTTGCATGAGTAAATGGTAACTCACTCCTATTACTAATGCCAAATAGCAGTGTTCGCATTGCTGTGTTCCGGTGTGAAGGGTGAGGGAGGCAGTGAAATTGCTAGGTAATGTGACATAATATCTTTTTGCCACCAGGTTGGCAACGTGCCGCTTACTATTAAGCGGTCTGTATGCTAGTTTGTCGACCTGATCTGATGAAAAAAATGTAAATACGGCTGATAAGAAGTCTATGATGTTTATGGAAACGTTATTGTCTGTGGCGGTAGCATAAGATAAGTAATACAATAGATAAAAGTAAATTAATGAGAGAACTATCAAAATTAGGTTGTTTATATACCAATTAGTGATTGGAACCATAAGAGTCGTCGTCAAATGTTAACGAACCCGTGAGTGACCCAATTTTAGAGGAAGTGACGCTCATACCGCCATATTTATTGTTTGTCATCATTTCCGGCTGATACCACTGGGTAATTAACGTATTAAATTAATTAATGTTTGTCTTGAGCTGATGTTTAAAGAATGCAGGATAGAAACGTTATGATTGTGTCGAAATGTTGTACTAGCTTAGCGACCGCGACGTCTTCTGCTGGAGAAAACTTCTAATGTCTAATAAATTTAGACAAAGTAATCAACAATCACAATGCCAAAACATTATTTCGCAGAATCATATTATTTTCGGGGATCAATTAATACGAAATGTTGGTAAAATGAGACCGCATCTGTATCGAAACCCAAATATTGGATATATTAATATATAATTACCAAATATATAATTTAAATTACAATTTTAATTTTAAATATATAATTAATACAATTTAATATATTTCTACTGAAAATATTCATTGAAAAAAAGACATGTCCGGCCTAAAGGTCCCCGGAATGCTTGCAGCATTTCCAAGCTGCACAGCAAGCGAGATCCTCTGCATCAAAAAAGCCCCGAAGTGGCGGTCCAATGCCCTGTCCACTAAACGCCTTACCAACTCTTTGATAAAGAAGTTTCCTTCTTTATTATTTATTCATACCCCTATAATTTAACAATTTAAAAAAAATATTATTAAAACATTTGCTAGAATATACCTGTATGTTGTCTTGTTGTTTGTCAAATTAAAGTCTTTCACATTTTATATAACATACCATTTTTATTTTTATCACATTGTATAGACAATTTTGTTATTATATAAAATGACCTGACAGTATAATAGCTAAAGAATCACGATTGCTGTAACATACATACATTTAATTCACCTAAATATTGTCCTGACTCCGTAATAAGTCGCTTGCGTGTAAAGCACGCGTTTTACGGATATCAGACAATAGAAGAATCACAAATATAATACTTAAATATATGACTTTGCTAAACCAAGTCCTACGTCCCCGTAAGTGCTCAGGTTTGTGTTTGATTTCTCTAAAATAAAATAATGACTATTCCATTGAAGCGTGCAAGTAATACTGGTAATTACTGTATTACATATTACACAATTATTATATATTCCTTTTCCAAAATACCGACAGCGTGTACGCGTTAACGGAAACGCGTAAATCTGCGGTCGCCAGGTGGCGTACTTTTTGTGGTCGGGGCGAAGCCCTAAATGTGGTTCCGATCGATCATCGGGAAGGTGTTCCGACCATTTTATTTTTAGAACACTGTTAAACATAACAGAATAGCTACCAAATTGGAACATTTCAATTCACACCAACTAAACGCGTTTTGGCCGAGATTATCCATACTAATCATGGAATGTTGGTTTCGAAATACGTTTCAAAGATTTTTTATTATTCTTGCGCCAATAACATAGCTTTTGGAAAGAAACAGCTTTTTCAAAATTCATTACTAATAGAAGGCGTTGTTTAATACAATTAATTATTTAATAGATTTTTTTCTTTGACACGAAAGAAAGATGATCAATGGACACGTCGCATTCACGTTATTATGCAATCTGATTTTTTGTTTAAAAATAAAACAATGGCGTCGCATTTAAGATATTACACAATCTTTCTTCAACAAATTTAATATATTATTTACAAATTTTAAATAGGCCATTCAAGTAACTACTTACTTATTTATCTCTTGTCTCCCGGGTGGTCGATATCAGAAGCGTTTGTCACTATAAAAACTATTCTATCTCTCAAGTTGAAACAAACTGTACCCGGTAAGCAAACATTGATTAAAATCGGTTCTGTAGTTAATAAGTTCATCCCGGACAAACTCGGTGACACGATATTTTTATATACAAAGATTGTATATTTCAGTTGTATGAAAGGCTCATTGGTAGTATTGGTATCTATCTGTAATAACTATGAATTGTCAAAATGATGTACACACAGCAACAGATCAACTACCCAAGCCTGTCAAAACTTCGCAATCGATATTAATCTATAAAGGCAAGCTATTGAGTTCAAAATTGACTGTAAAAAATTTACAAATTTCTGTAGGTTGGGTGACATACTGTACTCTCGTAACTCTTAAACGCTCCGAAATGTATAATTATTGTTGTTTGTGATTGTTCAGACTATCACAATTTTTTTTTCGGATGTACCTAATTCTCGAAGCCCTATGATGCACCTATGTTGTGTGAAGAACCAAATGTTCCCGCGGGAAAGTTGCCCGTATCCTCCTCCTCGCGCGATCTTTACGATTAATAAGATGGGAAACTTTGTATGGCAAATAATGTAGTATCTTATGTTTGTATGCAGGCTAGAGACTTGAGAACGGGATTTAAATTAACGACCCCGAATGGCGTAGATGGTAGTGATCATTTCTTGTGCTCCAATATATATATATACCTATGTATATAATTGTAATATAATTTACGGTAACATTTCATTAGAGGTAGTTTTACTGGTTTAATAATTTAGGATCTGAGATATTTATATGTTCATTCATTTTTTACGTGTCATTTTGAATATTATTCTAGATCTGTTGTTTCTAAGCTCTCTGGATCCACTTTCATAACACCTTATAAATGACCGTAGTAGCAGATGCCGTGGTGGCCAATAGTACCCCCCCCCCCTGTACCAAGTGTCGTAAGAGGTGACTTAAGTAACTATTTTTCGGAGGACCTAATGCTGGACTACTGAAACGTCAGTTCCAGTGCCACCAGAGGGATTGGTGAGGCTGCTAATTTATAAGCTACCCTATGCCTGATTGTAGCTGCGCGCTCAGAGTAGTTTAAAAGCAATGGCGTAGTTATGGGCAGCAGCATTCACATCGCGAAAACTACGCTCTGTCCAGCGCAACAATTATTGGGCAAAATCCTGCTTTGTAGGCCTTTGACGTCCTACGGCTTCTAGGATGACGGCGATGATGATAGTAGCGGATACTATGATATGCTATATATATATATATCCAGTAAGGTGAGTGGCATATCACAATAACGCTCCCTGGAAGCGGGTATTCATGGGGTATTGACAATACCCTAGTGTAACCGCTCAGCATTATTCTGGTCATCGGGAACCCACAGAAGGACTCAACAGCCTTCCAGGACGCGGCGTCCTAACTGATCATCGCGATCATGCTTTAAGGGTTTGCTGCCTGGTATCTTCCAGATACCCGTGGTGCTCCTGGTCCATGGGCAATGGGTGGATTTTGGAGATCAGGGGAGGAGTTGGTTAACGACGCAGGCCTCCGCAACAAGCAGCTAGAAGTCCTTTCTGATGATCGACCAGATTCTTAGAGATAAAGCTTAAGTATATGGTCTTGATATGCGTACCCAAATTCACCTCCTGCCCATCCAGGAATATGTCGGCATCTCGAGACAAATCCTTCTGGGACCATAGAAGACCGTAGCCTCGGTTTTACCGTCCGACACCTCCAGACTTAGGAGGGGTGGTCCGTTCCACTATCAGTGTGCTGTGACATTGAGAGCCTCGTCATCACACACTTTGCCTTGGAATATCAGCGCAGTTCACTTGAATAGCTGATGTGGGAATCTTGCCACGAACTATATAAATAATAATAAATCATTAAAATGTATGTACGCACTAAACTCTAAAACGACTGCATCAAATTGGATAATTTAAATGAAAATAGTAACTGTAGGGATCAGGTTTGTATGCAAGCATATTCCAGGTTGCGATTCGGAGTATGAAAAAAATATAGTTAGTTTACAGGTTAGAGAGCTTAGAGTTTCATTAAAACTTCATCGCTAACGGGCTTAACGGGATATAATTTTGTTATGTTCCCGGTGTTTTGTCAGTCGTGAGGTACCGGCACCGACAGTTGGCAGTATATCCATCCAATACAGTGTAGCTCAAATGCACAAAGCTGAGATCTGCAATTCCCCCTTTTCCGGGGAGGCCTATATCCAGCAGTGGACTTCCAATGGCTGATATGATGATGATGATATTTGCAGGCAATAATCCGTCATAAAGTAACTTTGTGATTAGTAACAAAATAGACATGTTTTATAATAGCATATATCACGTGATAATTTTAATAATTTCCAGTAATATCTTAATAATATTAATAATAAACTATTACTACTACTACTACTATTTTGAAAAAATTAACTTTTTTGCTATTAAACGTTATCTATAGATGATCATTTTAAAAAGCCTTTATGTTGACATGACTATATGTTGAAACTATATGTATTTATCAAAACAATGCGATTCGGTACTGACTAAAAGTATTGATTAGTTAATTACCGTTATCCAAAGATAAACAAAGTATTTTTCGTAACAAAGTTATATATCGAATACATGCAAAATCAAAATAACAGCTGAATTATATTACCGTTTAAATAAATGCTGGTTGAAAAAAGAACCAGATTTAAAATATTTACGCAACATCTGTTCCTGAACGGAAACTGTTTTTGCGCACTTACACCGATATCCGTTAGAAATAGGTCAACATGTCACCAAACGGTTCCCAAGGATACTGAAAAAATAAATTCACCAGTTCTCAAGTTCGAAAAACTAAGAAGTTGTTTTGGTTTATTTAACTTCAATAAACCAATATCATCATATGTCTACAAAGCACTAAACCTAGCAAACATAATAATCGTCACGTACAATTTAGCCACTGTCTATTATAATAAAACCAGAACGTAAGCGTAATAAAAAAATAATGTAAATAAATTGGAATTATTATATTAGTTGTTATCAATATCAATAAAATGTCACATATTAACTTTTATTTTAATCATATAACACGTGTATACGTCCTAACTTCTGGTGTTAAGTGTGTTGCTATATTTAAGGCAACATTATAAATATAATTTTTTAACATATTTCTTTCGTAAATTTGTAGAACTTATGTATTAAGATTTATATTCTATAAATACATTATTCTTAACATATAAATGTACATAAAATTACATAGATACACTATGATTTACTTGAAAAGTTAACATTCTTAAAAAAAGAAAAACAGACGCTAATTTGATTTTCACTAAATAAATTGAAAGTGCTTATCAAGGTCGTTTTGTTAAAAAAAAAATACGTAAGCTATTTATTTCAAACAGTTTCAGGTCCTTTTTGCATTCAAATGCATGTTAAGTAAAACAAACACGAAGAAAAGTTATTACCGAACGGAGAAAATTTAGGTCGAAAGGCCAAGATGGCGTACAAACGGAAGCGTAACGCGCCAAATACAATTTTCCATAACAAAACTCTTGCGCGCCGGAAAGTGCCTGGTTTGTTTCCCGCCATCCGGCGTCTCGACCAACCGAAATTTGGCGCCTAAAATCCCACCGGCCAATAGCAACAATGGCCGCCATTTTCAACCAATCAGAAAGAAGCCCGCGCTCTCGCCATCGCGTCATTGTCATATCTTGAAAATTAGTACGACCGTGCAGTGAACCCCGACGGCAAATCGACGATTTTTCCTCGGATTTTAACAAAATCCTGAGAGGTAAGTGACCACATAATATTTATCTTTTAAGTCCCATAAAAAATTACTGCCTTTATAGCATTTTTTCTCGATTTTCGTCGAAAAACACAATGATTTCGCAATTTAAGTGGAAATAATACTTTCTCAATTCTGTAACTTGACTTAAACTCACGATATCGAGAAAAATATAAGTTAATTAAACATTTTTGTCAATTTTATCGTGATTCAATTACTTTTAAAAGTTCCTTTAATGTAAAACTCGTTCGTAAATCGAATTCGCTCGGTTAAATGAAATCAACTCGGTTGTGTTTCGGCAAAATGGCGGCGCTGTTATGTGCGCTATTAATATATTTGCTATCTCTTTCGCACAAAGCCAAAGTTTTTCCGCCAGAAAGAGACAGGTGCATGTCAGATACGTCGTATGTTGCACACGTAATAAGACACGTCTTCGTTCTTCGTAAACAAGTCGTGCTAGCTGGGGTTGCCACCTGCGTGTTTTACTCCTACTTTTTGAGGACTTTTTTTTTAAATATAGGCAAATTTAGTTTTTTTTATTCGTAGTTTATGAGTATGAAAGTATATCAATATTTTAATAAAAACCAGATTTTTTGATATGGCAATATCAAAACATCTATACATATAAATAAAATTTAAGAGTGTGCAATTCTAAATTTGACGTTATTTACTAAATGCATGTGTTTTTTTAAAGTAAATTTTTGTATACAGCTTATCTCTTAAAACATATGTATATTGTTTTAAAAATATAATAACAAAAAATGTATTTGTTCCACAATAAACAACTTAATACTATGACAAAAATTATTGTTAGAGAGTTTTTATAATCTATTGCTGGTGCCTGAACTAGGCTCAAAGCCTGTGTTCTAGCCACCAGGCAAATTCATAATGAAATAATATCATAAAAAAATAGTTCTATCACCTACATTATTTGTCAATTCAAGAAAATATAAATAAATGTCGAACACCTTTAAACATATAGGAGAAATAAAAAAAAATACATGAAAAATAGAAACAATAGTTCTAAGTTGCTTTTTGTACGTACATATTTTATAAATATCATAAATGAACAGTTTTTTTATATTTGTCTAAAGGACAAGCTATGAATAAAGAAGTACATTATATCTTCTAAAATTTAGAAGACATTTGATAATTCTATTTCTTATTGATATTATTATCGACTTCATTTCGGATTCGCGTTATTATAAGGTTTTGGTAAAATAATATACCAATTTTCTTTGTTTCATAGCCTATTTTTTTTAAACCGGAAAATTTTGTAATTATGAAATCATATTTCTCATGGAGCTTACGTAAAAATACAGGAATATTTTTGTCAAAATTTAGTTTCTTGTTAGCATTAGACTATTTGTCTACACCAACATATTCCAATTAGAGACAAGAATCTAAGATAACATAATATTTCTTAACAACTAGACTATGTAGTCTTATATATAAACTTAAATGTTTGTTTAGTAAACATCAATTTAAATCTAAGTTCATAGAATTGTTTTAATTATTAAATACAAAACATGCATGTTCGTGAACATAGAATTTTTATTTGTTGTAAATATTATATTTCCATTTGAATAGTTTAATTGTCTCCAATACACAAACTTACAAGATGGGGAATGAACTAAACAAGCGTAAACCCTGTCCACGAAACTCGAGCGCACGCGGCACTAGCACCACGTAGCGTCGAGAAGATGAACTTTCTGAGCCATTGTTGCGCAAGTGTGCCGCCGCTTCACGCCGCGCTTCAGTCGTCGTACAAGCTCGTCGTCGTTCGGTCGCGTCACGTGCGGCCGTAACCCGTCGCGTCATTCGGCTTGTTTACGCTCACTAAACTAATAACAATTCGTATTCTTATTGGTGCGTGATGGACCAAACAGTTATCTACTCGTTAAATCTATCGTGTTCTCTCACATACAAAAACTGAATTTTGACCTTGTTTGCGCTAGGTGAAGAGAGCGTCGCGGATGCTATCTGTGCAGTGCGCCGCTGTTTCGTAGTGCAATTGGACTTAGTGAAGATGTCGACATTGAGTGTGAGAGCTCCCGGTCTTCAGACCACGACACTGCTGGACAGCCGATCGATGCGCGTGCGAGGTGTCACCAACCTAGACGGCGTAAGGAGAAACCTGTTCGGGTGTACCGACAGAGAAGAGAACAGAAGGTTCGCTGAGAGAGAACTGGCCAAGCAATTGGAGATCGATAGCCAGAAATGGGGATTCGATTTCGCTCATGAGAAACCTCTGCCTGGCAACCAGAGGTTCGTTTGGAGTCTGGTCCCAGCGTCTGCTATTCCAGCCGCGTTGAGACGAGCTCCTATAACGATAGCCACACCTCAGCCTACTACACCATCACAGGACGCTAAAGTATCGAGTCCAGAAAGCAGCAGTAAGACGCAGAAAAGAATTACAGGTATGTTATCTTGTCCACGAATCAAAAGTCAATTTTGTCAAGTAAAATGCTATTTATCACCTTCAGATAGTTGTAGTTGGTAATTAATAGTGATTGTACAAACTAATTACAAAACAAACAATATTATCAGGACACCAGCTGCATTGTATTATTGCATTTTAACGATAACAAGATACCTAGACGAATCACGTCAATGCAAAGTCACATTGGCACACGTCGTGTTAGCGACCTTTACCAATTTAGAACTGCAGATGTGATAAACATTTTATGCATTCTTCTTAGCACTGCTATTAGAAATGACCTTCATAGAAACATTCTAATTTATGTATTATAATGCAAATCTTGTACATTTTATGTAAATCGGCATGAAAACCACGTTCTTTATAGTTATTTTATCTGTATTAGGTGTGTATCTTTATTTGCTTCGTTTACGTGATCCAATAAATAAATTGTTATTTTAACTCATTCAATGCTCAACGGTTAAATATTGAATTCCAATAAGATAGCACCATAATGATTTATAAATAAAAATTGATTTTGTTTACATTACAAAAATAAACCTGCCAATACATTCGATAACGCTATGACCTACCTACTTAAATTACTACAAGGTGTTAGTTCGGTAGGCAACTGGTTGATTATCGATGTCAGTGAGTGTCAATTTATGTTCATACGACTCTTAAATAAGTCCATAGCGTTGCTACGTAGAGCATAAAATATTGATTTCATGCTGCAGAGCTAATAAAAAGGACAAATAGTTGTCTTTAATATATTGAGTTCATTTATAAATGTCGTATACTATAATAAAATCATTACTACATATTCAAAGAAGTTTACACCTCTGGAATTGAAAGAAACTAAAAAAATTAAGAGCATTCAAAAGGCGACATGCTAAATTTTTTGTCCATCAAGGTGTCAAAACGTTCATAAAGGGTAAAAAGAAAGGTCGAAATATCGCGGCCATATAATTAAAAATTAAGATTATAAAAGAACTTCTTTGATTAATTTACATTTAATTGTTAATAAACTTATTTTTGATTTAGGGGATAAAAAGAAAACAGCTTAACTGCTTATTAAAAATCTATTTAAAATGTTACGAATGGCACGCGTCGTCTTTGTATAAACAAACAACAGATTTCGAAGGAAAGGTTTAACAAAAAGTTTTTCTTAAAATTTGAATAAAAAATACGAAACCATAGATTAAGCGAGAAAGTTTTTTTTCGTTAACAAGCATCAGTTTCTAAACATTGTGCTTTCTTGTCGTAGTATTTTTTTTGTGCAATACTATTGTTTGTGTCCTATAATAGACGAAGCTGTCGTAGGAGGGGCCGTAATGTCTGATAAACAGCGTGACCCAGTTTAGTTTGTTTTGAAACATGGTTGTGCTGAAAAGTCACCGCCAGGCCTCCCACACTTGTCCTATTTTAGGTAGTTAGCACATGTGCGGTGAACAACGTGAATTATTATTTTATTACGCTAGTGATGTTGGTGTGTACGGCATGACGATTTAACAATTGTATGTAAACATTGTGTACGTACGAATTAATTTCAGTACAAGAACATGTAACATTATTTTTATAACGCTGCTAATCTCCTCCGGGTAGTACTAAATATAAAAAATAAAGATAAACATGAGCTATAAATACTTCTCATTCATGTCGCATTCTAGCGATTAATGAATACCGATAACAAAATCCCATAAAACGTTACTGATATCGTCATATAGACTAAAAAACTATAAGCAAAGTCATACTAGGTAAAAATATAATAAATATTTTATTTACTAATTCATTTTTAAATAATTGAAATATTTCAATAACTTTATCTTAATCGAGACCGTTGTAGACTGTTCATAAGTTTTTGTCCCTCTCACTACGCAAAATAGGCTCGTCTCTATAATAGAAATCGCGTATGCGCTCGCGCAGCTTGCGACAAACATGTTTACTACTTTATTTACCACTCTGCGCCATTCATTTCGTACATTGTTTCGTTGTAACCGCACACTGAATATTTTTCTTCATTGAAATGCTATGAATATGTAGCGTATGGGTGCAGTTACGTAAAGCATCATGACGTCATTGGTAGGCCTTGCGTTGTAAAATGTTTGTGCTTGTAGAAACGGCTTGACTCCCGGTTGAATCAAATTTAAGTAAAGTATCAAAAATACTCTTTTAAGCCGCCTGCGTGCTGTTGGTAGACTCCCGCTGTCTTCAACGGGCCATTAAATTAAATGGTTATTTATATGAAGTCAGAAATTATTACACTATTTTATTTGCGGATTAATTGAAATCTAAAGCTAATATATATCTTTTTTTAAATTAATTAATAATTATTTAAATATCAATGGTCAGCGGTCAAATAAATAACGTTGTTATAGTAGTTCAAATAGCCATAATAATCACGAATTTGTAGTATGTTATCTAACGAGGTTACGCAGATAAACTGAAGGACTTCAATTAAACTCTGAATATAATGCGCAATATTAAAAATAATTAGTGGTTTGTGAAACTATGTATGAAATTTTGTACTTTTAATATTTTTCGAAAAAAAGTCAACAACCGGTTACATGTTCCACGTTAAATAAAAGTTTACGTTAACCTGGTTCGAATTATAAATGCGTACGAGGTTGAAGAAATATAATAAGACTAGGTACTTATAACGAAATTTCAAGAAATTCAATTTTACTTGAAATAGATCGTCTAATCACACTCTAATTTTGATCTTATATATATTTAGTGATAAGGTTCTAAGTAGACCATATCATTAACGCGTGAAGTTCGCGTTATAATCGCGATAGTATAGAATGACGTTGCTCACACGTCACTACCACGCTTGCTCTCACCCTTTCCCCACGGAACAAAATGGCTGCCATTATTTATCTACATCGATTTATTGTTACAATCGTTTAGTTAATACATACGCAGGAATATACTGATTACGTAGATGTATTATGTTATTTCTTTTCTAGAATTATGATGCTATCTTTTATTTTATAATAGTTTTTTCTTTTCCTACGAATATTATGACTTCATTGTAAAGTTATTACGGAAAATCCATAGCAACCAACGAGCTATTGAAAACCATCCTCTTAATTTGTGTTTATTTGTTTTTTCCGAGTGGCTGAAGACGGTTACGGAATTCAGGCCCCTCAAATACTGCAATGCGATATCGGAATCAATCAGGCGTCAGTTTCTACCAGATGTAAATTACGAACGCAATCAGTTCGTAGATCAGGGGTCACAGATTCTATTGTCTGTCACTGACCAACCGTAAAAACTACCCGGGGGTCTTAGAAACAAGGGTCACCCAATTTCTTGGCGTAAAACCAAATTACACCTTTCCAGATGTCATTGAACTCTGAATGTTGAAAAAATGTTTTCTTTACTATGGGAACGTAAGTGGACTCAACTGCGGGGCGCCATTTCTAATGCACGCATTAGATTGTACTCAAATTGTTGCAATTCTGTATCACCCCTTTGATTTGAATGCGGTCAAGAAATAGTTGCATACTATTTCCGTTACGAGTGGCAGCTTGTATTTATTACATAATAACACGGTGGGTGCCAAAATGATTAGGATACTTAAGTTTCTAACTATTTGTGTTTGTAAATGCTTTGGTGCTTAAATGGAATATGCTAACGGTTCCTTGTCATAACCAAACCTTGTTAATACAGTGAGGTGCATTAGTAAAATACTATCATCATCATGTCTACCAGGAATACTTATATTCCCATACCGACAATTCGGTACCTCAGTCGCTTCTTAGTGTACTCTGGTACCTCTCGGATATATGATAAATATATAATAATAATAATATTACAAAAGTTAATGCATTCGGTGACAGAGTCCTAATGCCAAACGCGACAGATGACGTTAAATTTATTAAATCAAAAATCCACCCCTATAAATCGGCGCAGAATACTATTGTGCGGTGTCATAACACAATAAGGACAATGGTGAACGGCGCGTGCGCACACCCCTCAACTTTCACCCTCGCTATCTAACGGCCATATTGATTTTTTAACTGTCACTTTCTATGTTTGCATTTGGAACACTGCTTCTTGTGTTACGACGGAAGTGAGTGATGTCTTTATAAGGTCACTTTTAGGAACACATGCAATTGGAATAAAAGCAAACAGGATTTATTAATCTTGAAAAAGAAACTTTTTAACCTTCATATTATTTAATGTCAGTCATATATTTAAAAGTAGAATTGAGTAATTTATTTATCTTCGACTTTTTGTGTATTTTTAAATGAATAAACACAGTTGTTTTTATATTCGTGGAAATTGGTACGTCACTCACCCAAGTTAGCGACCTAGTGATATGCTTGCCATGACACGAGTCAGTGACACGTACCATTGGAGCCCGTTCGCTAATAAAAAAAACCTTATGAATTCGGTGATTCTGTCATCACACACGTCACAAATCGCGTCGACTACGATACGAAATTTGTATTTCAAATACCTTTATCGCGCAAAATCGATGCGGGTGATTACAAAAAAGCTGTCAACGCACGTGTTCTAAATTTGAAAATTCTAACAGATAGGGGGAACATAACGGTCGCGTTCCGCATCTGCCGTGCCCCCGCGCCTAATTTAGCGGGATCGCACCCCTGCATGGCGAACTGCACCTATTTCAATGGGAAATGGGGATACCATTCCCCATGTATCCTGCGATCGATGACCAGGCCACACAGTATTCACTCCTCGACACCCCAAAATATAAATATGAAATAATATCCTAGACTAAAACCAAACCTAATTTATTTAAAACTGACTTGACAATATTAACAAATTTTATTAATTTTATTTTCTAGTTTCCACATTTTGTATAATTTTAGCTAAAAAATAACAGTAGTAATTATTATGAATAGATAAAATTTTAAATATAGAAGATAAACAGACAACTTTGTGTCAGGGAAGCCAGACAATGCAAAGATACCACAAACACATAGTCTGACACAAATTTGTGTTATGTGTGCTAGAATTGAAGTCGACCCGTCGTACCTTCTAACCAGTACTCTTAAAAACCGCGTTAAAGATTAATTCTTCCATTAATTCCCTTTAATTTCCATTAATTCTTAACCATTAAATAGGTATTAATAGCCCTATTTTGTACTATAAATTTGCACCCTGTTATTGCCAAAACGCTTGCCCAGCGCGGCAATTATGGGTAAAATTCCCCCTTTCTTGAGGAGGCTTATGTCCAACAGTGGACTTTTAATGTCTGGTATTTAAATGTTAATAAAATTTTCAGACTATTGCGCTGTTAATTTTACATATTTAGAGTTAGGACGGAGATAACACTGCCACGTTTATGTAACTTGAAGAAATGCGCTGTTCCTGCAACAAATTGTTTTACATAATCGGTTAACTCTTGCACAGATCTTTCCCATTACATGCACCTGCTAATGTTTTGACAGGGTTGCCAACATACAACTAATTATCTATCAAATTACCTTTCTAATCGTCTTCAAAAAAGTATTTTGTGTTATGTAATTATTAACCATTAAGACATGCTACGACGTGAAGTTTGCCAGGGTATGTGTACTTACTGATTTGAAGTTATAAACTATAATCTATAATATAATATTATATTAGTGCGATTTGAAAATTTCTTTCAGTGTTGGATAGTCCGTTTATCGAGAAAGGCTTCAGTTTCCACCAATGTCACTATTCCACGCGGACGAAGGACACTGCTAGTTTGTAAAAAATAAACGGCCTTTAAACGCTTTGTCTGGTATTTACATTTCATTACCTTATGGCAATCGTTTTTATTGTCATTTTATTTGCATTGGCACTGAAAAAACTCAATTGATTTTCTAATAAAATCGCTTAAATCTGAATGATCGCTATATGAATAAAATGAATTTTACACCGGTCAAAGATTAACAAACTTCCGGTCTGTAATTTAGGTATGCTGTTTGCTTGAAAATTGCGCTATGCAATCATGTCGAGCTTTGCTCCGAGAATAACACAGACAAACTTATCTTACAAGAACTGTATTTTTACTGGATTTAATATAAGCAATTCCTAACTTATCTATCACATCTCAATGTCTCATGACGACACGACTCATTTGCGATTTTATTATAAGTATTGACTGATGATAAACAATTTCACATTACAAAGTCTATGCTTAAGTGGCTATAAAAAAAACTGAGTAAAGGGCGGACGGCCATTCAGTTATCAGCGACATCAAAGACGCAGTCTCGACAACCCTAATGCACCTGATGCAGAAATGTAATTGGCCGAACCACCGACACGAAACTAATGCTGGCCAGTACGTTATAGTTCTCACGTGTGGTGACCCTAAGGAAGCAAGTCTTGTACGATATGGTTCAATGCACCTAACGACTGCCCATAAAAACTGACTATTCGCAGCCAGGACCAGCACGCTACACTTTTTGCTGTTCTTTGGAAAGTTCGTTATTTCTACATGGGACTTGAGTTGCAGATTTTTTTATATATAATTATGTATAAGTGATATACGACCAGAGTGAAATGGTGGTGTTGTCACATTACCCAGTAATTAATGGGACTTAAGTGGTAAGTCATGTACACGATTTTAAAATTAAAATACTTAATATCTAACTTAGACGGTACGGCTTGATTAATCTAACTTTCTTGAATTCTCCGTTACGGAAGAAATTATTTGATTCCTAACTGTCTTTCTGAACCAAGTCAGTCTCATCACAATAAGGGGTGTGAACTACATTTAATTGACGGTCCCGATGGCGCAAAGGTGATCCTGTCTTATACGCCAAGTGTTGTGGGCTCGATCCCCACCCAGGGCAGACATTTATATAATGATATTTGTGTTTGTTCTGTGTGTGGGTGTAAAAAATATGATTCCTCAGTTGTTTGATGTCCGTAACACAAGATGTTATGTTGTGTGTGGCATTTAATATTACGCATAAAAAAATACTGCATAATCTTGTTAAAAAGGTAATACTCTGTATATTACAACTTGACTTACTAATTGGTAATTAAGAAATCCAATCCCACACTAAAAATCAACGTCTCTTTAATTATTCAATATAAATTTATAAAACATGTATTTTGTTCACATATTCACTTCTTGAATCCTATTAATCCAGCAGCATACTATACCTCATTAGGAAACTAATTAAACAAGTTTAACTTTGCCTTACCGTAGCCAGGCAACGCACACATTAACTCCCTATATAATTTCACAGCATAGCAAACACATGTTCTGATTTCGTGACTTTCGATTTTAATCCAGCCTCCTCTATTCATTGGATCATCCAAACATGCTAAAAACAAAAGTGATTTTAGTCACGTCTTTAGTAAATTTTAAGATGACGCCAGCCATCGCAACGGTAATTCCATTTATTTACCAACAATATAATAATAGAAAGTACATATTCTTAATATACTATGTCATGACTAACACGAATCTAGATCAAGGACTGAAGAAAGACGTGTGTTGTCTTTTGTTAGCGCTAATTTGCCTTCGTTTATTTTTTCGCGCTGACTTATTATAAACTTGATTGTCCGTGTGTCACATCGTGCTTATTTGTAACATTTAAATTTGCTGAAGGTTGCATGATATTAAGTAGATAAATATAACATACAATCCGTGTTATGGCAATCATTACCCGCAGCCGCAGACTCTCGTGTCATCACAGGGATATCACTAACGCCAACCTTAAAGATATCATGTCACAATACACTGTAATTTCACGTCCTCTCGCTCTCTTCAAATCGATACTAGTAGTAGACGCTGTTTAGCGGTATGAATAGTTGAGTGAGGTACAAATTAAAGACTTCTTTCTACCTCTAGCGAACTTACTACTAGCTATCTCGATTCGTGTACTTAAATGCATTGGTGATGAAAATGCAATACTTACTCTATTTATAGTCATTAAATATATATTTATAAATATATTTTTTTATCCTCTCCAGTCCGGATATTCCTTAGGAAGG
This sequence comes from Heortia vitessoides, assembly GCA_020976665.1. Lineage (NCBI taxonomy): Eukaryota > Metazoa > Arthropoda > Insecta > Lepidoptera > Crambidae > Heortia > Heortia vitessoides. The sequence goes on along the minus strand of JACJUM010002279.1, from coordinate 10,313,821 downwards.
TTATAGTTTCATTTTGCCCTTAAAGGGCGGTATTAATGTGTCTAGAGCGAAATAACACCAACAAGTCCAACGAAGATAAGTTAATTCCTCAATCATTTCCTTTAAAATACTCTAACTAAAACTAAAGGCTTTAAAATAACTAAACAAACACCGAATGTTCGGTACCTGTAACTTTGTATTGAATAAAAGTTGAAATACTAATTTGTCCACACCCTTTCAAGGAACGTTCCCATTAGCTGCCCTTTAGTTTTCTCACGGGACAGACACGAACCTTCCTTCAATTACTCGTGGTATGTTGTAAAAACAGCTGATAATTGTCCCGGACCACTGCCCATACTTTTTGTCCCGGAGTTGACCGGACCGGAACAAATTCCAGTCCAGGCAGCGAAAGTCACTCTTGATTTCATACAGCCTCCACATTCTGAGAGTCCCAAACCTTGACTTCAACTAGTAATTAAAGTTATTATTTAAACTTTATAAAACACACAACTAAAAACAAAAACTAAAAAGAAACATTAGTTTCTCACCATATCAAATTACATTAAGTGGACTATAAAATGACCTATTGGGTTGTTAATATATAATAAAAACTACGTAAGAATCTAGATTCTAGCTAAACTAACACCGATTACTTGTTATCAAACGTATACATATAAAGTGATAGATATTCATTAAGAAAACATTATTCAATGTTAACTAATTTCATGTAGTTGAAAGATTTTATTTTTCTTATGTAATGGATAAATTAAGAAAATACTAAAGTGATTTAATTATTTCTTTCATCAATAGAAAGCTATACCATCAGCGAGTTTATGTACATATGGAAATATATAGAGGAAAATGCAATTATGGAAAATATGCCTGTTACTTTACACGAATAAATAAGTAACGGATCTGCTGTCAAAGTATAATAAGTATTTTAGCCTATTACAGGAAGGATGATGCTCCACAATTACTCAAACAAAAGAAACAATTGAATTATAATTATAGACTTCTCTGCGTCATAGTAATTTCATATTGAAAGACCGTCTATAATTTTGTTCTGTTTTCCTTCCGTAACTTAACAAGCCGTTTATAACCACACTAAAATACCATTTAAACCAATAATTGTAGGCCGTATCACTTTCCCATGGACGTTAAATATTCGTAATTTTTCAATAAAATGACTACTATTCGAATCTATAACGGGGGAGATAATTGATGCTATCAACCATATATCACCCTTGTTAATCGTTCCCATGACCACGTGTACTGGAATCATGGGAAATTAAATAACGCAGCCAATTTCTCGATAACAACATTCAGTAACGAGATGCAGAAATATGAAAAGTTAATAAGAAAATATAAAAATAGTAATAGCACAAATTCAGAGTTTATTTTCTCAATTGAACTTACGGACTTATTTGTGCATTGTACTACATTTCAAAATTTAATAAATACATTAACAATAAGAAACAAATAACGGGATCAATTCATTTCAAATTAATTCGTACAATAATCTACGGTGACCACGTGTGCTGGAACGCAGTCAATTTCTAGATAACAACATTGACTTACTAAGAAGATGTAGAAATATGGATACTTAATAAGAAAATAGAAAAATGGTAATTGTACAATTTCAGACTGATTTATATCAATTTAATTTACAAATTAATTAAATACATTAACAGTAAGAAACAAATAACAGAATCAACCCATTCGATTCTTTCAAACTTAAGTGTACAATAATCTACGTATCGTCTAAAACTACCAACAAACACATCCATTTTATCAAGATTGTCTATGGTACATAATTTAAAACTACTAAAATATTTTTGTCACTGATCGTTAGACTGTCTTCGTTCATTATTGAAAATAAAATTAAACACGACTTAAGTCGACTGACCGTTGATTAATTATTACCAAGTTAAAACTGTTTGTTGGTTCATTGCATTCATGCGAACCGAACACCCTAGCAACCAATATCCGCACATGCTCTTGAAACGAAGAGGGGAGATTGGTCGGTGGGTGAAAAACCCACCCACCAACACAGCGGATCAATAAAAACTTATCATATTTTAACCTCGTGTGAACGTGACCTTAACGTACGACTTACGATTTTTTTTTCATGATCCTTTTTACCTCATTATGTTTCCATGAGTCCCTAATGCATTTAATGTTAAATAAATTTGTCGCTGTCAAATCAAGCACGCAATGCACTATTTCATACACCGAGCCCACTCAATCAAATTTCATTATTTTCAATTTAGAATCGTGTTTCATTATTGTTTTAAATGGAACGCGTCAATTTCAATTTAAGAACGCGACGGATTTACTTTTTTTCGTCTGACAGCTTGAACAAAAAAACAAAGAAAACTGGTGAAAGCTTTGGCAGTTCACACAAAAAAAGAATAGGTATTGTTGATAGCTTAGTTATATTTATGTTAGGCGTGTGCCGAAAATTTGAATAAAAACCGTAATGTTCCGCGTAGTGCGCCAGAGATAAACAGCTGCGGGGGAACTAACCCGGTTGTTTTAAAAATGTAACGGTTATAACATGCATAAGTTAAAAATGCAATTAACATTTGTATTTACTTGAGAAATTAAACTCATACAACAATAAAGGTTGCTATACTAAGCAATTAATCTATTCATCCATTATATCTTACGCACGCAGAAACATTTATGTTTATAGTTATAAGCGCTGTCTGTACTCATGCGGTGATTTTAATCATTACAACATATGACACAGTTTACGGAAGTAACTACCATAACGTCTTGCCCGTGGGAACCAGTCCCTAACGAGAAGTGTCACCCCGCCCATGTCATCAAAGCACGACATAATTATAGCCATTAAAATGCTTTTAGTCAAACGATTGTGAAACGAAAACGAATTCTCAGTGCTTTCCCTTGGTTACAGTCAAAATAAAAAAAAACCAGCAGAGACAAAAGACAAGACGCAAAATATAAATACTCGTACAACAAATTAAAATGTATAAGCACACTACCGAGATGATTTTCTGGTAAGATCCTCATCGGTAATGCATTAGAAATACTCTTAAATAATATAGATAAGACGAACACATTAATGTACCATTATGCAAATCTACTGTCCAGTATAATTGTGGGACAGCTCGGAAGGGCGTGGAATCGTAAGATGTATTGCCTGAATATTTGGTCAATGCAAATGCTTAGGGCGTTTATAAATCAAACGACATCAACACATTAGTTATTCTGACTGGTAATAATGATTTTAAATGCGAGGACCTCTTGAATCGTGGTAGGATTAGACGGCTCGATTCTCCTTACATATTAATGCATTTTATTGTGCTATACAAAAAATCCCAATGTCCTATTGTCAGATACATCCATTGGTCACAAACGCGTTATTTGAGAAAGTTTTTGTTGACAGGCGTTATATCTGAATACGAGATGAGTCATTACCGAGAGGGTTGTTCTTTTCTAAGTAATTCAAGACATCATGGGAAACATAAGCTTGTGCAAACAAATCTAAACTGTCAGTGCCATAACAAGTTAAACTAATTCTGATTAAACAAAGCAAGCGGGGCCCGATACATCGACAGGCCCTTGAATTTCAAAATGTTTGCTTAAGACCTATTTGTGTAAGCCAGCAAGCGTGTTCGTGAATAGACAACGATTCTACTGAAGCGTAGGTGGAAACCATAAACATTGACGTGGACATTACAGTTCATGCTATTGTACTCGAAACTCCAAGGAATGGCCACGTTAGGGTCAAGCTGAGGGCTCTATTGTTGACACCAAGTGAAAAGCACGCGTGTGAACTTTAACTCTACAGTGATCTGATTGTGTGATTCCCTTTTCTCAATCTAACACTCCATTCTTCGCGGCAATTCAACTGTCACAAATGTCCCCGTGGTGCATCCATCAAGGAGACGGATCCCTCGGAATGATGGATCGCATTCGATGAATGAATATTTATGTTAATAACAGATTGAAATGTTAATACGAAATAATTACTGAGTCGAGTGGTGGCGTACATCTGAGTAAATAGAGAACGTTTCCAGTTTTTCACACCTTTGTCTCTGGCAGTTTATAGTCGAATTTGTTGCGTTACAAGTTTTCGATCGGTTACATGAACTCTTAAAAGTATCGTTCGTAATTCCGACCTACTTGATGGAACAAACATGATTCATTATGTTTTGAAGCAGCTATCGCCCGCGTATTTCGCTACAGTACATAGTACATTATATAGTAAATAATCATATCTGACACGTGGTCGCGTTATCATCAGTCGGCCAGCCAGTTGTATATTGAAATATTTCCTGCACTTAACATGGTGCAGTTAAATTTATACTCGTCATAAAAGCAATATTTATGGGCAAACATCGCATCAATAGGTAGCTTTATTCGGAGAGTTGGAGAGTTTAAGACATACCCAAGTTAACATAAAGCTCCACAAATAAACGCCCACGCATTCCGAGAGCGAACTGACTAACCCTTTGACCTGTCCATTTGTGACATTCCTCCTTGAATTTGATTGATAACGAACAGTCACAAAAGAAATCTGGAGATGAGACTATTTCTAAACGTAACCATGGCCATTTACAAAATATCCCTCACAAAAAAAAATACTCACGCCTTTTTACACAAGGGCTTGACCTGAATGGAAGCCACGACAATAAAAATAAGAGTATTGTGAAGTATACATTCATATTTCATGTTATTATTCAAAGATAAGAATTACAGATATAGAGTTACCATTTGAATTTTAGATTTGTTTGTATTTTGATGCATTGAGAATGGCGGTGTATAATGAAGCTAATTGTGTGTGAACCGATGCTTATTTGAGCGGAAATATTAATATTTATTCGATTACTGTGGATACACGGATGGGGTTGAATATGATTGGCAGTTAATAATTAATTCATATTATGCTCCATACACAGAATTTCCAGTAACATAAGTCCAAGTGAAATACCCCAACGCGGGCTACTTTATCGAAGGCTTATAAGAAGTCAAAGCTCGCGAAACTGTACGACAAACGTGTAACAGCCAATGTTCCGTTAACTCTTGAGGCCTACTAGGGTTTCCAGTGACCTTCTAACGGTAAATAGCTTGGTCAGAGGGTCTGCTATCATTTGAACTTTGTACTGGTACATATACTTCAATTGACACTGTCAGATACTGGAGTGTTACTAGGTGATTACGTTACGTATGTTTAGTATTTTAAACTTAACACCCCCGTGAATTTGTTTTGACAAACAAATACTCTGATTATTGTTGATATTTACATCGTTAATATATAATGAAACAAACATTTTTTTATTAATAATTATTGTAATTAAATTTAATTAGAGTTTTTTTTTCTTTTTATTTTATCATCACTAACCATGATGAATCCGCATCCAGTATCTTTGCAAACGGCGCCGCTGGCGCATCGAGGTCGACGAACCGACGCCAAAGCGGTGTTATTGAACGTACCACAACAACACGCACACCACGAGAAAACTTACGGCCGAATGTTTCATCTGTGTGTGTTTGGCCATTAAGTTCACGAACCTTACCTATAAGGGAGGTGTACACGGGATTATAGAATACAAACTATTTTAGATTGCCATCTCGGCAAAATGGCTTCCATTTGCGCAATTGTAACCTCTATGTCGTATGTCAGAGTATAAGCACATGAATAATCCACAGTATTTATGTATAGTAAAAACATAGAGAGCGCCGAAAGTAAAAATACAATATAAATCGGATAAAACTTACAAACAAAAGGTGTTCTGTAAGGCACGTCTTTGTGCCACAATTATTTCTACTGTACACATAACAAAGCTTGCGGTAACTTGGCTCGCCTTATTTACAAACAACCATACTGCCGTTTAGACTTGACAATAGACAGTGTAGGCTGTCAGTCACGTTGTGTATTCCAAGCCTAATGTATACGACCGCGGTAGCTCAATTAACGGTACCTACGACAACAACGCCTTTCGCGAAGTCCATTCTAAATTCAAATAACACGATGCGCGTACGCATTATAAACAAAGTCCTATATTGACAGTCTATGGGCTTGTTTATTCCGGTTGCGTATACAATGCTATCATAGCTGCATTAATTTAATGCACTTTTACAACGAAAATCTCAATAGTTTCTTCAAAACGAATTAATGAATTAGTTTCGTATTTTGGACCAATACTATGGCATCACCATCAGTCATTGGAAGTCCACTGGTTGACATAGGCCTCCCCAAGAAAGCGCGAATTTGGTACATAATTGCCGCGCTGTAAGAGCATGTTGGCAATAGCAGAACGCCGTTTTCTCGGGATGATGCTCCCGAATCCCGCCCCGTGCATTTGACTACACTATTTCGGATGGATATACCGCCATCTGTCGATTCTGGTACTATAGTTACGCCTAGTAAATTTTCTATGGCCATGTTTAACAAGCCTTTAATTTAATCAATTGTTTTGTCAACCAGTACAGTATTGTCAACCAACGCTAACTATTCAAGCAACACAAATTCCTGGCTATGCCAGCTATCAAAATGCGCGCAAACACTCCCGTGAGGCCGGAAACTTGTTAACAATTTAGAACGCCATATCTAACTATATCCTCAAAACAACGTAGGCGAGAGGTGTTTGAACCCACCACAACCTCCAGTTTTAGTTCAACAATTTCATTTATGTTAATCGACATAGCAATTTGCAAAATTTGCACCTAATTAAGATTAATTTGACGCACAGATATTAAACATTACTGAGGCATCGTAAACTTCGAAGTTATTCTACTAATAGTATATACGTGAAAGATTATATGAATATTTAGACGTATAGATGTATCGATATTTGTTACTTTTTAATGCAAAATCTAATGAATGGATTTGAATCAATCTTAACAATACTATACATTATATCAAAATAACATATAGGCTATTATTTATAGAGATTTGTTCATAATCTAACAAAGTGTTGTTTGCGCGCTCCGAACGCCTGCCAAGTTCTATCTGCAAATATGCTTTTTAGTGTTATGTTTGAGGTGCAGATAGAAACGATTTTTTACATCTTTAGACATATGAACCTTGACCGATTTTAAGGTGAATTTCACTGGCTGATAAATTTTTCCTCAGGTAACTTCATCATACCAGCCATTAAAAGTCCCCTGTAGTACACAGACCTTCCTAAGAAAGGGGGTATATTGCACATAATTGCTGCACTGGGCAAGCGTGTTGGCAATCGCAGAGCGCAGCTTTCGCGATTTCGAAGCTGCTGCCCATTCCCGCCCACTCGGGTGAAACCGCGGGGGCTACCAGTCTAACACCAATAGATCTATCACTGCTGTTCAAATGAAAACTCAAGCAAATCAATAGCCACGTAGGACACACGCCTTAATCTTTGCCGCTTAATCCTAGTGTATTCTTAACCTGAATCTAGCCTGGCTAGTGCATTTGGTCAGTTAAAGACGAGTTTACAAATTGTGATTTTTCTTGAACCATGTATGGTTTTGAAAGGGATTGACAATAGAGGTGAACGTGTCTGTTATGAAAACTCCTTAAGTTCCTTTTTTGTGTCATCATCATCATATCAGCTATTGGAAGTGTACTCTTGGACTTGGACCACCAAGAATAGGGGATCTTTTCCCATAATTTCCGCACTGCGCAAGCGTGTTGGCGATCGCACAGCGTTGCTTGCGCGACAGGGATGCTTCTGCCCATCCTCGAACCGTGCCCGTGCATTTTTGTACACTGCTCGAATGGATATACCGCCATCTGTTGACATGGTACCCACTGATACCTATAATTTTACTCTGCCTCTACCCCACGGCATCTAACGGTGTCTTATTCACTTTCAATTATTAAAAGCTATGTGATGCTTTGTGCGTCCTTTTTTATCTAACACAAATTTATTATCGTCATGCCATTACGTTCTCACATGAATACAAGCTGCATCCACTTGTTTTATATACAACGATTACTTGACTATTCGGAATGCAGGTTTAATTGTAAGCGGGTTTCACGACAGCCTCTGTCGGCTCTGATTTTAATTGCAACGGCACTTAATTGCAATTGACATTTTGTAATTTTAATTTGCTGTTCTGTATTCGAGTGTAGTTAAGGAAATCACGCTAGCTTGTGTGTGGGCAGTTTGAATATATAAAAAGAGAATGTTGCTTTTTTAGTGTTTTAGATTAGAAAATTAATTAGTCTTTAGTACTAGTAATTTGAAGGTACCGTGATAACAGATTAAATTCTTTTTAATTGTCAGAATTCGTTATTAAGATTAAATAAAACCACTGAGATATTCAATCAACTAACGTTTAGATCAAGAAAAACAATAAGGTATAGATTGAGGATTAATCAGCTAGCACGCAACATTATCATCAATTGAACGTACTTTGAGATCGAGTTTATCTACGACACATTAGTCATTAGAGAGACATGCAAACTGTAGATCCTTTTTTTAATAATACATTTATACAACACCTAGATATATTTACCTGAAGCGGAGATAAGTCTTAAAGCACTTGTCGTACTGACATCAGACAACAGAGGTATCACCCAGAACAAGCACAAAAATGTGTCATGCATGTTTTGCATGAGGATCGAACCCACGACCTTTGGCGTACAAGATGCATGCGCCATCGGGGCCGTTGTAAAGTTTATAATAATTGCTGAGGACAGCCTGAGACGGAGCAAAACACACACGAGTCCAGATACGCGTGTGGTTAGAAATCTTGATGGGCCACTCGGCGCTAACGCATGAGACGAGACGATTATTTTAATGAGCCATAATTTTGTCCTATTCGGATAATTGAACTGGAACGTACCCAGAATATTTCAACTAGAACAATTCTCAAAGGGTCGCAGTCATTTTAAAAATAATCGGGGCGTCCTATGAATTTAAATTGATAATAATTGTTACGTTTTGTTCCAGGTAAACATCGTTTAATAATGTTCATAATGCAGGGCAGTGTAAGCTATATATTTAGTAAGCTGAAGTAAATATGGTTCGACGTCTGTATCGGATCCTAACATAATGTTTGCGTTACCCATTCGTACATTAACTAGTGTATTAAACGCGTTATCTACCTCCTGTTCTGTCTCTGTACTGATTAGTATGTTCCTGTTTATTTCCCTTGTGTGAACAGACCAGTGTGTGAAAATGGTACCTTAATGTTCCAAGCACTTAATTTTTTGGGTCAAGTGCGTGTTGCTCTTTAGTGGTTTGAACTGGGCTATAAGCTTTCTTTGTTCAAAATATTTGTTTTAAACTTCGTAATCTGGTGGTACTCTGGCCTGAAGAATAGTATGTTTTTTATTAGGACCTGCTTTGCCTTGAGGCACGATAAGAAGTTCAAGGGGCATTAGGAATCTAATACAAGTGGGGTACTATTACTATGGAATCCCTCACGATTATTTTTTTGGCCCACTAACCGCATTTAGAACACGGAGATAAATGATAACGCCCGAGCTAATGTCGAAAGGGCCATTATGTAACCATTTGGGAACATCAGTAATTTTACATTCAAAATAAGAGCAGTGCAACGCTTAAGATTACCCTATCATTTTGAAGGCGATGTAACCGAATATTTGTGGTGCCTTTTCTCTTTTTGATCATAACTCATCCGGAACGAAAATTATACTGGAACCTTGATAAAAACATGAACTATGTTACCTGGACCTTCCACAACAAGAGGCTCGCGACGAATGGTTTCATTGAAGTTTCTATAAATATGGTCAAGAAGCTATTTTATGCTCGCTGTACTTTACCAATTAGCTCTGCCGATCGATAATAAAGACATTACTGTTTTAAAGGCATCCTAGGCATCGTTATGGCTTGTATCTTTTTTACTGTGTGTTTATCGTATTTTGTACCGTTTCATTGCAATATCATTAATGTTTCTTCGTATAATAACTAAAATCTCTGCTATCGTTATGTTGTAGCGAAAGGAGAATTGACGTTGCCAATTGATTGCACACTCTTTCACATTTCTCATGGAAAAAATACCTCGTGTGTTCAAGTATTAATTTACTATAATAACGCGCCTGTAACTTGTTTTCTTAGAAGAGTAATTATTGAGATTAGAGATCTTTTTAGGCGTAGACCAAGCACGCTAACGTAACGTGTTCTTGGAAACCTTACAAGAGATGACGTCCACCGAAGTGTCAGGTTCTTTTTCCACTCCAGTGGGTAAGCAGGATGGGATATATCGGCATCTCCCTCGTTTACTATTTGTGAGCTCGTAAAATGATTTTGGTGTCGACAAAAAAATTGTTTTGGTTTTTTCTAGCTGGCACTGCGGCGTTGAAAAAAACCGAGTCGTCTTTTTGGAGATTTTGTACTACGTCATAAATTAACTACTATGGGACGCTTGTACTTTTTGTTAGAGTAAAATTCGAATATGTTGATCCAACGGTCATTTAGGCAACGCTAAGGTTTAGGATAAACTTATCAGGCTGTTGTCGTGGAATTATTGCGTTATATATTTCCTTATCTGCCTCAACTAGGTCACCTAATCTTTTGTATTTGATTTTAACTCATGTTTTTCTTTTGATGTAAACGGTATCATAATATTTAGGTAACAATTGAAGTAAAGATCCTAATTGAATTCACAATAAAAAATGTTGATAGCGAAGAAATCCGTTGACTCAATTTGTTATTAAAAATAACTTTTAATTGGTCAGATATTGTGATGCATCTATCTGGGGGAAGCTGCATGGGCACTAGATGCAATCTCGTCGGTGATGCGCGGTCAATGACCGAGCGAGTGAAACACCCCTTAGAGTGTGAGCGAGATGAATATAATGCGCGTACGCACAGAAAAGGAATGAAAATTATTGTATTATTGTCTTGTCCTTGTGTGAGTTTTGTGTCCTGACAGGTCGAAGTATATACGCGTCTAATCCTTATGTTGTTATTGTTTAGAACATGTAGCACTCAAAGAGGGAAGAATTTTTAAGTTGAGTTTTTTTGCTATTATTGCTGTTTCATTCTGACATTTATTTCATGACCTTTAAAAGGCTAAGCCCCAAAATAAAAGGCTATTTTGACGTCGCCGTTTTGGTACTAATTCGTTCTACATCAAAGAGGATTACGCTTTGTGCTACGATTAACATAGTTCGGTTGCTTATACCAGTTCCCAGCGTGCCGACACGTTCAGACTTATTCAATCAATATGTGACACGATTAATAAAAAACAGATGTTAGGCAAATATTATGTATGGTAAATAATAGATGTCACAAAGGCAGAATAAAAAAATAAGTAAAAAAAGCTGCCATCTATCACCTGTCAGAACTAAACGTCACTTTTCCCGCCAAACCCGATCCGCGATTTGCGTTCCCATGCGTACATAAAGAGCAAAATCTCGCGCGCTTCGATAAATCCTAATGATTATGCATCAACGGTACCTGCAAATGCAGTCCACGAGCTCACGCAACGGACAATGTGCATTCATCCATTCACATTTAAATTTAAAAAAGCATCTCATAGTCGCATAAAATGCACTGTTTATTACTTAAAATACACAAATAATGCCGGTCTCATGGTCTTTGAGGGTCAAACTGTTGCCATTGTCCCCCTAAGTTGTCCGGTTTGAATAGGAGAGGTTATCTTGAACAAAGGTGGTGACATGTCTAAGGAGAATGAAAAGGGCGAACTAGACGAACTCTCGGAATATGATAATGAGGTTTAATTGAGTTTATAATAGTCAGGATGATGGATTCGCTCGCTTGCAGGGGTTTGTGAGGCGCGACCATTACAGTGACTCAGCTGCCGTCTCCATTGAGATAAAAACGCTCTTGTGAATTAAATACCATTTAGTCAATTATCCAATTGATACGTGCGATGAGGGTACAATAAATTTGTTATCTTGCTGCTGTTTCAATACTAGTAGAACAATACATAAGTTTACTTATGTTGATGCATATACCTTCAGTTCTGTTCGTGAACTGTGAATCATTCGTCAAACAGCAGACAATGCTCGTCTCTATCCTCATTATCACAAAACAAATGAACTCGGGAAGGTAACGGCACACATAATGAGTCTCGCGGTGTTCTCCCTAAGATCGTGTGGTAGGTCCAAAACATGTAAATATACGGGGAACTGTAAACAAAACGCACGTGCGTCTGTTTTATGATACACCGACAAAGGTTACACTGTTTTAGTGTCAGATACTGGAACAAGGAATAGTAATTACTCGTCGGGAGACTGCTTTTAAATCTCGAACACACGAATGCATTTAAAATTACATAAAACGACATCTATCGGAGAAATTGTGAAACAATAGATGATTCCAAAACATGCTTCAATAAAAGCAAAAGCGTACACATCTCTAGACCTATTGTCACCACGATTATTTTAAATTTTTATCAAACCGATAATCATCATTGCAGGTCCACTGCTGGACATAAGCCTCCCCAAAAAAGGGAGAATTTTGGGGGTGGGGATGTTGCTGCCCATTTGCAGTGCATTTTAGCTACACTTTTACGGATGGATATACCGCCATCTGTCGGTTCTGGTACCCTAGTCGCCTCTTACGACATTTGGTACATGAGAAGTAGGTACTTCTACTCTACCGGTACCTCACGGCTTAAGACTGATAATTACTTGAAGCATTATTATTTATTGTCAGCAAAACACTTCCAATTGTGAGTAAACGTCTATTTCGAAACATTTATGTGTCAAGGCCTAAGAGTCGTATTTTAACCTCAATTTCAATTTTGAATCAATTTGAATACGCAAATAATGCACTGATAATCTTTATCAGCATAGTGCATATTTACACAGATGCGACGTTGCTTGAACACAATATGAAACGCATTCATGTTTACATAGCTGACAGAGGCGCGTACTGTTGCGTTCAGCAAAGATGTATTAGTTGTGGCATTTATCGTTTATCACAATACCCAACTGCGTGGAACCGAATGGCATTGTTTATAAAGACATGCAGTCTGTTGCCGTGTAATCCAGTGAGTCCCAAAGTGTTCTATATCGACCCTCCGGGAGTCGAAGTTTATGCTGCTAACCCGTTTTCACTACACCAATTTATCATCATCATCTTCATACCATTGGAAGTCCACTGCTGATAAGCCTCCTCAAGAAAGAGAGAGTTGTCCCATCCCACTCTGTGCATTTGAGCTGCACTTTTTTGGATAGATATACCGCCATCTTTCGGTTCGGCCATCTTAGTCGCCTCTTATAAAACCTGGTACAGGGAGAAGTTCTATTCTAGTCTAAACAAAAAAAATCACCACTGGCCACTCTTATATCACCCGTAGCCCATCCATGAGGTTTATGATTGACATGAGTCAATCATAAAGACATAATTAGAAGAACAATAATTTTGTAGTAACTCATTGTTCAAAGGGCAGATGGTAGACTACATGACAGTTTGGGAACCTCCGGTGTAAACAATAACTCTCATATTGGAAATATACACGGACGATATTCGCACGTCACACGCGTGCATGCCTATGTTAATAGTGTTTTGTTTGTTTCTTTCTCTAGAGACAACGTTCGCTGAATCGAACATAGATATTTATAGCGATTTTTTTAATCCGATCGATCGTCACTTGTCATCGCACGATCGCATTCTATTCGCGGTGGATACACACTATTTGATCTTATTTCTTTCTATCAAATGACGATAAGAACAATCTCCGTACTGTGATATATGTGATAAGTCGTGAGGTACCGGCAGATTAGATTAGTACCCTGTACCAGGTGTCGTAAGAGGCAACTAAGGTCCCAAATTCGACAGATGACGGTATACCCATCCGTAACAGTGTAGCTCAAATTCACAGGGCAGGCATGAGCAGCAGCATCCCCGTCACGAAACTACGCTCTGCAATTGCCAACACGCTTGCTGAGCAATTATGGCAAGAAATCCTTCTTTTTTGGGGGGTTCCAGCAGTAGATTTCCAATGGCTGTAGTGTACCAAAATCATTACAAATATAACGTTATCGAAAAACATTAAATCAGTTCCCATGCTGTAATTTGTATTCATTATTTTGCTTATTTAATTAATACTACGCGACCCCTGTTTCACTCGAGTCTGCATAAAAGATTTTTGGGGATTTAATTTGTGGGAACCCCTGGCTCGTTTACGGTACGTTGATTCTTATTTGGAGTGCTTGTATTTGTTTTACACTCTACTAGGAATCTAACGATCATTATCGATTTCTCTATACATTTTGTGCAACAAGTGTTGCCATGACAAACATGCGACGAATAGAAAACGTTTTATAAAAGATTAATGCGTCAGCGATAGTGCGGCTATCGCGCATAGCAACACCAAGACTCAAGCAACCTTGGAACGTCATGTGTTTTACCATATGCACGGCGCATTCTCACTTTGTAACTGAAATACTTATTTTACGACGGAATATACCACCTGATGACTTATCAAGCTGCCCTCTAAATCTATGCTGTACCAACTATAGTCTACTATCGGATACCACGATCAAGACAATAATATGCGTGTTGCATAGAAAATGCATTCGCCTCTTTAGTTACTGCGTTCAACTAAAAGCAACGTAGAAGTCAGGCTTAATTACAATTGTTAATTCGTGACTACACCCATTCGTACCAATTCAAACGACATAATGTTAAGGGCCAAAGAGCGTTACAAAAGTGCTTGTGTTATGCAAATTAATAGAAAACAATTACAGTAATCCTGCAATTATTCGGTAACCTGTCGGCGATTGTCGGGCCGGAATGATTTCTTTTCTCTTTATTTCCACACAATGTTTTGATTGTTACAATTTGTTTTCATCTGCTAAACGTATGCAAATACTTGAGGAGTTGGCCGTTAGCGATTTGGATATCGTTCCCGTGGGTAAATTGTTGTTTTAACAAGGACAATTGAGGTATGAACAATTATAGGAGTCTGAACAATACAATATAAGAAATCACCTATATTCTTACATCTCGCTGTTATAATTGTAACATCAAGGAATAGAAATAATATGGAAAATAGATTATATTCCGTTCCTTAGAGGTATTCTTGACTTACTATAAACTCATTAAGTGAATACGCAGCAAATTATGATTTTATACTCCTAAATTGTTCTATTATTCACGTAATATTTCGGAATGAAAAATCTGACGGTAACTATTAGAAATATGTGTAATAATGTTACAAATACTCTTCCATCAACTCACGATCCGATAAGATCCAGTTCTATGCACAGATACTCAAACGCAAGCCGAATTAGCATACACCCAGTGGCAAGAACAGGTCCTACAGACAGATGCATGCATCTTTCCCACGATGGTCTTAATAAGACTTGATAGCGAACACCTTTTGCATTTAATTGTGAAATATTAAGTCATATATTAGTTACAATAATTATAAAATTCAATTTATCAATCGCTTACAATAATACTAAGCTAGATGGGTGAGATTACCCAGAATTTACTAGGTAATGTGACATAATATCACAAGGTTGGCAAACGCGCTATTGATATCCTTGTGATATAACTAGCGTCTATCAGTTGACGCTTACTATCATGCGGACTGTATGCTTGTTTTTCGACCTGGTATAATAACATTTTATAACACAATTTTATATATAGCTTATTCTTCTCGTAAATAATAATGCTACGTACGTAAGCACCAGTACCCTTTCATAAAACCCATAAAAGGTAACCGACTAAACGCAATAGTTTTCTGCCATTTCCTTTCCCAAGAGCGCTGACCCATATTCATAGAGTAATTGCTATGTTTGATCCATCAATGCTTGACCAATCGTGTTTACGACGACCCGACCGGTCACTTTATTACACTTTTATTACCAAACCCCCTCAATACTTTACTTTCACACGTTTTTAAAAAAGAAATTTGTCCAGCCAAACAACGGTGAGCTCGTTAGTAAAAATCAAATGCCCCCTGCATAATAATGTCGTAAAAATAATATTTATGTCAAAACCATTTCTTCAGAATCAACCATCAACTTTTATTGACGCCTATAAGCTTGATTTACAACTCTTTTCTCGCGTTACAAATGCATCCAGTACATAAAGATAATTAGAGATTCGTGACTAAGAAATAAACTACATTAGAACAAATTACTACCTTCTATATTTTTTTTTATTAGAAACGGGTTTGGGAAATAGATCATCCGCCCGTTTTGGGTGGTCCGCGCACATCCCCCGCACGATTGTATCTGCTCAAATTTAACATTTTTTGTTCGTTCACGAGTACATTTTACGCTTGCGGCTCCTTAATTGAATTTACCCTAAGCCAACTTAACATTTAGAATACCTTAAGAGAACACATATATGAAAAAAACACTAGACCCCCGCCATTATCGTTTGCAAAGCTTTTACCACGCCACTTAAAGATAAGGCGTAATCTTTAGCACTTAACATTTTAAAAGACAACATCAAGAGGCACGGCCACGTCTCCTACTTTCCATTCAAAGTTGTTAGAAATTCAAGCACTTCAAGGAAACTGGACTAGTAACACGAGTAGGGCACGATGCAGCCCAGTAGGTCGGGAGAGTTGCTAATTCGACCCAGATGCTACCAGATGGCGTCGCAACCGGACTTCTAAATCATTACACCGATTATAATTGGGCAAATAGGCTCATCTGCCAAATGTTGTATGCACATCCTGTTGCAAATTAAAGCTGGAACGAGGCCTGTATTCAGTGATATTTTTTAAAGTTTGACAATTGTAATACTGCATGGCGTACAAATTCAAAATGCTCCGGTTGCCGTAGCGAATGCTAATTTAAATAATTTGCCTAATAATACTGCACTATAACTGATAGCGACATAACTGGTACGTCTAAATAGTCCATTCAGAGACGAGGCTACGAGCAAGCCGTCCGCCACCCCATCCATGCACGATTTAACTCCAAACGCGAATTCGTTATACACGTAGATTTATCTTGAGAAAAAATATTATGAACCTGTTGTGCATCTTATTAGCATACCACTGGCCATTGTGTATTATATTCCAGATATTCATGGGTAAACACACACCCGTCTTTGTGCCATTGTCCGTGTAATACTTAGCAGCCTCACCCCTCGTGGTAATTCTATCCTTTCTGTGCATTGTCTGGACAATGCGCGATGGAGCATCACCGGCTTCATCTCAAATTGGTCCAGAGGTCAGACTTCTTAGAGTGACCTGAGGTCATACCGTACAATACACTCCACCGTGTTTACCTTTGTTAACCGATGTTTAAGCCGAGCGTTTCTTTTTATTCCAAAATCTCGTTGAGATAAACTAGTTCCAGATTGTAAGCGACAATAGAAAGACATCTCAGAACAATCCAACACACAAAGGAGTTATTATTCTTTTATGATATTTAGCTACCGTTCGACCGGTATTAGAGTACGGTACGGTACCTACAGGTATTAGAGGTATTATCGATCTCATTGTGTTCTCGATTTATAACTTTGTATATGCTCCTGTTTTGAAACCATTTAAAATATTAATGACCATGGGAACAACGCCGGTTGCGTGTTTAATCTTTGTCTTAGAATTTTAGCTGAGAACCGAGGTGGCTGTTCACCGTTGCAGTGTATAATTATATCTGACTTTGTTTCTTTTTCGGTGCGTGAATCTGCGCGGTTTTGATGCTGGTAGCCGTGAGCGGCGGTCACGATCCGTTTTGATTTACATATATGGTTGACATAAACTGCGGATGTGCCGCCACACGCTGCACTGGTTCTGCGCAAGTCACCGCGGCCGCAGATAATGGCTCTAACAACACAATCGCAACCTTCGACACCACTTGATGATGCCACCATGAAAAAATATACCGTATATGTACGAACATCCGAACGCCGAGTAGCTCAAATCAAATTAAGTTGTAAAAAATATTCGACCTCTCGATTGACCATATTCAAATGGTCGATTCACCACGCTTCCGTCTATCTGAGGTTCATCACGGACGTTGTGTATCCCAGTAGCTCAGAAAATGAGTGCTATCGATGCCGATGGTTCGAGTGGCCGATACGATAATGGCGGTCCTTTGATCGTTCGGGCTGCGCAGGCGCATGTGCTCGCCTTTGATCTCGCCGCCACCGCAGGGTGCGCTTTAGTTAATATTCATTGAGACTCTTATTAATTTGTGATGATGCCGTCCGCAAGTCGGCGGCTCCTTCGTTACAGTTTTTTAGCAATCTCGACTTAATGCTAATAAACTGTTTAAATAAAACCATCCGGCTAAAGCGAAAGTAAGAAAAACACTCGGAACGACAAGATATTTTTATCGCGCAATCTGCAGTGTCCAATTAAATGCGGGATACAACCCACAAGCTAGCAATTTACTCCAGGCTCGTAACGTATTACCTAACTAGCAGCACCTGCTAGTGTCAATGGTCCAGGGTTAACGGCCGGCTCCCTGTCTTACCGGGACGTCGCTCGCCGGGATAAAAACTAGATAGGCGACTTCAAACTTGTTGCTCAGAGAGTTTACATACGAGTACACATTAGATAAATCAGATAAATGACAAATTAAATGACGCCATTTTTGTTTAATCAATACTCATTCAAGGGAAAATGTTGCCACAATTATTTTGATACAACATTTAATTACTAGTACAAGAATAAATAAAATTTAAAAATAGATAAATATAAATTAAATATTCACTAGAGGTTGACCTTATACAAAGGTCGTCTCCATTTGTACCTCACTCTCACCTATTTCTACCGTCAAACAGCAGTGTTCGTATTGCTGTTCCGGTTTGAAGGAGGCAGTGGAATTACTAGGTAATATGACGTAATCTTCTAGGTAAGAATAAACATGGTGATTAACACGCGAGTAATAGATATATTTCTGATATTACGAGCGTGTATAGGCTGCGGTCACGCTTACTATAACGCGGACTGTATGCTTGGTTGTCGATCTATCCTAATAAAAATAATAAAAGAAGCCTAGGTATTATTATATTACTAGGTTCTTATAAGATCGTATATTTGCCAGTGTGAGCCCCGTTAAAGTTCGTCCAGCCGTTTCAGAGATTACCCGGTAAAGACAGAGACATTATTTTTTTATGTACGCCTCGTATATACTTACATATGCATACAGTCAAGTTGTTAATGCAATTAGAAACAGACACTTTATTTTTATGTATTGCTAATATTACTTACAAATTCTATGCCGTTTTAATAGACAACGGCATGCGCCATTGAAGACTGCCATGAATGGAAGGTTAACAAATAACTTTACATTAGTATAACACTAACATTGCCCCGCTGTTTTATCCGCGTTAATTTGTAGTCCTTTCAAACTTAATTTGCACTCCCATTTCAACCCCTTAAATGGTTTTCTAAAAATTTTATACGTATCTCATAACTTTCAATGAAAAACCTTTATACTGAATTTCATTGGAATAACTTTAAAAACAGCGAAGTTTTATATTAAAATTGCTCCCCTTTGGGGGTGAACTTTCAAAAATTCTTACTATGCAAAATTTCTAGTTTATAACCCTTATAGTTAAGGCGCTGCGTCGAATGTCGGTCAGTCTGCTTCTGCTTTTATATATATAGAATATAATTATAAATATATATACATATATTTATTATAAATGAATAATAAGGAAAACAACGGATAGAAAGCATCGAGTAATAAACCAGTCATAATAACAAATTCAGAATACAAAAATCAAGCAGCACCAATGATGCCAATGTTACATACAAAGATTGACTGCATTGGTACCTCATACTATTTCTACCGGCGAAAAGCAGTGTTCGTATGCTGTCTTATAATCACTAGGTGATATGACATAACATCTTCAAGTCACAAGGTTGGCAACGGTGTTATCCTTGATACGAGCGTGTATAGATTGCGGTGACGGTTACTACGTAGACCGTATACTTGTACGAATGTTGCCATTCGTACAAGTATACGGTCGCGACGCGTCAATGAAAAATTCACTCAAACATTTCGAAAAGGTAAACGTCCAATTGTTCGTTAATTCTCGCTGAAGTAATTGGGATATATGTTTTGTTCGCATGCATCGGTTACGCTTTGTTCAGCAATATTAAGAACTGTAATTTTATACGAATTCTGAAACGCTATAGTCGGTGATCCATCATTGGAGCGATTCATAATTATTTTTAGATTAAAACATTGTTGTGTAGTTTAATACATAAATGCGTTGGGTATCATTTGATTTGACAGGTGAATGGTGCAATCGGTAGTGTGACAGAGGTCGTGGGTTCCATCCTCACCCAGGACAAATTATATATAATTAACATTTTTAATCTATTTATTATTCATTTGTGATTCCTCTGTTGTCTGATGTCCGTGATACAAGTGCTGTAAGCGACTTATCATGGAGTCCAATCAATGTATGAGATGTTGTATGTATTACTATTGTTATTATACGAGTTTCATAGACCGTCCGTTGATATCGGTGAGGTGTTATTATAATGCATCAAGCCGGGGTCGCATGAATAATTTCAACATGGCGACGGTTGTTGAACTCTGTGCACTCCGGCGCAGCGATACACGCGCTGCTATGGATTTGTTTTGATAGTCGGCCAACAGGCAACGTGTGGCCATATATCACACTTAAGACTCCATGTTCACTGCCACTAAAAGAACAATTGGATGCGAGCAAAGTAATTTATAACGATTAGTTATCAAAGACAGTGCATGTTTGAATGCCACAATTAGTTAAAAAATAATTATTATAAGATTTAATATAAAAAAATGTCCCGTGGGATAGAAATAGAATAACACCTGTACTGGGTGTTGTAGGAGACGAAAGATGGCGGTATATCCAACAGAAACAGTCGCGAAGTTACGCTCTGCTTTCGCCCCCACAGCTGCACTTGGGTAAGAAATCCCCCCCCCCCCCCCCCTTCTTTAGGGAGGCCTATGTCCAACAACCGACGGAAATAATATTAAAATGTCACATGCAAATAAATCAATGCAATAAGGGAACTAACAAACCCGCTATCTGTTCGTGAGGCGAGTTGAAACGACGCTATAAAACGGCCACTTACCGCTTAGATACGCAACACCAGCTGCCATTTCGCTTACTTTCACAATTACGTGTCTACCCACCCACGGCTAGTTTCTAATGCCTGCGTTTACCTTTCTTTTGTACTTGGACTCGAAATACCATTACTGAAACTAGAGCGTTGGGATTCATTTTAAACAATTCACGCTAAGACTTCATTAAACTGTTTATTTAACGAGGAAAGATGTGTATGTCAGTCTAAATTTAAATATTGTGAGTTATTAACGAACGTGCTAAAATCTCACCGCAAACAATAGCCTGCACACCATAATAATGTATTACCTCATTTTCTAAATATATCCTTTTCAATGTAACGTAGAGCGTGTACTTGACTTTGCTATTCGTTCAAAGCGAACTCGTATTACGTAAATACAGATATAGAAGCTAGTTATCGGGCAGCCATCAATCACTCCTGTCGATGTCAAGTGCATGCGAAAACCCTTGTTCCTAACCAAACATGTTTGAACGAGGGCAGTGTTGACACTGGCGTTTCACGGCAACTCCATCGGTTTCACATGGCCTCGGCTCTAAGCACCCACATTTTACACACCGAAAATATCAAGCATAACCGACCGTTAAAATAGACTATTGCTAAGCAGAAAGACAAACAACTTATATCACTAACAGATCCTAAGAAAACTCGTGTTAAATAAAAAAAAACTCAGACCACTTCGACCCGTAAACTCGGATGCAAAATAAACGCTCAATTTTCGACATCCTGTTACACAGATATAATCTGAATAATTGAGGTGCACAAGCGAGAAACCTAAGTCTAGCTCGTGAGTTGTCTAGATCTATTACAGGTAGTAATTTTATATGATTACCAGGCTACATAGACGGATCTGCTGTATCCAATGGCCGCTGTGGCAAAAAACTGTGAAGAAAATGAAAGGTGGCGTCACCAAGCACCGCTACACTGAAATGGGTTAATCAATCAACTTGCGAACAGGACAGTCGTTATGTGACTCACTTACTAATGAGTAATGAGGAGTCAACAATGCGTTTCCTGTTTTACAACGATTTGTTCGTCTCCAGCAGAAATTAGTGCAAAACCATCACGACCGATTCGACGATCATCAATACATGACTTTAATAAATTACACGCTTGTAACTTATTTATGCGTCGTCGAGTTCATCAGCCACAAAAAACGTGGGCTCCAATACAAGGGGAAATCTGATAATATTTAACAAATGTTAAGATCGGGATACAATGCGTGCTACCTGGATGCATGTCACTTATTTGTTTAGGCCGCCACGTTCAAAACCAGTAGCCGAGAGTCCAAACAACTATACATTTTATAGATATGCACGCGAGCTGCGAGGGATTCGTTTTTGTACTACTTTTTATCGTGAACGTCCACTTGTACTAGGACTCCTCCACTAGGGCTGCGTGGATTTAGGTTTCTCGTGAAGCATGGATGTGCAATTAGAATAAGTCTGCGCAGCGGTTCTTGTCGAGTTTTGACATCAGCGCGCCTTTCACTCGACCTAGATATTTCGGAACTGGTTCGTATCACAATGCAGCCGGCGTTGTTGCCCGATTGCTGTTTTAACAATATATTTCCTGTCTTGCGCAGCTGTGAAAAAAAAATCAACTGAAGGGCATAATTTTGTAGTGGTATTTAATAGATCAAATGTATTTAGTGAAAGGTGTGACAATTTTCTTACATTGTGCATAATATTTAGAGCGTAAACCTATTTCATTACAAAATCATTTAAAATTTTCAAAAAATGTAACATTTATGTTAATAGCTAAGGATAATAAAAGGACTTGTTGATAATCCATTTCAACACGTGAGCGTATAGTATTGTCTCAATTCGTTCAGCCCTGAATCGTAAATGGACAAAATAAAAATGAGCTCGGCGTGCGCTTAGGGCAGGCCAGGCAACCTGTTTGGTGGATCGACCCGCCCACGCCCGACAAATCCGTTCCCAACAGCACTGTACCCACTACACAACAGCCGCACGACGTGTCAAATACAATTTTATAGATGCAATATAATATCAGAAGAAATCAATACAGTTGCAGAAATAGCTAAAGTCAAATCAAGCTTCGAAATTGTTATGTCTAATTTACTAGCTTTCCTGACAATTGGAAATAATCTAGAAATAAGCGAGCACTACTGTTGAGTGCGTCACCGTTGCCGAACAAGTTTCAACGTGCTCCGAATATCTCTAGCTAGAGTATAAGATAAAGGTGACGCCTGCATCCGGACGCGTGGAAGCTTACGACCGTTTGCGCTGTGTTTTTGTTATTACAATATTTACAGAATAATTTCCTGGAGTTTGTATAGGTCGCGTGGCGCGTGGGCAATGTCTATCGTCTCGTCTGATTCTCCCAGTTTATGTTTATCTTTTATGTGCTGTAAAGACGTGAAAAGATTTATTCTCTACGACCTGTTGCAAGTATTAAAAATATCTTTATAGATACGTCCTTCCTTCTTCACACAACCAGGGCAAGTTTATATAGCGTGCGTCGAAACAATGGTCGAATGTCGTGTCATGTGGCAATCCACCGATTTTCTGGTGCATCGGAGATATAATGACCGGCGCGATTCCAGGGCTGTTCGTGACCCCGGCCGAGAGTGCGTCATTCCCGCGCCCTGCAACGCAACATTTGGACATTTCTAAAGGAGAATTTCCGATGCTTTGTACGGCACGTTCTTCCACAATAACATAATAGGGCCGGCAATTTCAATGGCAGCGCACCATGTAATTTCGTGGGTTCATTATGAGAACCGTGAATGTGAACCAGTACAAATGGTAACTAAGAAGTTTGAGTCTTCCACGGTAAAGCGATTATCTATTCCGATGGTGAGCCGTTGTTTCCTGCATGCAGCGGCGCGATCAAACGGCCGGTGACAACCCCCGCGCGACGCTGCGCAGACGCACCGAGCGCGCCGACAACGAGCGTGACTCACAAAAAACCTAATTTAACATTAAGGATCCTGCGTCCTCCACGAACGAGGATTTTTATTTCTTCACGCTTGATATTTTTTACCGCCATAAACGTTAAAAGATTCAAGTCATGTAAAAGAACTAAGGATGCAAGACTGTCGGACGCGACCTTCGGTGCGCGTGAACTGCATGCGTTAAATGCATTCTTATTGCCTCCGACACTTGCTGCCACTAGCGCGCTAAATCTCAAAAATGTAAACTTATTGTAATCGACTCAGAATTCCTCGAGTTGCCTGATTTGGCCTTTGAAATATGCAAATTATTTAAGAAACACATTGTTCGGATATGTCGACGACGGTTTGAAATACTGGTTTCGTATTGTAAATCGAGTTGCTGAGTGCGCGGTAAACAAATTATATCTTCGGTGGAGAGTCGTGCGCCCGCGCAGATATTTAGGTCGACAGAAATAACCTCGCTCTTCGTTCGGACATTAAAACCGAGCTCTCGAACGCTGTCGTAGCAACTGGCTTAGTTTATTAATAAAATTACGAGTTCTTTATCCGCTATATTACACAACAATGTAATTTTCGTGATAAATTGCTATCAAGCGACGAGTCTCAAAAGATTTGTTTTACGTGAACGCTCGTACGGCATCCGTCAACAAAAGCAATAATGTTTCCGCACGAAATTATTCTAACCGTGCTAAATAATTGATAATATTAGTGATAAGAAGCAGAGTTGTTTGCGGAGTCGGCACGGCCACGCTGCCGCACGCGCAGGGCCCAAGGCCATTTTGTTTACGCATGTTTACGCGCGATGTTACCCGACCAATGCGCAAAGAGCAAGCTCGCCGAATCTGCTTAAGTACACGCGGTCTCTTCCGAAATCAGTCTCACTATACACACAAGAAAATGGCGGGAAACGCTTCATTGAACGTTTGGCGGGAAACGCGGTTGCGTAACCACGTGAAAGTATTTTCTCTCGCTCGTTGCGAGCCTAGCCTGCATTAGTGAATTCCATGCACTTTTGCAACTGCAATCCATTATCCAGATTTTAGTTTTGTTGGTTATTATACTGCTTTCGGCATTCATTGTGGACAATTGTGGTTATAACCTGTTCAATGTGCTTATGACCTGTTATTATTTATATCATTTTCCTAGGTTTGACTCGAATTTTGTCGTCCACGTGGTGATTACTCGGAATTTGGCGGGAGGACGGCGTGCTTCACCCGTCGACCTTGTACCTCGTGACGTCATTGACATAGTTCCCGACTGCACAAACCGACGCCGAGTTTTTTGCCATGATTCGGACATATTATTATTAAACGTTTTCGATCCGCCTGCCTCGCACGGTGTAACCTCACTTAATGCTTCAGTTTTAACTGCACTCGGTCCCTAGGGTTCATTATCACCTCTGTCGTTTAGTTCTTCAATATCAGTAGCAATTGTGCCTTATGTATCATGTTCACAATTATCAGTGTCTACTGCGAACTTAAATACAGTTTTATTGGCTATTATGTTACATTCGCTGGAACGCGTGTGTCCTACAATACATTCAAGTGTGCTTGCTGCCTCATACATATGTATGTATATAAAAGTAAGACTAATAACTCGCCCGCCATCACCAAATTGTTCGACCTTGGTCGCATCGCGTGTTGCCATGTCTTTTTTGTGGTTACTGATAAATTTAGCGATCATCGATGCTACCTCAGCTACTGCTTGGCCACGTTTTTTTACCTGTTTTTGTAAGGATGTGTTAGCTATTATAGAAATTGTATTCGAAGTTATGAGTAGTATTTTATATGCGTTATGAAAGGGTAGCTTTACCCGGAGCACCGTGACCCATAGCTCACGACACAGCTATTCTAATACAGATTAAACGGTAGTAAAAAGATCATAAAGTTTTATAGTTATTAAAGTCGTAATTTCTAAAAATTAAAAATAGTCACAAAGCATGTCGCCGCCCATGGGGCTTTTTGTCAAAGAATTCCGGGGTCTTAAGAACATTAGAGATGCATTTAAATAGGCTATCCATAGATGAAGTCGTAAAGCTGTCGAAAATAATGTTCCACATGCAGGCATCCGGGTTGAGGTACCTACGGTTAATTTGGAAACTCGTAAAATTTACCAATTCCCTTGGACCGGGACGCCTTCTTTAGTTTTTTATGGACGACTTTATGCCTCGTTACGAGCCGCATACAATACTGCACCCTTCCGCGCAACTTTTACAGCTCTCGTAAAATTGTTATTGATTGTAATTTTTATCCCGGAGTGGACTCAATTTCTCGCAGCTCTTTTCTGGAGCACCTTACCGTATTCAAAGTGCGTGCGAAGAGCGTTGATATAAATGAAGGAAAAAGTTAAAAGTTATTTAAATGTTAAATAATTTATAGCGGGTATAGTTACTGTTTCCGAATATTAGTTGTCCAACTCTTATTTGCATATTGCGGACTATCTCTTTTCATGCTATATTCAGTTTGAAAGAAATAGACAAATTGATACACCACACGCACAGTAACAAGACATTGATATTGATTAATATATCTGATACATGTCCCTTTCTCTTTCCAGATTACCTAAAACCCCGCAAGCGGTTATCGAACACCGGCAAGAAGTCGCCTGCGCATAAGCTGGACTGCGGCCACCGCCACCGCCCCCCCAAAGTGGCTCGCCTCACCCCCGCGCACTTCAAGCGGCCCAGCTAGAGTCGCGCCGCACGCCCAACCTGCGCTGCCACAAGCTCCGCCCACAAATCTTCACTTCACTACAGCAGACACCTGTTTACTAGGTGGCATTTCTTTAAGATAGTAACAGGCATGAGTTGACCAGTGCTTAGATATCGACCGAAGCACCATCAGAAATGACGTCGATCTCTTACTGTATATCATCGTCAGTTTTGATACGACGAATCTTTTTTTACATTACGTGAGTTCGTAGAATGCGAGTTGCTACTTGAGTGCTTTTTCTCTTAAGTTTGCTACTCCCATCCTAAGAGATCACTAACTGAATGTTGTCACACCATTCGCTAACTCCGGTAGCTACCAATTTGCGTCAGTTAAGGTTGGGCCATGACAAACAATGTGCAAAATATTTTATTTCTTAATTTATTTGAATGTGATTGTTTTCACTTCACGGAGAACAATTTATTTTACGTTAAGTAATTTGTAAGGTAGTTTCGGACGTTATACCAAGGTTTAAAATAAGATTTCTGGACTCAGTAGAAACTGCACGCTCTCAGGGTCTGCCGATTTTATTTAAACCAAATTACACAGCTTCAAATAGACTCCCGTACCACTCACTCTTCATCACAATATGTTTTGCTCAACGCTTCTAACAAACAGTCAAAACATAGACACATTCACAGCCGCTTGAATGAGACAACCATTTGCAATATTTTATTATTTATAGATTTAATTATAAGTTTTATGATCTCTTTTGACGCCTAGATGTAATTATGGATAAGTAGCAGTAGTTACGTTTAAGATGTCAGGATATATAAGGTAGTATTTCAGAGGAGGCCTCGCTGGCCTTCGCCCCGGGTGTCCTTCATTATTATGGTCACAATTAATCTAAGAAAATGCCTTGATAATGTCCAGATGACTAGGTTGAAATCAAATTTCGCTCGGTCGTCGGGCCATTGTCAACGTATTTCCCAACTCAGTCATATATCTCTCCGGTCCTTCTCGCGGTTACGAGGAAGATGGAAGAGATAATTTTTCTACATAAAAAAATTATGCAGACTCAATTGAAACTTAAAGATGATGTGCGAGACAACAGTTGTTAGTTTAGGCGAAATACAAATACTCAAGTGACGGGATCGTTACCTCACTCGTAACAGAAACAATTTGCCGATATTTAAATAATAAATAAGTACAACGTTTTATAAGAGTATTGGGTATTTGTGTTTTAACAATATTACTCCTATTACAAATTATATTTGTTTTGTTGTTACATTATAATTGATTATATCTTTATCAATATATCGATAATTGTTTTCTTTTTTAATATTGGATTTCTTAGCCTCACCGGAAATAGCATGTCCGATTCGCAATAGTTTTGACTAGCCGCGGCCTTTTATTCAAAGTACAAATTATTTCGCCAGTTTAGGTCAAAAGGCCGCGGTCCACAGATGAGTTAATAAAAGACAATGTCATCAATCACCCTCATGTCATTATCGTGTCAAATCTTATTTTATAGGTTTATATACGTTTTACATTATGTTTGAAGCATACGTCGAGTATGGCCATGTTGTTGTGTACATCGAAGTATGTATTTATTGTCAGTGCGTTCTAGCCAAAGCGTTTAGTTCTGATAGTGCAGCCGACTACACTCATATACATTAATGAAATTTTAAATGAACTTTCTCAATTGAACTGATTAAGATAGCGCGCTATATTTTTACAATGCTGTTGAAAAGCTTTATGACGTCTATGGAGGTTTACTATTTGACTGTTTATTTAGGAAATTGACGTTTTCTTTTATATGAATTATGTATGTATCTGTGTGGTATTTCAAACGGACGTGATTACATGAAATGTGTTTGTTTTTCTTATTGATATTTGAAAATTTGCATGTAGATTTTCCCCGTGACTATTGTCATTGTGGAAATTTGATAATAAATCTAAATTGGAACGAATATTGTAAATAGCTGTCTAACAAATATATGTCCAAATTGTATACGCAATAAATGCATATATTTGGTATAGCCGAAGTGGTGGAAAGTTATTAGACAGCTACTTTGAATATTCGTTAATCTACCTTCGTTTGTAACACCACACCTAATTTAAAATCTTGTTGTGTAAAAAATAGTTCTATCTGATATTGTTACGTGCCAACACGGCGAAGTCTGTAAGTCGCGCCATATGAAGTGTACTCGACGTGGAGCGCACTTCCTTTGTATAATTTTAATTTTTTTTTCTCTAACACCTGTGATGTATTAAATATGATCTCAGAACATAATGTACTATATTCAATTGTCATATTTAATATTTGTTAAAGAAAATAGTGTTACTGAAGCGAATTAAGTAACGAAAACAGTATCCCGACCGAGCGCCGTGACATCATGATGAGAAATAATTAATACATCAATTAATTTTATTTTGGTATTGCAAATAGTATGCATAGACTTTCCGTAAGTTTGAGGGCTTATTGACTGAGTTTGAGATCGTTAGGGGGTCGTAGGGTAGTTGGTGAGTTGTGGGATTTCGCCGCACTGTACATAACTGCACTCGCGTGTATTTATTTGATGCGAAATCTGTACAGTTGTCAGTCTTTGTAAGGGATACACAAAAATATTTAATATATTTGTTTAATTATTATATTCATGGAAGCTTCAGAGGCAATATACATTTATGGTTCGAAAGAACACGAAGCAACGATTAAGTATGTTACTTATTCGGTTTGTGGTTTTCGGCCAACATTTGAAAACGACGAAACGATGTAGTTCGTTGCCAGTTTACCACTCGCACTTCGCCGAAAGGATAACTTTCGTCTGAGCGATGAATTGTAAATATTTGGACAAAATTGAATTAACATTTTATAGTGTATGCGTATATTATTATATATTATGTAATGTATGAAAACTTCAATTTAGTTAAAAAAGCTTATTTCACTTGACAAAATGGTTTTATTTTGAAATTCTTTTTCCTTTAACCTCTTAACAACATTATTGGGGAATAAACAAGATTCCTCTTTGATTGATTATCTTTTTTAAAGTTGATAAGTTACACATCCATATCCAATCTTCAAAATAATGGACACTATTATTGTCTATGAGTAAATTAGCCTAAAACTTGAATATATAAACTATCAAAAAGATCTTACAAAATACAAAAGTACAATATGTACATCCAAAAGTTAAGACTAGTGTAGTAAAAAAAAACAAATTTGCTTCTAAACATGAAATATTAGCCATTCATTGGTTTTTAGACATCGTAATGAGTTTCCTTTGTTTAACAGCTAAGCACTTAGTACCTTTTTCATATTTATTAGTCCAGATCAATATACAAACAAATAGTAAGCGTCACCACAGCCTATAGACACTCGTAATATCACAAAGATATCACTAGCGCGTTGCCAACCTTGTGACTTAAAGAAATATCAAATTACCAGTAATTTCAGTGCCTCTTTCACCTTTCAAACCGGAACACAGCAATGTAAACATTGCTTGCGGCGGTGAAAATAGGTGGGAGTGAGGTACCAATGCAGGCGACGTTTATATGATGTCTACCTCATGCAGATGTCATACCACTAAAAAGTCGGCAAATGAAAATATCCAGCATCACAGAGAATGATTTATTTGCTTTTAATATAAAACTGGTTTAAGATTAATATTATGTACAAGGATCAGGTCATTTAGGACGAATTTGGAGAGGAAAGACATAAGGTAATAAAACAAAGTATTGGATGCTCGTATGAAAATGTTTACTGATATCACAATCAAGTCTACACAGCTACCCGATTACCCATCACATTCGTGTACACGGCGAGTATGGATGAATTACACAAGTTACGATATTTGACCAATTAGTACACGTAGACGCCGCAACGTGGTCGGCGGCGCCACCGTACGTACACCATATAACACTATAATACATTAAATTTTCAATACCCGATAAAACAATGACTATAATTTTGGATTATAATGCAAAAGATCCTTCTGGCGTGCTAAAAATGTTTCGTAATTTCTAATTTCTAGTGTACATCTTCATAGCTACGTGTACACAATATCTTTTGAGTGACTAAAGTAAAAAACACCTAGTGGATTAGAAAATTACTTGCTAGTCAGTACATTAACTATTTTGATTGGAATCGTGATAAACTAGTTGGTATAAACTGGGCGTCGAGTTTTACTAATTTAAGAAAAATGACAAGTTTTTAACAATCGGCCAAAAGTTGCAAATGAACAGTTTTATCTTTAAAATATAAGAGGTATTTGAAAACGTGCAATATTTTAGAAAATTAGAATGCAAAGAATATTATTGTCTCAAAATACATTTTGTTATTAGGCTTTATGTAAAACACGAAATACCATTTGGATGTTTCTCTGTGCTCGCACGCAGTCACCGCACTTGCTTCAAACGGCTCCAGAGACTTGTAATTAATACAATAACTATACAAATATTATATACAATTATCATAATAGAGTATGTATTACACTTAGGCACATCAATTGTTATAAAATTACGATTTAATTCGAAAACGTGATCCTGTCACCGATATTCAGCTATGCTACCACGAATCTAATACATATAAGTGAATTTGTTAATTTTATAAGTGGGATTAGGTCGTCGTTAACAAAATGTAACAGTAAGAATTAACATTAAAATGAAATGCAAAGATTACGGAATTACTTTAACTACTACAACATTTATAACGCTTGCAACACTTTAAAACAATAATGACACTCCTTTATTTTATACATAACTAGGTATATAAGAAAAGAGCTTTAAAGCATTTGAGATTGAAACTGGGAGGTGGGTAAATTTGTACTTTAAAATTTCCCAGTCATGCAATACATCAGAGTTATTTGTAGCATACGAGTAAGTTACTTATGACGTAATAAACATTTGTGTTTGGATATAATTTAAATATACGCTAACTTGGTCGTAATCTACTTTATTGAATCTATTCTAGCATAAAATAGGTATGTCGTTACTACCGCACGGGCGCGTTACCGCACTACCGATACCGCGACCAACACTACCGCATTACCACGGACGCTAATTGATACTTTAATGAAATGTTATATAGAAGACAGCAAACCTTGAATTGGACATCAAAATCACATTTATAGAAACAATTTTTATTTGAATAGTTTAAGTATAGATATAAAACGGCGCCATCTATCATTTATAAAAATTTGGTTGGTGCGATTAATTTGTAACTGGTTTGGCCCGGTGCGGTTTCTGCGCTCATCGATTACTGAGCTATCAACATTAAAACGTTAATTCTTGAAATTAGAACCAACATTTACTTGGTCAACCCAGGAACCGCGCCGCGTGACCTGGAATAAACCATGATAAATTGTAGACACATACCTACGCAGTAACACTACACCAATAGCTCGTATAAATCTTTGATAAAGTTTCTAAGTTAAAAAGCCAACGCTAAACCTATACACCCCTGATATTTTGGGAACAGTCGCCCGCGTGCCCGGGGTTGAGCGCTCTAACCCTAAGTCTCAACGCACAACACGCAAGCCACTGTTTTGTTCTTAAATCGACTACAGCCCTATACCATCTATAAGCTCTAGGTAAATATACAATATTTTAGACATCTATAAATATTAAAGTCGGTTGGTGTCCAGTATGCGAATACAATTAAAAAGGAAACACTTCGAGTATTTAATAGAACAGTCCAGCTGTCTAGCGTAGGTACCGGTACATACAGTACAGAAGTTGGACGGCAAAATATTGTGGTGGTTACGGTGTACACAACTGAATCAAATGTTGCACTAAACTGTCAAATATGTAAAAGCTGTTATAACGCTTACAGTTGACGAGAACGTTGCACTAGTGATCCTCTTTAGATGTCCCGAGGTCACTATCGTCGTCGGATTGGCAAATAACTTAGGTATTAAAATTTACCACCCAATCATTACAAGCGATGTTTAGACACACCGGACTGCACAGTAATCTAAAACATTACGTACTATCAGACAAAAATCACATTTATTTAAATAGACAGTGTAAAAATAATGTTTATAAACATTGGCCTATAAGTTAATCATTAGAATTCATTGTACTTCATCTAGTTGAAAGCTTATTGTTATTATCACACATATAGTTACCTAGTAAAAGTAGATATTGAACGTCGAGTATACAAAAGTTACGCTAAATAGAGCCTAATTCTGCAGCAGCACTGACAACGATCATGACATCAGACTTGTATTATTTATGTGGATTTATTAAACCTTAATTTATTCCAGTAATTTGTTCCCGCTCCGCCTGCCGAGGACATTGCCATGTGAATTTCGCAGGCGCTAAATCCCTGATCTTTATTACGAAAGTATTCGACTATATACATACATGTGATTCGATTGAATGGAAATAGAGAACGCATTCTTGTATATACGTCCATTTACACACAAGCGGTAACTACACCGTACACTACGAGTTTTAAACAATTCACTACATAGCAGACAATTTCGATTGATGTAAACAACGACACGAAGTAGACAACTTGATATAGTACACTTATATACGTTCGACTGATTATTTACTTAACTATGACGATATAAGTGCCCATGCGACTGTAACGTGTGCACCACTAGAACGTTATATTAATTAAGTTTACTTTGTTACAACATTAGTTCGCATCGAACGAGCTGTATTTGCTTACAAATCTTGGTTGTCACGATATTCGGATCGTTCGATGCGGACGAGTGCACTCTCGCCTTAAGAGGGCATTAAGATATTGAATTATAGATCAAAAACTTATTTCCCCATTAACGTTTACAATTACTTATCTATAATTAGCATTATTGGGTGGACTTTATGGTTTCGTTTCACACACATTTAATTCAGATTAAGTGCAGTTATTAAAAACTATTTAATTACTGTTTACAAATAAAGTATAAGCTGATAATTATTTGTATAAATATAAAAATGCCCTCTAACGTATTATAAAGAATTTTAATGGAAGTTTATAAGAACGTAGTAATAATCTAAAACGTATCGTTATCTATATGGCATAATTATCAAGATTTCTTTATAGAAACTTTAAATATAATTACCTATTTATTTATCGAGGTAGGTATGTTTTTATTAACTACGATAATACATTGGATTAATATGCTTGCTTTATATATTAATAGCCACTAACGACGCTGCGTACTAATTTGTATAATGAATTTTCAAATTTCTAAAACCCGTTTGTGCTGATATAAGGCATTTTGATCTTTCACTGCTTTAACAAATCGAAAGTCTATTGTCTATAGTCTAGGATACGAGTCAATGTTTAAATTAATCACGTTTTAAAATTAGTTAATTAGTTACTGTTACCGAACGAATATGTCAAAATAAAAATATATACAGAATATAAAGGCAATTCTTTTTATTCTTATATCCACTATTTCATTGCTGTGGTGATCTAGTGGATCAGAATCGAAGGGATATTTATAAAAATTTTATTTGTTAAAACAGTGAAATTTTTTTTGGCATTTACATAAAACTGTTTAATTGATACAACCACTTATAAATAACTATAATAATCATAGCTAAAATAATCCTTCGTATTATACGAAAAGTGATCTCAAATTGAATATCAAATATGCATTACCTAGATCAATATATAAAAAATTCAAATGTTTACTTTGAACCTTAATTACTTGATCGAACTATATGTCTGTCGCTTTTGAAAGTAATAAATACACTTCTGCGTATAAGCGATTGCAAATAGTTCGAAACGTAAACCAGTTGAATACATATAGACTAAGTTCCTGATAACTTTGTACAAGCAATATCACATCTAACATTTGTAATATGAGAAAACATTTATTATCTTTTGTCAAACTTTAAAGCGATTAATGTGATATATTGTTTAATATATAGAGGTAGGTACTCTCGAGTAGCGTTCACGAGAAATATATAGCTTTAGTTTTATTTCATTTGATTATAAGAATACAATAAGCCCGTAATGAAATTGTGTACGAAGCGAATCGAAATTTAGTACGTCGACTTTCACTTACATCCGCATCTTTATAATTCCCTCTTTTTTTCAAAGAATTACCGCACGCGGCGAGGCGAACATGATTTTTCGCTTCGTTCTCATCATGGGCTGTACCTTATGTTCGGCTTCACTGACCTCGCTCGATTTTCAACTGGTAAATTATTCGTGAACGTTGCTGGTGAGTGCTTAACTCAAACGCTACTCCCATACTCTAGTCGCACATTTAATCGACGGATTAAAACATTTGTATTTATTATCGTAGAACGGTCATAATGGTGCTATAACATACATCTCCACATCTAGAACCTACTCTATCGACACTAATAAGGGGCGAACGAAAATGTCTACTAACAGGCAAATAATAAGAGACATTATTGTCTGACACTGGGTTATTGTCAAGACAGCAGCTTAGGCAATGTCGCCTTCTTTGACTATAGTACACCGCTCGTAACGTCACAACATTAACTGGCTATATTAGACAATGGTTAAAATATGAACTAAACTGTTGTAATATATCGTGCTTATTATATTTTGTTGTGAAGCGAACACAAAAACTAAATTAACTGTGCGTGATCGTAGAAGACAATAATTACAATCAACGAGAGAATCGTTATAGAGATAACGAGATGTACTCAAGCCATGAGAATTGAGGGAGATGCCAGTTGTTGGTTCCGCGGCCGCGCCGCGCGTGCGCGTGCGCCCGCTCTCGCAGACTACTGTCAAAGCTGTGACGTCACTCGCAGCCAGAGTAATTACTATGCGAAGCGTAACGCAGACAGGCCCACAAAAAACCAAATACAAAGGATACAAAAAACGGGGAGAAAATAAAAATAAAATAAAAAGGGATATTTGGATGTTTATTTACAATTTGCTCTCTAACAATAACTATATGATTATTATTGAAGAAAAACTTAAGCAACATCAGTGCTATATCCCCGGTTACCCCACATATCGAATTTAAAAACATGTTAATTATTCCAACTTGTGTTACACAAGCCCCTATACTCTAAATTAAAACATAAAATACCCATTAGAGTTAGCTTTTAGCTCGTACCGTCCGGTACTTAGTAATTGTTACATGAAATCTTTAAAAATAAACGTAGGCTTATTGTAATAGTTTCACCGATACATCTCTATTGGATAAAATATAATAATATAGTACAATCACAGTGGAATAGAACTAATGGGCGCATCTCGCGCGTAACAAGCAATGCGTCAGGCAGCGGGCTCGCATCCTACGCGGAGTGTATTTGTACATTACAGACGGCCGATACAACCCAGGTATTTCATCGCACCGCTCGCCGCGGGCCGCGGGCTGCGGGCGGACGCACCGAAATTTTATACACATGACAACAATTTCTGTTATTGCAACAGCCCAACATTTACAAGTCAGTTTTGAACGTACTAATAATTTTTTGAGTAAGATCACAGAACCGCAGCGGTCACTCTATTGCTGTTTTCTTTTAATCGAATGTATCATACACGACTGAATATGCCCCATATACACGATACTAATTATTCATAATTAATATTATAAGGCAAAATTTAACTCCGACTACTAATATTTTAAGCAGAAAAAAGTGTATTAGCAACTAAAAATTAATGACAAAAATATAGATAGAAAATAATCTTTAACATTCCATCAGTTAATACACTTAAATATAAACCCCAAAACTCCGAAAAAATCTTACAAATAATAAATGAGTAAAATGATTGCGTACACAGCGGTGCGGACAGAGATCAAGGGTGCGCGCGCGCCGAACACATGGACCCGTTCGCAGTTTCTGCCTGCCGTGCGACAGAGTACATGCCGCCGTCGACAAACCGAATTGGATTGCAACGACACAATTTTATAATAGTATCCATTCACCATATATGTCTGACAAAAATAATTTCGCTAGACAAATACAAAGATACATGAAAAATATGTTTGATGGACAACAAGTACTCCATTGCACAAATGTACAGAAAACCACAAATTATCAATATCATACTTGAACGTGGTCGTCGTCGCTATTGCGGTCAAATCAGCCGGTGGCTGTTTTGTGTGGTCTACTACAGCACAACAGAAATTATTATACAGGATGAGTCTTATGAAATAAATATAATTACGACACATACTAATCACTGTGCGTTCGAGCCATTAATTTTACAATAAAAATGAAAAAGAACAAGATTTTTAAAAGAAATAGGATAAAAATTATTTTCGACCCACCCTGTGTATAAATACATCTACAGTCTCCTTACTGTATATTGCATCCACTGATGCCCATCGCGTGTGGTTGCTCGGACATAATTCGCTAATCGGTGCGAATAATGGAAGGAGATTTTCAACTCGCCCGTGCAGTAAACAGAAAAATCATTCCACTTTACCCATTCACTGAATTAAATTAAATACACTCTAATACAAATAATTTGAAATAAAAATCGAATCAACTAAGAAAAATATCAGTCACTATTTTATAACTATGCTAAAAGTGAAAAATAAAAGTCTTTATATTTTTTTTCATCTATATTATTTGGAGTGATTTTCTGCCCTACTTTATGCCTATCCCAATTCACGTATCGGTTTCGAATTAACATCGCGCTCTTAAGACCGGAGCGACGTAAATTCAAAAATAAAGACTTCACAAAATTAAATAATACTAAAAAAAGAAAAATCGAATGAAACTTGAGAGCAGGTCCATGTAAATCAAGCATCGCATACGCTAGGCCGACATTTGTTACAAGTCAGTGATAAAATCGAAGAAGTTCATTGATTGAAATTGATAAACGACCAGCTAAGGATATGATGCTAAATTAAATTCAACAAACTCAAAAGTAGAAAACCGTTCCGTTTCCGAACATGGAGAAGAACAAAAAAAACGTCAGCATGGCGTACAAGATGCTTGCTGTTTAGCGATGAAGCAATAAAACGAATAAAACAATGCTTGTCACAATAAAAAAAATAACTACAACCGTAAGATATACAGAACTAAACATAATATTATTGTCAGGCAGCAAGCTTGTGTACTAACACAATAAACAAACTAACATTACCATAGTCTTGTCATAAAAAACTTTTTCTATATTGCAAACAATAAAAGAATGTGAGAACACGTCAACGGGTGTACCGTGACGTCACCACGGCCGAATCCGATAAAGAACGTCTCTAAACATGACCACTAAATTTCTTCACAGCTATTCCACTAGTTCTAATTTTTAAAAGAATTAATTACATATAATAAAAAGGCTTTAATTTTAAAAGAACTTAAAATTCTGATATAGTTCAGTAGTTACAACAAATCGGTTGTAGCTCAAGAATTTTGCACCTTAACTATAAGAGAATACGGTAAAAAATTATTATAATCTGGTCTCTTTCGAATTGGGCCGTAGTTAATGAATAACAAATTAAAACAATCAACGCGCTAGATACAAAATGTATGTGCATAAAATGCGCGCGCGCAGGCGGAGCGGTGCGTTGACATAAGCGATAAACTCTGAAGGGACACTATGTATAAAATGACTATTACACTTGTACGATTCTTCTTATTTAATACTTATATACAGGGAGATCGACGCGCCGCTCGCGCTTGCGCTCACATAGAGGGTGCTCCCTTAATCCAATATCGCGACGTAATAACTCACCAGTATACAGAGTTAATTTCACGTTAAATAAATATTATTACATTTATGTAAACATTCGTTACCTAAACGGACAGTAGGTATCTGATAAAAAAAACTCACAGCAAAATTAATTTGATATAGTGAAACTTAACAGTACTTATAGTCGTAAGAATAAGGTCGCGATTGGCGTGACGAGTGGGGCCTGCCGAACGGCTGAAATACAAGGCAACACTAACTAATAGACATGACTGGTAGGTAGAAGTCAGCAAACTACAATTAGCTCTAGTGTCACACACCTATCAAAACGTAAACTAAACATCGAACGGAGTCGTAAATTAATTGCATTTAATTCGTAAAAAACATTTAGTAGTAATTACTTCCATAATAATCAATTTCGCACTATCTAAGGTGAACATACATGCATTACAGTCGTTAACTATTAGTGTGTACTAAATGTTTATGAAATTCATACGACATTTTTTTGTTATTTATTTATTTCCTCGTTTAGTATACTTGAATCTACGACTATACAAGTAATCCATCACCGCGCGTAACACACATATTAGTGATCTACGTTATATAAAACTCCCGTTAACTAATAACGAATATAATATTAAACACAGCATGAATGTTTGTTTGTCTGCTCGACAAACCCACCGATACTAGAGCGAACCGTATACACTACGCACAAGTTGAAACGAACACTGTAATTGACAAAAACCACCTTTAGTAAAATAAATTCCCTAGTAAACATACGCTACTCGCGACTCGACTCGACTCGACTCAATCGACAATACGCCGCATCCGTTCCCATCACACACCTCATATAATAATTTGGTACAAACGCTAACGTCTACTATAAAATATTAGTAAATGCAACCTACACGCTCCGCTGTCGAACAGCGGATATTATAATAAAAAATAACGCAAAATTTACAATCCATATTATACAATGATATAACATAAAACCGTTACTACAGCTTAGTGCGTAGACAAGAAATAATAACTAAAACTTAGACACGATTACTAATGCACCGAGAAGTGTTGTTAATTTACCGAAACTAGCATATAAACGATTAAATACGTACAGTCCTCTCCTTAATCCGCTATAAGAGCTTTAGAACGCCTTTATATCTTTGTTTTTGCGTAGCATCATATAACGTCGTACTAGAGCTTCTACAGCTTACGAATAAAACCTAAAGATATAGAGCATAGTGTTGAAGTATACCGACACCGGGAGCTACGCGCGGTAGCGCGGTGTACATCGACAATAATTTAACTCTCCTATACGATACCATATTTGTACAGAGAAGGTCGATTAACTATAAATACGCGGCGCATCGACCCGCCGGAACGATGAGGAACTTTTATATATTACACAAACGCGTAACACACTTGTCATAGATTTAATTAAAAATTGCAGTGTGAGAAAATCGATCGAACATCGTAGGCGTGGCGGGGTGGGCCTATGTACCCGAGCGGGGGGTCTGTGGTGGGCCTTAATACCCATGCAGAGGAGGGGGCGCTACCTGCCAGGCCTACGTCGAATATATTCGGTTCCATACGCGCTCGAACTCCCTTATAGACGAGCGAAGGGTTTCCAGGGCTCTCTCTCTCGCCGATAAAGGTCGCTGAGTGCGCCCAGTCATTACACGTAATCCCCGAGTACGTCTACACATCTCACCTCCTGTTACACCGTTATAACACCCATTGTGAACCCTAGCCCTTTGTCCGTCGGCGGACATCGCACTGATTTTTTTACCGTTTTTGTAAAAAGTTTTTACAACGTAAGTAATTTCAGTGAGCTGTGAGATCATTTCTAGTAACTAGTTAATATTTGGTTATTTACAAATTAAAATATAATGTACAGAATACCACTCCGATACCAATAAAAGCTAAACGATGAATTATAAACTTCCAAGATTGTTCTTTCCGATATCTTGTTAAAATTTATTGCAGCTGACCACATTTTTGATAAAAATTCCTCATTAAGATCGATTGTAATTGAATAAATTTAACATAATTTATTAACCTATACAATTTAAAAAATCAGTTGGCACTCTTCAATGCGTCGTATTTACTACATTGCAAACGGGTCCGTCATTTGAGATCTCTATCTTTGGCGGCCAAAAATTTAAAAAGTGATTACAATGAAACAGTATTTAGTGATGGAATTGAGGAAGCGATATACTTTTAATAATATTGAGTAAGATTACGTTAACAATCCTCAGGCCGCCAAATATAGTCATTCAGATGGCGGACGGAATACCGGGCTCCGGAAAAATCAGCGAACCCATTCTGGATACACATGTTTGGAATTATAATTTAACACGATATGGACCAGTGTAA
>JACJUM010002279.1:10239146-10266230 GCA_020976665.1 Heortia vitessoides | reverse complement strand
CTACAGCTTTTTTCGGTGGCGCTGGAATTGACGTCTGAGTAGTCCAGCACTAGGTTCGTCCAAAAAAAAAAAAGGTCAGTCTACACTTGTCTGTGCTCTGTGCTACCCGCCCGCTTTTCCTCAGTACGCTGCACGCACGGTCAAGTTATCCTCGAAAAGCGGGACTGAGCCTGTCCGGCACGGGACATTTAATTTTGGTTTAAAAATCGGGACGTCCCGCCAAAATCGGGACGTCTGGCAACGCTGGTTTATATACATATATGAGCATATCATATGTAATCATAAGTATGTGCGTGTGCGTGCACATGTCCGTTTACGTGTAATTTTAGACGTGTTATCGTGTTCGATGCTATGCACGATTACGTTAACGTGAAGTTTACATTTATATGTAAGTTTAAATTTAAATGTAAGTTTACATTATCATGTACATTTTCATCCCAACCGCGAAAATCGCAGTCCTTTCTCGCCCTCTCACTGGCACAACACGTTCAATGACACTCCACATGCACTCGTACAACAGAGCAGTACACCGCGTTCGCCGGCGAACGCGTGAAGTCCCTGCCCCTACGAGCGATAACCGACAGCCCTAGGGCTGTCGGGCTCAATCTGTCCGTCTCTTTTGCTTTAATTCATCCATAGTAAATTCAACCCCAACGACGGCGGCCGAGCCTAGGTCGAGCCTCTAGAGGCGCCCTCGGACACGCCGTCGGTCCCGCTTAAATCTCGCGAGCCATCGCGGGCGCGGGCCGCGGGGCACGCAAGATTATTTTACGGGCATCGGACCTCTCATCTATGAGAGGCCCCGCCCTCTTTTTCGGTGGCGCTGGAATTGACGCCTGAGTAGTCCAGCACTAGGTTCGTCCGAAAAAAAAAAAAACATTTTTATTTACATGTGAGTTTACATCTATATGTAAGTTCACATTTATATGTAATACATTTATGTAAAGTTTACATTAACTTACAGATCACTTTTACATTAAAGAAAGGTATATTTGTAATGTACCCACCAG
Source organism: Heortia vitessoides (assembly GCA_020976665.1). NCBI lineage: Eukaryota > Metazoa > Arthropoda > Insecta > Lepidoptera > Crambidae > Heortia > Heortia vitessoides. The sequence continues at coordinate 10,265,220 of JACJUM010002279.1, read as the reverse complement.
TAATGCTCAGCGATCTCGAGATCTCTAAAAAGACCACGTTAGATACTTGGGTGTGCACCTGGATAATCATCTTACATACCAAAAACATTGAGCAAACGCAAACAAATGGGATTACAAGTGCACAAACTCGACTGGTTATTGGGTCGCAAGTCGCAATTATCATTAAGCAGCAAACTCTCACTACAACATAGAAATCATACAAAGATTTCACAACAAAATATTCAGAATGGTCAAGGCACCTTGGGGCGTCACAAATGATTAGCCACACTATGATCTTAAATTTGACAATATAAAAAAAAGCATTCTCGAAGCACACCAAGGCATACAAAGAAAGAATTAAAAAAAACTCCAACCGTTTGGCAAAGAAATTCCCTATAGTAACCCAGACTAGTCGCTGACTAAAGCGAAAAAAACCCCGGGATCTAATTGTGCGAGTGGCGCGTGTCGAGCATGTCCCGTCGAGAGCAAGCGTGCCAGCAAACGGCCAAGCGCGCACTCACGGGCTGGTGCGCGTAGTGCGGCTCGGGCAGCTCGCGCTTGGCCTGCGCCTCCTGCTGCGCCAGCGCCAGCAGCCGCTTCTTCTGCGACTGCGGCTGCGCGCGCGCGCCGCCCGCCGCGTGCGGCGGCTGTTGCGGCTGGGGCTGCGGCTGCGGCTGGGGCTGGACTGGCTGCGGTTGTTGCTGCTGTAAGGCCAAAAACGTGTGTTCAATTTTATCTATTTCTTTAAACAATAGAAAGATCCTTACTAATATTATAAATGCGAAAGTAACTCTGTCTGTCTGTCTGTTACGCTTTCCCGCTTGAACCTCTCAACCGATTTTGATTAGTGTTGCCCAAATTCAGTCTTGGTCTTGTTCTTGCGTTTTTGCAAGACCAAGACCAAGAACAAGACCGCGTATTTTTAGCAAAACCAAGACTAAGACTGACCGTGCAAGACTTGAGCAAGAACAAGACATAGCCTGCAAGACTCTTGCGTCTTGCAGCTAGGACTTGGCGCTATTTCACGGAGTAGTTAGGTGTAACAGTTCGGTGTATAGGTGCGCTTAGGAATTCTATGAGACGCAAAAAACTGTATCAAAGAATATGAAAAACTGGACCTATGCGCATTACGACTAATACCATAAATATACCTACATAGCGAATAAAAAAATATCCATTAAAATCAAACTGAGTGCATGCATAGTTGTTTTAATCATCGGCACTTTAATAATGCGGCATCAAAGGTTTTGTACTTACTTCTCAAAGAAATTTGCCGCTTTTCGGAAGTACATGGTTATGATACACGCGCCGGCGGCTTCTTTTGAAATCATATACGACAATCGTTGCCGCCGCGCCGAAATCACATTTGACACTATTTAATGGCCGCCACAGGGCGTAGGTATACTCATGCAAAATAATTTTGAATTTTAACCTACAGATTACACTTTAGTACCTACAGGTGTTCCAAAGAATAAATAAGTTTCAGAGTGCTTAGAATGAAAATGAATACATTATAATGATCACGCAAGTAGTATTATGATTACGATAAAATGGTTAGGATAGGTAAGTAGATGTCATAACAATTTATTCTAGTAAGTATATATTATAATATTGATTATATGGTTTTAAACTAATTACTTAGATACTATTATTGTACATTCACTCATTATATTTCTTAAGTTTTTACAAGAAAAAACAGCAAAAAAGTGTTCAAATATATATATCACCCGTTTGGTAAATATTGTAGCCACTTTTAAATATACCTGAAACGTGTAAAACAATTCTACAATACTAATAAAATAATATAAAAAGCGTAGATACTTACCTACTAATAAAAGAAAAACCCTGCGATAAGAGTTTTGTATTGCTTACCAGCCCGAATATCTCTGAGAGAGATGATGAGAGTAAGTATTTACTAACAGTGCCCGCGACTTCGTCCACGAGGAATAGTAACTTTGGAGGTATAGTGACGTTCAGGATTTATTTATTTATTTTAAAACTTCTGTCATCAAACATATAAACAAACTCTTCAGCTTTATCAGCGGCATCGTTTGATTTGCGGCGGCGTCCTTTTAATAGAGCCGACACGTGCCGAGGCGGCGGCGCGAAGGAAAGCAAGGAAACGTACTATAAATAAAGGAATTATTTTAATTCCAGTCATTTCAACACGAACACGAATGGAAGTATCGATCTGTAGTTCTTGATTTTATACCATCACGCTGTCGACATACTGGGGAAGATATTGCAACGATTTTCCATGAATGTCTATTGGAATATGACATAATTGATAAAATACAAGGTATCACGGTCGACAACGCAACTGCAAATACCAAATTTATGTATGAACTGGGCAAACAGCTGCCGCCACACTTTGATTCAGACAATCAACATTTCCGGTGCTTTGCTCACATTTTATACCTTGGTGTACAAGATTTATTAAAAACCTTAGCATTACACTGAGTCTCACACTAACGCGGAAGATCAGCAGTATGAAGACTATGCAGACGAAGCTGAGGATGAGGAAGATGAAGAATATGCACCAAATATTTTTTATTGAAATAAATGATAAATCGTAAAATTCTTTTATTAAATTTCATATAAGTTGAGGGTTCAATCTTTCTAGACAGATATTGTTCTTTAAAATACAGTCAAGTTATTGTAATTAATTTCTTTATTACATGTTTTAGCAAATGTAAGCTTATTTGCTAAGACATGTAAAAAAACAAATTGAAAGATATTATTATTAAGAAACAGTTACTTCCATGAAAAACGACATATAGGTCAGTTGATTTTTCAAATTTCTTATCAAATCTTCAGTAATTTATTAATCTGCTTGATCTTTACTATAGCTATGTTAATTCAAGCTCACTATGTTCCAATTCTAATACGTTTTTCTAAGATTTAAAATAAACTTTAATAAATAGTAATAGACTAATAGGTAATTGCAAGACTTGCAAGACTCTTGCTGCGAGACCAAGACCAAGACCAAGACCAGGTGTATTGACGCAAGACCTTGACCAAGACTGGCTAAGTCTCGTTTTGTTCTTGCATTTGGCCAACACTAATTTTGATGAAATTTGACACAGACAATCCTTAGACCCTGAGAAAGGATATAGGTAATTTTTTTATTCGAAATAAGAGTTGTAAGGGGTCGAAAGGGGGGATGAAAAGTTGTATGGCAGTATCGCTATTTTTAGAGCTACAAGCTTGAAACTTATTTTTCAGGCCATTGATTCGATATAAATAAACATGACAATCAAAGTTTATATAAGTTAAGGTAAACAGGTATAGTGCCTAAAAAAACTAATCCACGCGGACAAAGTCGCGGATACAGCTAGTAAAAATATAATTTAGCGAGATATTTTTTAGTTCTGTCCGACCTGGTGCTGGTGTTGGTGCGCGTGGTGCGGGTGCGGGTGGTGGTGGTGGCACGGCTGGTGCGGCGGCTCGGGCTTCACGTGCTTGTCGTCGCGCGGCGAGCGCGCGGAGCAGATGACGCCGCCGGCCGCCGGCGCCGCTGGGGCCTGGCTGCCGGGCCCCGCGGCCGCTGACGCGCATTCGCCACTGCCGCCTGACAGATGAAAACATAACATTAGTTCGTACATAGAAATATATGCATTAAATGTTTTAGAAAGATAATTCAAATTCTTAATTATTTACGTACAATGTGTGCAGTTTTAATGAGGTGATTTTTAGAGCAGCACAATACGACAATCCAATTCCTTGAGAGAAATATGGTCCAATGGATGAAAAATATGGATCTTTATGTCATGCTGCAGCATACATGATCATTATCATCAACTGTCTCTCTCTGGGTGTGTATATATCTGTATCTCTCTTTCTGTGTGTGTCTGTATTTCTCCTTATGCGTGTGTGCGTACGCGTACCTCTAGTGTTGTGCGGGTGCGTGTGCTTGTGCGCGTGCGCGGCGGCGTGGCGCGGCTGGTCTCGGTCGCGGTCGCCGTCGTCGTCGGAGTCGGAGATGGTGATGACGGACACGGCGGGCGAGGGCGTGTCCCGGATGGTGATGGTGTGCGCGGGCGCAGGCGCCGGCGCGGGCGCGCAGCTGGCCCCCTCCCAGCCGCCAGCGTTAACCACGCGACCGTTCCTGCTGGTACACAATTGTATATCAATACTAGTATCTCCAGGTTTCGACGACGAAGACTCGAGTAATGCAAATGGGTTATAGTATTTAATATTAGTAATACTTGTATTTAATACTAGCAGCGCCCTGTGTAAATAATAAAAGTAGCCCAAGTTACTTCTTATAACCTCAGCTATCTGCCTGTGAATGTTCCGTTAAAATCGTTCAAGCCGTTTCAAAGCCGGGACAGACAATCAATTTTTTTTATACTTACATGTGCATTTGAAATCATTGATTTATATACATATGTGTGTATATTATGTATTGTATTTACAATAGGTTTTATATTCTTACGTGTGATCGTGGTGGTGATGCCTATGCCGGGAAGGTGGAGTACCCTCTTTCACCCTCTTCTTGACCGGAGACAGCTGCGTCGGCTCTTTCTTGCCGCCACTGCTCGCCATACTGATAACAACACCGTTAGATTAGTACAATGGATGTTTATGCACTGTTCCCAACGAAACCAATAATAAAAGTTGGTCCCTATTCAAACTTACCAGGATTATTAAATTCATAATTTACCCTTATGTCTTGTATGTTTCACATTAAGAAAAGGCAATTAAGGATCATATATTGTAAGAACTCGAGTATAAATGCAACTTTGTTTCCTATTCAAAAATTTATATATTGATATTCATATTTAGTTGATTTAATTATTTCAATATATGTAAATCTATTGCATATTAAATTTTAAGTATTAAGAAGAAAATAAAAGTATATCGGAGTAAATATTGTACAAAAAGCTTACGCACTATAAAGGCGATGTAACACACAATATATTGCTAATTTAAAAAACTTAATGTTATCACTGCATGTATGTATGACCAATTGTGAAATTTAATGATATGAAAGTTGAACAAGTGGAAGAGTTTGTATATATAGGAAGTGTTTTTAAAAGAGATGGATAGTATGAAGAAGATATTGAAAGGAGAAATAGTGTCAACGGGGCCTTACATGCTTTTATGGACAGAACTTTGACCAAAATGTGTCAAAAAGGGCACGACTGGCTGTTCATAGAGGTGTGTTGGTTCTAACACTGACATATAGTAGTGTTGGGTATGGCAGAAGAAGCACGCGAGTAGAATAAATGCTGTTGAAATGAGAGCACTTCGAAGTATGTGTGGTGTGAGTTTGATAGATAGATTAATAAAGAATATCGTAATAAGAGATTAAATGTTATGTAAAAGATGATATTATTCTGACAAAAATAGAAAGGAATGTTAAGATGGTTTGGACATGTAGAAAGGATGGATGAGAATAGAATGACTGAACAAATATATAGAGCGGAAGTGAATGGAAGTGTTGGTATAGGACGACCGAGGCGAACATATCTTAACCAGGTAGATAGGTATTAAAGAAAGGCCCGGTCAGAAGTACCAAGAATATACGAGCGTGTATGTATAGACTAATGCGAGTAAGGGAAGCGAGAGAGGTTTGCCTAGATCGTGTCGATGGGACACAGGCGTGATATATGAAGAATCTAAACACTGTATGTAACATACTATCATAATTAGCTATATAACTTAGTTAATAAACTTTAATTATATGCGCAAATATATACACTTTAAATAATCGAAGAAAAAAAAAACTATAGAGCGATTAGTCTGAATCTAGTAGGATGCAAGCATTATAATGAAAAACAAATAAACTAAGGAATTAAGGAAACAAGATAAAAAGTAAAAGACATTTTGGGTGCTTTTATATCACGGTGCTCTTTTTTATACTTATATTTGTAGTTGTTAATGATTTGAGACTATCTAAACATCTTTATATATAAAAACTTCGTGTCACGGTGTATGACCGGGATGAACTTCTAAACTACTGAACCGATAACAATAACTATTGCATACTGTGAACCGCTTGATCCAACTTGAGAGATAGGATAGTTCATATCTCAAGTAACAGTCACAATATTTATTTCACGATAAATATATATAGTCAGTCTACTTACCTAGTAGTAAATATTAAGTAGATAATATATACGTATATAATATAGGTTGGAATGGAGTTACGACACACAGAAAGCGATATGATTGGCATAATTTATAGCACCTGTATTGATGTGTTTGGTGGTGGGGTTGATAGTGCGGCACGCCGCCGGTTTGCTGCTTTGTCGATCTGTTGACAACCCTACCATTTTTATATATACATTTGCAAATATTACTATACTATAATATTTTGAATAGAATAATACATATATTTTATTTTCTAGTATATATCAATATATTACTTTATATTATTATATGTACCTTAGAAATAAAATATATATACAAAAAAGGGATAACGTTTTTTTGGGAAAAGTTGATCACTTCAAAATACTTCATTCGAAAGGACCTAATGTTTTTTCAGTTCGACAATAATTTAATTGAGCACCGATGATAGTCCGAACCTTACGACGTCAATACGTTCACGACATCGTCAAGCATTTCATCTTAATTGATACAACTAGGACCTCTTAATTTGTACCGTGGTGGAGGTTAAATATGGGAGGGGTCCCATTTTATTTCAAATTAAATACATATATGTATGGATATTCAGGTCATCTTTAGTCTATTGTTAACGGCTTAATTTTTTGGGACAAATCTAAAGCACGTCGACGATATATTGAGCAGCACTTGGATCCCCGAAGGTACCATAAGCCCGTGGAGAAGCGTAACAAACCTCTTGTGCGGGTGGTGGTGCGGATGGTGGTGGAAGGGGTCCCAATCGGGGTCGGGCAGCGGCGCGGGCTCCACGATGAGTGGCGCGCGCCACTCGCCCACGTGCTCGCCCACGGCGCCCACGCCGCCTACGCCCACGGCGCCCACGCCGTGCTGGTGGTGTGCAGCAGCGGCTGCCGCTGCCGCCGCCGCTAGCTGCTGAACCTAGAGGTTGCGCAACTCCTGTTAAAACATTATGTTACAAAACGCAACCTAAGAACTGTTGCATCTGCAGATCCTTAAAAATCGAACCTGCCAAAGAAAACTATCTACAACTATAGTGTTTATAATTTTTTAACTACACTAATTTTAGTACCAACTACCAACGTGTAAGCAATAACAGATTATATGTTGTTAATTTTAATTCCAAAAATTTTATATTCTATTCACGAGAGTAACGTTGTAATAAAAAACAGAAGTAACTAAGTAAGGTTTGTAGCAAAGATTGTAAAATTCCATTCGCAGGTTCATTTGGCTCAAGTGTGTTTAACTCACCTGGTATGCAGGCTGGCACAGTATGGAGGACACGAATTGGTGCGGGAAAGGTTCTGCCGCGCGCGTCGCGTACGGCCGACCGCCGCCGACCGCCACACGGCCGCCTTGGTATAGTTGGTACTGGAACAAAACACACCTTCGTTACACAGTTGGCAATAGTTAATACTGTTTATTAGGTTGTGATTGACGACGGTTCAATCAATGTCTTAGTTGGAAATGTAATTTTCGTAGAGCCCTAAGAAAGAGGGAATATTCCCATAATTGCCGCGCTGGGCGAACGTGGTGGCCATTGCAGAGAGTAGCTTCGCGACGGGAATGCTGCTGCTGACCACCGCCCTGTTGCATTTGATCTACACTGCTTCGGAAAGATAAACCGCCATCTGTCGGTTTCGGTACCTCAGGCTTCTCCTACACCTGGCACAAGGGGAGGTATTCTACTCTTCCGGGACTACACAGCTTTTGTAGGACATATGAAAAATCGGTACATTTCATATGTATTGCTAAATTTGTCTGTATTACGTTAATTGGTATAGATATAAAGCGTAAAATAATTGGCATTCATTGAATTTTTAGGGTTATATTGTTGAAGATCAGGAGAAATTGAATTTGTAATGGCACTTGTATATGAGGAGGCTGTGAGTATGGCAAGTGCCTACCAGGTTGTCGTAGGGCGCGGCGCGCAGGCGCTGCTGGTTGATGGTGAGCGCGAGGTGGTGTGCCGAGGCGGGCGCGGCCGACACTACTCCACCTACGTATTCCGCGCTTACTGCACCGCCACCCACGCCCACGCCCACAGACCCCACGCCCACTGAGCCCACGGATCCGACGCCGCCGACGCCGCTACCCGAGCGACGGCAAACCTGAGGTGGAACGGTCCCGTTAGTATGACGTAATCCAAGTTCCGTTTGTAATATTTTTCTCGTAACTTTAACACATAAACTCGTCACTTTATTATTAATACTACTACAATAGACTCTCCTAAAATTTGTTATATCGAATGCACTATCGTACTCGAGGTGTTATTTCGAAACAAAGACGTAACTCAAAATTAATAAATTTTCAAATATAGAATGTATTAACTGTAATATAGTGTTCATATTTCTTCTACGGTGCCTTAGAATGGACACGTAGCCGTTGCAAAACAGCGAATTTTATAAAAACACAAATTATATTGGAATTAATTTTGTATAGGAGGTGAATAAATAAACTCGCGGTGGAGCTCACCCAAAAGAACATTGAAAAGGCTGAAACTTTGTTTTTTTCCGTACCTCCATCATCTGCACGGAGGCCTTGACGTTGTTGCAGTGCGCGTAGTCCACGAGGTGCGCCAGCGTCACGAAGGCGTGGTTGAGCGCCTCGCCCGGCGTGATGCGCCGCTCCTGCGGGCAGCGCCGCTCGTGGCGTCACTCGCGTGCGGACTATGCCGCGCTGTGCGAGCTCCTAACACGGACAGCGCAGCATAGTCCCTATCGCTATCATAGTTTTATCTACCGTTGTAAAAACGTGTAAGTCGCTATCCCGATCAAAATAAAAAATCTATAACTTCAACTTTTATTTGTTAGTACCGATTGCTGACCTAGAGTATATTATATATATATAGTCTGTGTCTTTTCTTTTTATTCTAATTATCTATTAACCTAAGCCTCTCCACTGACATACTTAAATGTTGAATACGACCAATTTTGAACTCAACGACTCATTTTTAGAGTTGAATATCCAATACAAATTATCTCGATGTACTGTGTAATTAAATTGTTGAAACCATAAAACCATGTTATAATAATTTTTAAAACAGGCAAATTAATATTTACCTGATCCATTGTGAGCATTCGTTTCAGTAAATCTATGAATTCCCTTCTGTCTGCTTTCTCAGCTAACAGTTGGCCGCCTTCGAGATCAGTTGGTACGTTAACCTGTAACAAAAAGTGCGAGCTAACATCACATCTTTGAAAATTTAAAAAGTATTTATAGACTATTATTTCGCGACGGGGATGCTGCTGCCTATCCCTGCCCTGATACGTCCAGCTACCGCCACCTATCGGTTCCGTTACTTCTAACTACAGCTTGTGCAGGGGCTACAAGTGTTGTTTATTAAACTAGAAGTAAATAGAGAAATTGTTCAAACAAAAAGAAAGCTTAGCGACGAATGTAGTTGCATTATAATTTAATTGGTCTCGGAATCACGGCTCCCAGATTGAATATGCTCATCTCTAATCATAAATCATTTTCTTGTTAATAAAGCATTTTTCAAGCCAACGCCGTATTAATCGACATTGGCTAGATAGAGGAGTTCAGTAAACCGTGAGGTACCGGCAGAGTAGAATAATATAATCCTGTGTCCTAGTGAACTGAGGTACCAGAATTGACAGGAACAGATGACGGTATATCCAAGAATAATGAAGCTCAAATAGGACAGAGCTGTGATAAGCAGCAATATTATATCATGCGTAGAATCACAATTACGGGCAAAGTCCCGTTTTCGAAGAGGTCTATGCTAGTAGTCCAGCAGGAAGCATGATCCGGTTCATGTTAATAGTAAAGTGTGAGTACCTGTCCGATGTCATCGAGGCAGTTAAAGATGTACTTTCTGGCCTCCTTGCTCTTGATGCCGGTCTCGAGCTCGTGCTCCTCGGGCGTCTTCAGCCTCCAGAATGGATATGTGCTGTCCACATCGCGGTAGAAGAACTTAGCGGTCTTGCTAGCGCTGCAAATTTATAGGTGTGTTAAAGAAAATATTATTTTAGCAAATTTAATAATTTAGGACTAGATTTACTTAACTTTTTCACGGGGAAACATTTATCTATGATATTTTATAAGTGAATCTTTTGTTTTTTTCCTTTTCTTAGACCAAGTTAAACGTTCATAATAAGAAATTAGTGCATTGCCAACCTTTGACTCGTAGATATTTGATTTTATCATATTTACTCAGTAATTATTGCCTCTCTCATCCTACAATCCAGAATACAGCAAAGCCAACTTTGCTATTTGGAGATAGAAATAAATATAATAAATGAACGAATGAGTACTAATGCATGATCAGGTAATTTTAATGTCTTTAGGTCATAAAGTTAGCGACGCTCTGTAATAAGTGAAGTGTAATAAATAACGAAAGTGTTTTTAGGTCATAAAGTTAGCGACGCTCTGTAATAAGTGAAGTGTAATAAATAACGAAAGTGTACGATTATAATCTAGGATCACATTTATACAAGTAATAAATACTACATATATATACACATTACAGTGAGTAAGATAGTACCTGTTGAGCATATGTTCGGTAGGCAGGCCCTGCGTCTGCGAGATGTACCGGATCTGGTCGTACTCGGAGGAGCCGGGGTAGAGCGGCCAGCCCAGGAACAGCTCGGCCACCACGCAGCCGAGCGACCACATGTCGATGGCCTCGCAGAACGCAAGCCCCAGGATTATCTCCGGCGCTCTGCGACAACACGCATTGGAATCAACGATTCACATCTATTAGGATGACCGCTCTTTCGGCTGATCCACAATTTGTGACTATGACTTTGTTTTAAACAATGTAGTAAACAGACACACGACATTTATTGTAATTAATTCCATTATATATTAGATTATATAAATTGGATATTATTAATTAAACTAGCTAGTAGTTACTTTTTACATATTGCGATGCATGATGCATTGGGCGTCGTATGAAACTCTAATTTATATTTTGTCCACCATATTCATGTAATGTGACAAGACAACAATTAATCTGAAATTAACATCGCTACCACAGAAAAAAATTGTGCCTTTTTCAAAAATGTCAAATATAATTTTTAACAGTATCAATTGTTTTGAGTATAGACTGCATAGTCAAGACTGGTGTCTGTAGTAAAAGTAGATTGTAAACATACCGGTAGTATCTGCTCTGGAGGTATGTGTTGCAGACAGCCTTGCTGACGTGCGAGGCGCTGCCGAAGTCGATGACTTTCACTCTGTACGGCTGCCGCGCCGGCTCCACCAGCATTATGTTCTCTGGCTTCAGATCCGCGTGGATCAGCCCAAGTTGCTACAACCAGAATGTTCAAGTTAGTACGCATTTGTTGTAGGCTAGGCTGGTGATACTCAATTTCATTGCTACTAGATTTTAGGTTCTATTTTTGCCTGACGGCAAATTTTAAGGATAAACAAATGCTTATCATTTATCCACATGAGGTAGACTTCATACAAAGGTATAGGCCGTCGTCTGAATTGCTACCTTACTCTCACCTATTTCTACCGTTCCGGTTTGAAATGTGAAAGAAGCAGTGAAATTTCTGAGTAATGTGACATATTATCTTCAAGTCACAAGGTTGGCAATGCACTAGTGATATATTTGTGATATTACGAGCGTCTATAGGCTGCAGTGACGCTTTCTATCACGCGGTCTGTATGCTTGTTTGTTGACCTGGTATAAGAGTAATACAAAAATCTTTTTGAAAGGTCTAACGGGAAGAAACAGCCTCCCCGATCTTTTATAAATAACTTACTTCCCCCATATAGAATTCTAGCACTAACCTTGAGCTTGAGGAGCGCAGTGAGAACCTGCTGGAGGATCGGCCGTATATACTTAAGCGGCAGCGGCGAGAATTTGTTCTGCTTAAGGAAGTCGTACAGGTTCTGCTCGAGCATTTCAAACACGAGGCATGTGTGCGAGCGGTGCTGGAAGCACTCGTACGCGCGCACGAAGTTGAACTCGTCCGCCGACTCCTGGGACAAGCGGGACAGGATGGACACCTGTAACAAACGCACAACAAGTTACATTTTACACCTACGGAAATAAAGTTCAAAATTGACAGTGGCAACAGAAGATATAGTTGATCCAAGACTTGTTTTCGACATATTACGACTATTTTACCTAAATGGTTCATAGTCGATACAGGTAGGTGAGGGATGGAGCAACAGTTGGTCATAAATCTTCGAATAATGTGCAATTCAATGCGTCTCTAATATTAATAACGTACGAGATTGGATCAAGACACTTATTAACACCGCAATACTTTGGGAACCTAAATTTTACCTGTCGTAAGAATAGGGCTCGTATATCTATAGAGTACATAAGTCGTTGTTAAATAAATGTCAATATAAATAAGAAATAAATCCAAGATGAGAATGGAATTACTCAATTTGTAATAGCAAAGAGTTATACTCAATTTTTTATGACTCGCGAGTAGCAACTTGATAATAAAAGCAGAACAAAATCGGCATTTTAATTTCGCCATGGTTATACATTGAAAAATGTATGTAACCTGAGCCGTGTCTAAAGAGAATATTCCACATCTTAACACCCATATTTCCTATTCTAAACACAGCTCCGTAATAAATTGTGTTAAAAATTCCGTGATAACCGTTGTCAGCGAAACGAATAAAGCTGTTTTTACTTAAGAAGGGGCTACGCGTGGAACGTTCTCTTCAAATAATATGTTGTGATAAAAACAATTCGTTTAACATGCTGATAATTTAAATATTAAATGGGACTAAGAGTTCATCTTATACCCTGGTATGACGAACCGGACAATACTAATTGGGCCCATCTTCCTGCGGTCAAACATTTTTGTAACTATTGAATCCAATAAAAAACATCATATAAAAATGAGGGCTCTACCTCATTTTCTCGTTATCTTAACATTTTAATAACGAAAATCAAGCAAATAAAGATACCTCGCCTTAAACATTCTTTCACTCATTTTTTATTTCAAGAAAATAGCAACAGTCAATTCCATATGAAACAGATAATCGAGTAATTCTCTCTGGAAATAAGTCAACCGAATCCCTTGCTAATTGAAAATGGGGAGTCCCCTAATAAGATGATAACACAATCTTCATGGTACCGCCAGGATACGGATCCCATTAAATTGGGATTGAAACCTTCCTCCCAATAAAGGAGACATAATAAAATTACACTCTGACTAAGAAGGTTTACGACTAAATTGTCTCAAGTACAAGTTACAGAGGGTCTTGCTTTTGAATATGTCAAAGTCCGTTCCAAGGTGCTAAAAAAATCATTATGTACCTAAATATATATATATATATATATATATGAACCCGTATTTCTATTAGTAAAGCCATCACGATCACGATAATAGATTAATTATACAGGTTCAAATTAAATAGTCATCGTTAAGACACGTCTGTCTGGTCAGCTAGTACTTCACTTGTTACGATCTTGGCGTACCTCCTTTGCTTCCCTTACTCGCATTAGGCCTTTCATACATGCTCGTTTATTCTTGTCCTTTCTTTAATAATAAGATTATTACAATATGCGATCCTATGGTATTTTGTATACTAACTTTTATATGCATTGTTTTAATGTATAATTAGCTTTTATTAATAAATAAAAGCGAACAACTCTTCAAGAATGTCTTTAGGAGACAATAACGTAGGGGATTTTTCATTTTAACAACTCAGCACTCGGAATTCTTTCAACGCTAAGTCTCTTGCGCATATTGAGTGGAAGCGACCCTGTCCAATCAGATTAGCCGTAAACTTAACGATTACCGGTCACAAACCACCATTTTAATTGCGCCGAGCGTCTGTCACGAGTTCCGCCTGTAAATTGGGAAGTTTAAGCAGCAAAAATCAAGCCGCGATACGATTTGCGAAACAATAGCAGTAAAGAAGTCACGACTGTGACTCGCGGCTAATGTTTATTTGTGACGCTCAGCAAACGTCGAGCCGCGTCCGTCCTCGTGCAGGCCGACACGTACTGCCTACGCCAGTGATAGTAATACCACATGCTCAAACTCAATTAGATCGACACCGCTGATGCTGTCAGATTATAATTCAAGTTCGTCACTATGTGGGACAGTAAGTCGACAAAAGAAAAAAGGTGTAGAGGCATCAAGAGTAAGACGTGAACTATCAAATTTGATAATAAGAAAACAAAATGAGACAATACAGACTATGAGAAAAAAGTTCATTCCTTACAAGTGAAGCTATTGAGAGTAACTGAGCGACAGAAAGTCATGGTAAGGAGAGTTACTAAGGAAAGGAGCCCTCTTAAAGTAAAATCCAAATATCAAAGCCAAAGAAACTTCGGACAGCCGTTGTAAAATTTCTAGAAAGAGATGACAATAGTAAAATGTGCCCAGGCAAAAAAGACTGTGTAACCTAAAACAAAAAAGATATCTCTCTGACACTGCTAAACTTACACAAAAAATTCCAAACAGAAAATACACTTAAATTAGTTTTGCTACTTTTTGTAGACTACGACCTTTTTGGATTATAGCTAGAAATATTTCTGAAAGAGACACATGCCTTTGTGTGGTTCATGAGAACATGCAACTAATGTTTGACAAATTAAAATACCTCAGCATACTTTCTTACCAGAATTTAAAGGAGGTCTGTAAACTGTAGTATTTGACATTAATTCAGAGAAATGCATGCTACGGAAATGCACGATGTGTAAGTATAAAGCTCCAAATATTAATGTTTTTGACGACTCTACTGAAACAACTTACAAATCATGGACAGCGATAAAGGAAAAGCGAATGATAAAAGGCAAAGAAAAAGAAATACATCGAACTGTGATGACTGAAATTAAAATAACGAAAAGGACATTGCTGTTGAAGTTTTTGGAAGCTTTGGACACTTTTTTGCGACACCAATACACCATAACGCATTAATACTTAGCCACCACCCAATTAAAGACAACCCTTTCTGTGGGAGAAATTTTCACGCATATAGACTTCGCAGAAACTGCTGCAAATATTCCGACGAAATTCAAGCAGTACACTTCGGTGCGTCAAGACTGCAAATAAGTTTACATACCGGCGTGTATTACTACAGATGCCCTGAAACCAGTGAGTTAAAGAGTAGGTCTTTTTGCACCTTCTCGGAATGCTTGCGGCATGACGCAGGTGCTGTTTTTGCTCACATGCAAAAAATTCTCGACATGATATGTGTGTCACATCCCATAAAAACTTTGCATGTCTTAAGCAATGAGCCAACAGCTCAATATAAGAATAAGAAGTAATTTTTTCTGTTTTCCCAATACATTACACAGCGTTATGGGATACAAACCGCTTCATGGAACTTCAGCGAAGCTGGTCATGGCAAGGGTCCAATGGACGGAGTCGGAGCCGTTGTTAAAAGGACAGCAGATCGGTTAGTAGCTCAAGGCGAAGATATCCCCGATTTTATCACCTTTATGAAATCCGTCGAAAGAAACATATCTAACGTTACAATTTCTGTCGTGACTGAAGCAAACATGGAAGCCATAGACAAAGTTTTGATTGATCAAGGAAAAAGCATAAGCGGAACCTTACAAATTCACCAAGTCACTTGGGTTGCTACCATTCCAACAAGGATTTATTTGAGAAAACTGACATGTATTGCTTGTGAACTTGGTTTCGTTTGCTCTCATTATTCACTGTCAAAAGGTTTTACCGATTTCACCAGCAACCCAACTGTAACCAAAACTACGCAATCGCTAGAGGTATTAAGTTCCAAAGCGAGGAGAACCACCCGGTCGGCGAGGAGAACTATTGTTTAACAATAACGAACTTAAAGATTATAGAAATATTGAATGAAAGCCCTAATAAGACTAAATATATTTAATAAGCTTAAATACATTTAAACAAACTGTGCAATGTTTCCTAATTATAAGAGTTGCTTTAAAAATGTGAGGCTAATTACTAAGTCCATATAATTAAGAAAAAGTTTTAGTTGATTCATGTTTTTGACAATAATATTAAATATTGTTTCCTATAATTATAAAGAGTTGATTTAAAAATGTGAGACTGATTACTAAGAACTTTTAGTTGATTAATATGTATAATTGATATGAAAGGGGAGGATTTTTGTTTTAAAATTAAAAACAGGGTTTATAAGTTCTTGTGTTATATGTTCTAAGATGAATAAAGATTATAAAATGATAAATTTTTATGTTCGTAACAATATTTATATGGAAAAGTCTCTTCCATGGATCTGCGGTCACTTCCATGGAGGGCAACTTTTTTTCAACCCTTATAATTACGAATTTAAAATATTGCGAGCTCGGCGAGTACTTTTCTCATGATCGCAGACACCAAGTCAAAAATGCATCATTAATTACTTTTAAATACAACTTTCACTTGTTGATATTTTATTTTACTAATAAATGAGAATTACCCATAAGGTCAATTTGTTCAACGTTCAAACGATATCTTGATTTAACATAATGTGAGCGCCATGTGAGTGAACAGAATTTGTAAGGTCAAGATGTTGGATTAGTAAAACGAAGTGCAATGATTATATTGAACAAGTAAAATTGATAATAAATAATTTATATTGAATGTAAAATTGAAGATGAAAAAAGAAAGAGGTACAACACTAATCGGTCAAACAAACAAAGAAGCAAAGGTAGCAAAATAATAAATTTAGTCTTAGACTCGAATCGGAAGAAATACGTAACCAGAAAAGCGACAAAGGCATAGTATATAAAGGATACCTGCCCGAAGACATCGCTGGAGGCAAATAACAGAAACGTTTAATATTCAGTCTTCGACAAGGCACGCTATTTTTTTCCTGGAGTGGTGCTGACCTGGTTCTATTCTGAATTCATAAATCTATTTAAATATGAACGCGTATCGCAATTCCATTATCCTTGTCGTTGGTACCTTTTAAAGAGCAGACTATTCTGTCTCCGCTAAACACCAAATGTATTCCTCAAAGACCTTAGTTCGATAAACTTACTACGTAGTTCACCAGCAATTAGAATATCATGAAGATATGTTTCATATTACTGTGTTACAAGTAAAAGTATAATAAATTCTAATTTAAACAAGTGTGACTATATTTCTTTCTCGGTAAAGGAAATTATGTTTTACAAACTATATATTAATCATCGAACGCTTTGTATTGTCGCAAAAAAAACAGGAAAATTATTAAAAGCTAATGGTTGCTCAGGTCGAAAATTCAATTTTACATGTTCAAAGAATACTAGACAAAACAAATTCGCCCATCCTGTCGTGATAACAATAAAAAACTACCAAACAGATTTTTAGTACCAGCCAAATAGACATGGATTCTGCCAATGAACAATGTAGTCTGTTAAAATAGTTGAAATATAACGATGATGATGCCGAATATAATATGTTCTGCCACTGCCATCAATAATATGTTTACGGTAAACCGCCGGAGTATGAAGAGATAGGGACCCTAAAATCTAAAAGAATCTAAAAGAATGTAGCCGAAATGCAACATGGTGGTGACAGGAAGCAAAATTCCCATCACCTACGTGTTTGTCCAGCAATTACGGTAATTAATGGGGAGACCTGCTGCACCAGCTGTGGACGTCCGGCGGCTGATAAGAACTATCTCAAAGTATTGATTTACCTACGGAAGATTGAACAAAAGCCCGTTCTTAAATTTTTGATAAAAATTTAGACACACACATGGCTTGTACTCTCAAACTATGTCAGCTCACTTCCTGATCACACGGTTCACGTGGCGTGTTTTGTCGCGGCGCCAAAATTATATATAAGATGTACTTTTTTTCAGTTTTATTAATGAATGGCAAGATTCTTTCTATATCCCGGCACAAAGCGATTTCCCAGAAGCTGTTAGTTTCGCGATCCATTATCGCGGCCGGCCTGGCCGGGTTCCAGTTAAGGCACTGTTTGTGTTTACTCGCCGGAGCGTCGTCTCTCAACGCCGAGCCGTGCCCGCGGTAAAGTATAGCCGTACTCATTTATAGAAATAGACAATGTGATGTTTTCGCTAACGCGAGTAACGTTTTGTTATTGATAACTATTTGCTATACATACATATATCACGCCTGTGTCCTACCGGGTAGGCAGAGACTATGGATCTCTACTTCCTACGATCTTGGCATACCACTCTCGCTTTCCTAACTCGCATTAGTCGGGTAGGCGGAGACTATGGATCACCACTGGTAACGACTTTGGCATACCTCTCTAGCTTCCCTTAATCGCATCGCATTAGTCCTTTCATACAAGCTCGTTTATTATTGGTACTTTTAACCTGGCCCTTCTTAATTACCTCTTCTACTTGGTTATGATATGTTTGCCTTACCTTGTCCTATACCAACTCTTCCATTCACCTCCGCTATATATATATTTTAATATTATTTAATTAATAATTGAATTGACCCCCGATTAATGCTCAAACAACATTAAGTTGTAGTAGGCACTCTATAATCCAACAAGCACGAGCAATAATACTATGAAAACAGCTACATCAGATTCAGCTTTCAGATTCAGAAAACAGCTACGTACAATGCTTTTGTGGCAACGCGTAAACCACACGGCGACCTCGTGGCCTGATCTTATCGATATCAAGCAACAAATATATAACTTGTCGAGCTATTAAAGTTCAATATCAAGTTATTTTAGTATCTACTGTCAATATTTACATTAGCTACGGCAACCGTAACGAGCAGGCAACCTAACGGAAAAAGGTTCTAAGTTCGTCGCGTCACGTATACATTCACGATACATAGAGTCACGTGCGTCGTTAATCACGTGCAAGTTATTCAATATTAACTATTCGCGTCATCGTTTTATCAGCTGTAGGACGTCGACTGCTAGACAATGGCCTCCGTAGGTATTAGACCGGCCTGCGTCCAGTGCGATCCTGCGGTTTTATTTGGATCGTCTGTCCACCTTATTGGTGGACGTCCAACGCTGCACTTACCGATGCTCGGCCTTTATTCCAGATTCTAAGTAGCCTAGCCGGTAACTTTGGTTCTCCTCATTTTAGATTCGATCGTTTTCAGAGAATTACTATTTCTATAGCTCATTGAGCAAATACGAACCAAAGTTAGCTACTCGTGTGTGTTTTAAAAATCCAGGTCAGGTGCGAACCGAACTTGTCCACGGAGGTTACCTACCAGAATACCACAATATTAGTAATTGTTTGTTTACAAAGACCACGTACAAAAACAGGTTTTATCTATATGGACAGTTATAAGTTTTTATTTGTTGTCTATCGCTCTGAAAACAACTGGCGGAAATCAGAAAGCATATTGAGGCGCCGTGAAGATAAAAAACTGTTGCGGTACAAACCTCAATCTGCCCCTGGCGAGCATAGCTGGGGTGGTTTTTGAGGATCTTAATGGCGACTATCTCATTGGTGCCCTTCTTCCAGCACTTCACCACCTGCCCGAACGTGCCTCGCCCGAGGAACTCCAACACCTCGTACCTGTACACCGAAAGTCACAACTTTAATAACTTTATAAATGCGTCGGTATATTTCTTGGATTTCATCTTGAGGCTGGTGTATTTAGACTAAGTGTCAGCGGTATTTGAAAATATCATCATTCCCTTTTGGGGAAAAGGGGAATGGAAGGGAAGGAATTTTTTTTTCTTTCATATTGTTAAATAAATTTATTATTGTTACTATTATTATATTGTTGTAATTAAGTATTTTACGACATCCTGCCAGTAGCCTTAATCTAAGTTTAAAATTATTTTAGGGGGGTGGTTGTAACATACTATATACTAATCATTTATTTAAAACTAATTTTATATAATTAGTGCATTCGTAAAAAACAATCCCTCAAGAAGTAAGATAACTACGGAAACTAACTACAATTACATGGTAATGTTATTTTCTTCTTTTTTTGATCGTCTAGTAAGAATGTATTTTACCTATTGGACGAGGAGTAGAGCACCTCATGCTGCACCAACTGGTAGTCCCCATCGCCTCCGCATCCGGAGCCTGGAGCGTTGCAGCGTTAATCGTAACGTCAGGGCGTCAATGTTGTGTGAGACAGCCGACCACATCGAAGCGAAGCCGCACCGCATGTACAGACATACGAACAGACACCAATTAGCTATGCATACTTAAAGGAAAACAGCAACTAAGTAAATAAGGCTTAAAATATATGGAGAGAATAAAAATTAGGTATCGGATCTTCGTTTTCTAAATAGATCTACGATGGTACAGGTAAAAATGATATATAATTTTTAAGACAAACACAAGATAGAAGCAGTAAGGAGAGCAGAACAAGGCGAGAATAGATTTCCGCCAAGGTACATGTCAAAATAAGGTACATGTAAATGCCTAAGATTACTAGTAAAATAATCTAAATTATCCAGAGATCATACAGGGATATTATATTATGACTTTTTCAATGTGTAATAATAATTTCAGGCAATTTTCAGCAATCTTTTTATTGGTTAATTTCATATAAAAATCAAAATATCATTTGCGCAGTTCCAGAATCGAGTTTAAAGTCCAAATTCTGAATTACACACACTGATTCATTTACTTTGGTGGTGACTCATGTTTGCATTAAAATAACTTAAAAATGTATTACATTTCATATTGTTTCAAAATTGTATTAGAATAATGGCAACGACAATGACAAATAGAGATAATACAACTTTTAAAATAGCTTAGTTGCCAGAACTTGGTCTGAAATTAAACTGGACAGCATTCTTGACAATCTACTAGATTATATATAGGAGGTGCAACGGACTTAGGTAGTGCATGAAAGTTCAAACAAACTACAGGTTCGGTTCAGCCACCCACTCTTCACCGATATCAATGTTACCTCCTGTCAGAATGGTTGAATTTTAATACATCGGACCCATACCTAGAGCGGTAAATGCAGCCTTATCGTAAATCATAGAAAACAATATAAGCGGACTTTTAATCTAATCATCGGAGTTAATTGCCCCCCCCCCCCAGTGTTGCTCTCATTAATTCTTGTTTAAACGTAAACATAAAATATTAATAGTGAAAATAGCAACACTTGAAGATCATTATAAATGCAGATAAAGAAAAGGATGCACTTACAGCTGTTTGCTCCGTTTTATTAGATATTCAATATACTCAACGAATGGTATGTAATATATTCTAAATTTTAGCGTAACATTTAGGCATGTGTAGTGTTATTATGTCCAAATGCGACAAACAAATGTATGTGTTATGTGTAAGTTCTAGCATACTTTTATCACGGATATGCGCCATGAGGTACCGGCAGAATAGAATCGTACCTCCCCCTGTACCGGGTGGTACAGGGAGTGGGAACCTTAAATAGCTGATATGATGATGACGATGTGAATGGAACGAAATTTTCATTTAGTCTATCTATTATTATTGAGGTTATATCTATTTTCTCGGAGGTGATTAGCAAAACTGTCACATTAGATTTGAATAGTTAAGGTATCCTGTCAGGGGATGTATCGCTGAATGCAATGTTAGTGGTGTGAGTAGAGTGTTAAATGAGGAGGTAACAACAAATTGACATTACGTTTGTGGTTACCTTGCGGCTGGGGCGGGTGGTTGGCCCCGCCCGCCGCCAGCTGCTTGCTATGGGCCGTCGTCGTTGCGGCCTGCGGTGCCGTCTTGTGGCGTGCGCCCGCCGCGACCGTGATCCAACGGTGATCGCTGCTATCTCCGACACTGAACAAGAAAAAAAAAGTGTTCAAATCACTGATTACAAAATTATCTGGCCTTTATCTATAACAGAATAGATCACGTCCTTATATTTAGCTAATTATAAATTAATCAAGTACACACACATTTTATTTTCATTTAATTATTATTGAATTGATTTTTATACGTTAGAATAATAAAACACTACATAGATTGGAACCCATAAACATAGTAGAACCTGCGAAACATTCTAAAAATTATTGTTGTTTACGCGCCGTGGTAATTTTCTTGAAAAAGTCAGCGGGCGTTCTCGTGTTATTTTTCATTAGTCTTAATGATGCCCGTGGCTTGATAAGATACTCATGTTAGAAATGTAGGTCAAAAACGTTGACCTTCCACAATGCTTTCATAGTCTAATTCGATATATATTGGTACTATATATTTTTACACCGAAAGATCAGTACATCAATTTACTAAAAAAAAACTCTTGTAGTGAGATCCTGGAGTTTCTCTAACAAGGCTCCAACAGTAATCTGTGAGCATAGTAGGCTCCCATCTTCCTTGGAAACGTTTTCCGATTGCAGCCACATCTTGATGAAAGCGTTCCCCATGTTCATCGCTGACTGATCCCATATTTTCGGGGAAAAAATCCAAGTGCGAATGAAGGAAATGTAGTTTTAATGACATATTACATCCCATTTTGTGATAACAGTCCAACATCAGTTTAATTTTTTGGCGAAAGTCAGCGGATTTGTTGTTACCAAGAAAATTCTTAGTTACATCAATAAAAGCATCCCATGCTTGTTTTTCAGTATAGTTCAGAGTAGATGTAAAAGACGAATCTAAAATCAGCTTTTTTATGTCCGGACCTACGAATACGCCCTCTTTGATTTTTGCCTCACTAAGCTTTGGAAACTTTTGCTTAAGAAATTGTAATGCAGGACCATCTCTGTTTAAGCGTTTTACGAAATTTTTTATGAGGCCTAATTTAATGTGTAACGGCGGCAAAATAATTTTAGCGGATTCAACCAAAGGATCAAATTTAACATTTTTCTGTCCCCGTAAGGGAGAGTCACGTGATGGCACTCGCAAAGAAAGCAGCAGTATTTGGTATAGCCTGACTGCAAGCCAGTTAACAAAGCAACTACTTTAAGATCTGCACAAATTTGCCATTTATGTTTATTGTATTTTATTTTTTCTAATACAAGTTTCAAAACATCATATGTTTCTTTCAAATTATCGCTATAAGCGAGTGGCAAAGATGGTAACTTATTTCCATTATGCAGTAAAACTGCTTTTAAGCTAGTTTTTGAAGAATCTATAAACAATCTCCATTCTGTGGGTAGATGATTATGACCAAGTTGAGACAGCAATCCATCCACATCAATGCAGAAAACTTAACCATCTTCTTTAGAAAAGTACGGAACTAGTGAACTATGTCTTTTTCGATTAAAAGTTACTTTTACGTCAGGTTCACACAAATTCCATTGTTGTAATCTTGAAGTCAACAATTTTGCTTTATCAATGGGTAAATTCAAATCTCTTACCAGATCACTAAGCCTTTTTTGGTTCATAAAAAGTGGCTTCGATACGTCTTTATCCTCGGGAGTAAAATCCTTTTGGTCACCTTTTTCGCTGTCTGTCGAAGTATCGCTTTCTGAAGTATCTGTTTCCATTAAGAATACCGGGGCCTTGGGTCAAGTAGCTGGTCAGAATATGGCTGAGGTTTCTTTACGGATGACACATCGGCATACTTAATACTTCGTTTAGATTTCCCAGAAAACCACGTACCAAACGTTAACCAAAGTAACAATCCACGGCATGATTTGTTGGTTCAGTCCATACCATCGGCGTAGTAAATAGCATTTTTTTAACTCTTCCATTGTACCAACCGTTCAAATTCGTATAACACCTTAGACAGCACACTTTAGGAACCCACGTCTTGATTTTTTACATCACGGTCAAAATAAGCTAAGTAACACTGTTTAATTAGGTCAGAAAGAGGTTTTTTTTTCGATTTTGGCGTAAATTCGCCACAAATATAACAAAATACGTTACGACTGTTAACACATACGCGTAATATTTTCTAGTTTACTAATTGAACTAACGTTTAAAGTAAGTTTTGCTTGTAAAACAATCGTATTTTCGAAATACCCGCAATATAAAAATCAAAAATACGTCAAAAAGTTAAAATTCATATTTCTCAGTTTCTAGACGTGATATTGAAATAAAATGCCTACATATATTTATTATTAGTCAACATCGATATGTAACAATATGAGCCAAATCAGATATTTTTTTAGCGTTGAGTAGTGTAATTAGTAAAATAAGGCACTAGGAGTGTAAGATTTCAAATCGATTTTTTTACAAAATTAACACAAGTCATAAAATTAATAGCGTGTGTTGCCTCCACGGGCTCTTAGAAGAGCTTGGATTCCTCCTAATTGTTCGCTCACTAACATTAACGTTGCGGACCTCAGTCAGTTGATTTCGGGTCTGAACCGCGGTCTGTCGACGATTCCTCTGTTTGTAAGGTGATGAAACAGTCATCAACGGCGCTTGTAGGCCAATTTCTGCCTTGTCCTCGCCTGCGCTTGTCTCCTTGTGGCGTTGATCAACGCGATGAACCACCGAAGTCGATACACCCAAAGCTCGACTTACCGAGCGGTAGGTATGCCCTTCTTCGATCATGGTTAAGGCCCTTGCTGCAGAAGTTGCTGGCAAATTACTCATTTCGTATCAGAGACGTGTACACAATTCAAAAATAAACATTTGAATGAGCCACAGTCGCTATGCACAGGAACCAACAAAGTTCTTATCAGAAGCAATGCTAACTCTAAGTGTCAGCAAATTCTTGAAGTGCCATAAAAACAATTCTCACGCTTGTAAATGAGAAATTTGTGCTCAAGTGTATTTCTAGAGAGGGTAGTAATACATCAATAATAACAACGTGTCAAGATATTCGAAGCTATTGAAAAAAATCTACTTTTTTTGTGTTCCCCTAATTGTGCCGGTGTGTGTACTTTACTTAAAGGTTAAATTCTAATAACAATTATAATTATTTTGTAATAGTTCTGAATTATGAAGAAGTATACTTATTTACTTCTGTCGCTCTTTCGTTATATTTAATGGCTACCTTGTTGGAAGAATGCCTAAGATACAGAACAGCACTAATTTACAGTTAAAAGAAGGATGCCATTCTGTGTAGGTAGGTGGTTTAAATATAGCAATATTTAATTGATTAAGTTTAAACTTTCGCACGTTTTTTTTACTTAACATTATCTAGAGTTGTTTAAGAAATGCTCTACTGAATTGTTGAGGTGTTGATCGTTGATCTATACCGATGAAGTAAAACTTATTTCCCTAATAAAATTAGGTAAATATATCATTGTATATTGTAATTAGTTTGACATATATCTCCAATGTTAGGACTATCGAATGTATTTTTATTCACAATATCTAAAATAATTAAAGAAATGCTCTGCTAAATTGTTGGTTATACATATCATTGAAGTAAGACTTAGTTCCTAATTACACAAGGTTAATAATATAATATGGTTTGCATTTTTATATGGTTCTATTGGTTTGATGAATTAATATATTTCAAATGTATGTACGTATATACGCTTAAATCGATGGTAATAATAGACTGTACTTTATTGCTCAGTCTATTATTTATATATTAGCTCAGTCTAATATATATATATAAATTATCTAAAGCTAAAGCTCTTTCGATTACATAACTTGAAAAATGAAATTCTTTACAGAAATCGTTGTTTTTAAATAAGAAAACAACAAAACTCACGGATCGTCGATCTCTATTTCTTCGGCCTCTATTTCTTCGACCTCTATTTCTTCGGTCTCTGTTTCGTCGACATCTATTTCTTCGACCTCTAATTCTTTGTCCTCTAATTCGTAATCCTCTAATTCATAGTCATCTAATGCGTCGTCACCTATTTCGTCGTAGTCCTCTAATTCATCTACATATTTAATCTTAGGTAAAGAGAGATCCATTTTCACAAAAACTATACTATAATACACTGTACTCAAATCCACACTTTAATACACTGTACACCTAATTCACTCATATCATAAAACGTCCCAAATCACCAAAACAAATTTCAATACGCACTTCAAATGAATGGAAATACATAGCGCGCTGCGTATGCGCATCCTCGGCGTTCAAGGGTGGTACTGAGCGTCGGGCGAGCGTGCTGGGGTTTAGTTGGGAGGGAGGGTTGCAGGTAGTTACGGGGTGGCGTTAAGCACCAAATTCCGCGTATTGTATTTGAGCCCATTTATCGATAGAAAAACCAAGTCGTGTTTATTTGCAATCGGTGTAAACAGAATATTTTTATTACTATATTTTTTTTTTGTTTTAAAATAGCACAATTTTAGTGAAAACTACTGTGTAAAAATTATAGTGTGTATAAAA